>LR738709.1:295681262-295791682 GCA_902687465.1 Secale cereale
ACACACCAAAACCTCCTTGGGCGCGCACACACAAAGACACACCGCCTCCCTCGCTTCAAACCCTAGCAAGGTCCCCGCCGCCATCGCTGCCGCCACAAGGCCTCCATTGTCAACATCTGCAGGTTTGCTCGTGCAGCTTACCCACCGATCTCCATACCCAGGCAGCCCTAAGTTTCTTAGATGACGTCTGCCACACGCCCCCTTTCCCACATATCCCCATCCCCATCCCCATCCCCCACTCCAAAGCGTCGCAAACTAAGCCCGACTACGCTTCCCATGGAGCTCGAGGAGCGACTGGCCCAAAAGAGGTGTATCGCGGCCTCTTCACCCGATGTCATCGAGGAAGCCGACATCGGCGGGCTAGAGTATTCGGGTATGTCACGGACGGCGGCTACGACATCGAGGTCGTCGACAGCGACGGCCTGAGGCGGGCTATGTCACAGGTTAAGTGGCCCACCCCCGACCCCTCGGGTTCAACCGCCGTGGATCTCATCCATGGCCCCGCTACTGATCTCCTCTGGCTCGCTGTCAAGAATTTTCCATCCTACATCGACATCGATCCCCTTCTTATCATTTCTGAATGACACGTTATGCGACGCTGGCTTGGGATCCCCAGCTTCCAAGTCAAACCTCATCAATGGTGACCACGAGTAGGGCACCCTCTCTGGCTCTTCCAAGGGTAAAGAGTCGATCTGTTATTCCAAGGGGAAAGAGCCCGTCTACGACATCAGGGAGGGCACCCTACAGCCATGCTCTTCCAAGGGGAAGGAGCCCATCCGCGACAACATGGAGCGCATCCAGGGTCTATGCTCTTCCCACGGGAACGAGCCCATCTGTGACAAGTGAGGAAACCCATGATTTGTTTTGTCGTGCCTCTTCATAGGGGGAAACACATTATTTGTTTTTTCGAGTCCCTTTTGTAGTGTAGTGAGAATATGTCCAATTTTATTTGCTATATTTGGTTGTTTGCAGTATGCCTTATTTTTTTTAAGTTCATGATGTGATGCTCTATATGCGCAATTTTTTGTTGTCCAGTATACCGATAGGAATGCATATATTTGCTTGTTGTTAAGCCTATTATAGCTAGCATATGCCTCTTTTAAAGTTTTTTGATTGTTCGGTTGTTTGTAGTTAGCATATGTCCAGTTTAAAATGCTATCTTTGGTTGTTCATTGTATGCTTTGTTTGTTCCAGTTATTCACAACATGATGTTCTACATGTGCAAGTATGAACGGTGCAGTTCAATTTCATCAGTACCAGTTTCAACAATACCACTATGAATGACTACATTTGGTTGCAGCATCTTCTAGTTAACACGCCTTTCCATTTTTATTTAACAATAACCAGTGTACTTAGACCGGCACAATAACAGTTTGAATGACTATGTTTGCTTGTGGTTAAATGTTAGGCTTGTTGCAGTTAACACACCTTTCCACTTGTTTGGCTTTACTAGCGTGCTTAAACGTGCACACTGAAGCTATCTTTTGGAGATTATTTTGTCTGCCAGGGATAATTTTTGTTGATGTTTAGCCTGTTGTGCTTAACATGCCTCTCGATGTACCTACACAGGACAATTTTGGGAATGACTGCTTATATATACTCACTGTTCAGGATATCGGTAGCTGGTACCATATAGGCCGGGGGCTGGTAAGGGACTAATCGGTCAATCAGACTTGTAACTGAATATATCTGTAACCCATTTATCGTTAGGTTAACTAGGGACATATGTAATATATCTAAGGCTACATAGCAACATGCACTGTACCTAATGTCTAAATATGCAATCCTAGGCTACATAGCAACAAGGAAGAGTGTTACCTTAATGTTCTGATGATGTCTAGATATCTATACTTATATACTTCTATACTATGTACTACATAGTGTATGAGTTTTGAATGATAGCAAAGCATCAATCCTAGCCGTTGGTCACCTATATCTAACGGTTGAGACTTGAAGGATTCGCGGTGAAGTAGTACCATCAACTGCTTCTAAAGGGTTCTGGAACCATCGCCTCACACTTCTAGCTTTCCTTGCCTTTGTTTCATGTGTGAGGGAGTCTGACTAAGACCCACGTACAACTATGGGGTGGGAGGAGAAACAAAAGTAAATTATTATGGGGTCCATCATGTACTTTATTTCTTTATTTCCTTTCTTTGGAAATTTCAAGATGTCACTAGCCACATGAGTTGTATCGTAACAATTACAAATATTTCTTTCTGCATGTGTACATCAATGCTATTTATTATGTTCTGAATTCATTGCAAAAGTATTACATACTCCCTCCGTTTCTTTCTAGTCTGCATATAAGGTTTAGTCAAAGTCAAACTTTGTAAAGTTTGACCAACTTTATAGGAAAAAAATATCAACATCGACAATACTAAAGCTGTATGTATGAAAATTAATTTTATGATGCATCTAACAATATTGATTTCATATTGTGAATCTTGATATTATTCTATAAACTTAGTCAAAGTTAACAAAGATTGACTTTGATCAAATCTTATATGCAGACTAAAAAGAAATGGATGGAGTACCTTTTTCCTTTACTAGAATCATCGCGGCAATATTGTTAAGACGTGCGTTGCACGTATATACATTCTAGTACATAGAAGAGCAGCAGCAACAACAACAACAACATAGCCCTGTTTGGATACTCAACTTAGCTAGAGGTTAGAGTTAGTTTCTAGCTCATGACTAACCCTGAACTAACTCCATCCAAAGAGGTGTTTGGATGACATGGTTAGATTGACAATAACTGCACTAGGAGAACTAGCTCCAATTGGCACCTCTTGGGTTGGATAGTTTTTTTGGGTGGGTTAGATGCAACTAGCTCAAACTAGCCCTCATGTTTGGATATACTTTAGGGCTATTTGAGTCCGAACTAACTCAAACTAACTCTAACCCATGGATACAGCCGAAGTTAATCAGCCAATAATTTGTAAGAATGCAATAAACTTCTTCCAGCCCATAATATAAGATATTAATTCATATAATATGTGAATATATTGGATGTTGTAAGATATTTTAAAAGAGTGTTGTACTACACCATTGTGCAATTGTTGTTTTGCTTCTAATATTAACTTGGTGCTTTTAGGTAGATATGTCATCGGTAAAGATCCGCGCTTCGACCCTTTCAGCGTATGGGGAAATGAGATATCGATGAACCAGTATCAAGTGAGGAAGCTGATAAAGATTGTTAGTAAAATGGGTCAAAAGATGGCAATTAAACTATTTGTTTACAATTTATCCAAGACAACAGGGAACTACATGATGGTAACTAAGAACTCTGCATCCTTCTTTTTACTGCCCATAATGAGTTCTGTTAGATGACAAATTGACAATGTCTGAATCTTTTCCTTTGCAATGGTTCCCAAAGTAGTTTAATCAAGATTACCTCTCTAACTACATGATTGGTGGGCATGCAAGGGTTAAGGTATTTCTACCAGAACATGATGATTATCTAGATGTTTTCATGAAGACCATGAAGGATGGGCAGTCGTCCATCACAAGGGGTTGGACTAGAGTCGTGTGTGCCTTCTGCATGGAGGAGGGCACAATATGGCATTCTGCTTCACCTTGTTTAGCAACCAGAATGTGTTTCGCCTCTTTCTTTACCGTCTTTAATAGTACAAGTGTACAACTATGGTTCTTCATTCTTTATTTGGTTCTTATGTAATCCTTGAACATATGTACCTATGAATCGAATAATGAATGGGTTGTTTGAACCTGATGGATATGAATAAAGCTATAGCATCCATTCAAATTCAAATTCAAATCTGGTACAATTTGATACATAAGCGATTAAATTACGGTGAAATTATGCTCTCTAGGTCGTTACGGCACACACTGTTGGTAAAACACAGATGTTTGCGATATACACCATAATCTGACACGGTTCACAGAGAGGAAACATGTGCAAGCATGCACACAGTTGCCGTTGCAAAGCGTGTGCGTTGTCTGACAATATCATAAACGGTGCAGCCAAACTAAACGTTTGTGATAGTTGCCTTTATCGTACACAATTCGCAACCATGAACTATTTCTGATGAAATATGCATCCTAAACGTTGCACCAAAAAATAGCATGTGCGATAGTTGTCGTGTACGATGATGTTACGACGTTCTAACATTTCGTAATCCTGTCGACACTTGTATGACGATTAGCTAATCTTCTTAATTAGTTATCGCATAAGGTTCGGGAAAAGTGAATGTTTGTGATTGTATGATTATCATACACGTTCTATAATAGTGAATAATGACCCACAAGTGTAGGGGATCTCTCATAGTCCTTTCGATAAGTAAGAGTGTCGAACCCAACGAGGAGCAGAAGGAAATGATAGGCAGTTTTCAGTAAGTATTTTCTGCAAGCACTGAAATTATAGGTAACAGATAGTTTTGTGATAAGATAATTGGTAGCAAGTGACAAAAGGTAAAAGTAAATAAGGTGCAGCAAGGCAGCCCAATCCTTTTTGTAGCAAAGGACAAGCCTGGACAAACTCTTATATAAAGGAAAGCGCTCCCGAGGACACATGGGAATTATCGTCAAGCTAGTTTTCATCACGATCATCTGATTCGTGTTCGGTACTTTGATAATTTGGTATGTGGGTGGACCAGTGCTTGGGTGCTGTCCTTACTTGGACAAGCTTCCCACTTATGATTAACCTCTAATGCAAGCATCCTCAACTACAAAAGAAGTATTAAGGTAAACCTAACCATAGCCTGAAACATATGGATCCAAATCAGCCCCTTACGAAGCAACGCATAAACTAGGGTTTAAGCTTCTGTCACTCTAGCAACCCATCATCTACTTATTACTTACAATTGCCTTCCTCTAGGCCCAAATAATGGTGAAGTGTCATGTAGTCGACGTTCACATGACACCACTAGAGGAGAGACAACATACATCTCATCAAAATATCGAATGAAGACCAAACTCACATGACTACTAATAGCAAGACTCCTCCCATGTCCTCAGGAACAAAAGTAACTACTCACAAGACATAATATGGTTCATGCTCAGAGGGGTATTAATATTCATAATGGATCTGAACATATGATCTTCCACCAAATAAACCAACTAGCATCAACTACAAGGAGTAATCAACACTACTAGCAACCCACAGGTACCAATCTGAGGTTTGGGTACAAAAATTGGATACAAGAGATGAACTAGGGTTTGAGAGGAGATGGTGCTGGTGAAGATGTTGATGAAGATAGCCCTCCCTAAGATGGGAGAGTTGTTGGTGATGACGGCGGTGATGATTTCCCCCTCCCGGAGGGAAGTATCCCCGGCAGAACAGCTCTGCCGGAGCCCTAGATTGGTTTCCGCCTCTGTTTCGCCTCGAGACGGCGGCGTCTGGTCCCGAAAGCCTCCTTATAATTTTTTCTAGGTTAAAACACCTCATATAGGAGAAGATGGGCATCGGGGGCCTTCCGGCTGGTCCACGAGGCAGGGGGCGCGCCCTGGGAAGGGGGCGCGCCCCCACCCTCGTGGACAGCAGGTGGCCCCCCTCGTGGACTTCTTTCGCCATATAGTTTTTATATTTTATGAAACGAAGTTCTGTTGAGTTTCGGGGCTGTTGGAGTTGTGCAGAATAGGTTTCCAGAGTTTGCTCCTTTTCCAACCCAGAATTCCAGCTGCCGGCATTCTCCCTCTTCATGTAAACCTTGTAAAATAAGAGAGAAAAGGCATAAGTATTGTGACAAAACATATAATAACAGCCCATAATGCAATAAATATCAACATATAAGCATGATGCAAAATGGACGTATCAACTCCCCCAAGCTTAGACCTCGCTTGTCCTCAAGCGAAAGCCGATATCGCAAAATTTGTCCACATGTTTTAGAGATAGAGGTGTCGATAAAAACAAAATACGGACATGAGGGCATCATGATCATTCTCATAACAGCAACTTATATAAATATAGTCATATGATTCTTATGCTAAAGTAACAATTCATCCACAATTCAAGTATGAATCATAAACTTCGTTGGAAACTAACAAACTTTGATCTCGGTCCTTGAAGCAATTGCAATTTATCGTAACATCGGAAAGAGTCAATATAAGAGCTTTTCAGCAAGCCGACATACTCAACTATCATATAGTCTTTCACAATTGCTCACACTCACACAATACTTATGTTTATGGAGTTTAATCCGACACAGAGAAAGATAGGGGCTTATGATGTTGCCTCCCAACCTTTTACCTCAAGGGTAATGTCAACAGTAATAGATCATGAAAACTTACATCCAAGTGGGTATATATGTCACGATCTTTCCAACACAATGTGCTTGCCAAAGGATAAAATGTAAAAAGGAAAGGTGGCTTTCACCTTGACACTTATAAGACAAGAATAATAGATAGGCCCTTCGCAGAGGGAAGCAGAGGTTGTCATGTGTTTTTTATGGTTGGATGCACAAAGTCTTAGCATAGAGGAACTTCACTTTATGTTGCCACTTGTGATAAGGACCTTTATTATGCAGTCCGTCGCTTTTATTACTTCCATATCACAAGATCGTACAAAGCTAATTTCTCCCACATTAATAAATCATACATATTTTAGCGAGTTTACAACATGACAACTTACTTGGAAGGATCTTTCTCAATCCATAGGTAGGTATGGTGGACTCTCATTGCAAAACTGGGTTTAAGGAAGTATGGAAGCACAAGTAGTATCTCTACATAGTGCGAGGAGTTTTGGCTAGCATGAGGGGGAAAGGCAAGCTCAACATGTTGGATGATCCATGACAATATACTTTATTTCGGATATAAGAAGACATAACCCATTGTGTCTTCTTCCTTGTTCAACATCAACTCTTTAGCATGTCATACTTTAATGAGTGCTCACAATCATAAAAGATGTCCAAGATAGTATATTTGTATGTGAAGCCTCTTTTTTTTTATTACTTCCTATTTATTGCAACAATGACCGAAACTATGTTTGTCAACCCCCAACAACTTTTATTTATCATACTTTTGTATGTGAAGTCATTACTTCCCATAAGGTCGATATGATCTCTTTGACACTCTTTATGTTTTCTTTCCTTTTATCATGAACCAAGTGAGGAAATCAAGCCCTTGACTCAACACTAATCTTTATTATATAGCTCACGGACTCGATTACAAAGGGTAAAGCTCACAAGGCAAAAGCTCACAACTAGATCAAACTAACTTTATTCTACTAGATCAAGATACTACCAAAAGGATCGAACTAAGTAAAATGGTAAAGATAGGAGTGATGGTGATACGACATCGGGGTCACTCCCCCAAGCTTGGCAGTTTCCAAGGGGAGTGCCCATACCCATATGATTATGTCTCCTTCTTCGGGGGTGGTGATGATGGAGTTGTTGATGATGTAGGCTTGTTGTCCACCTTCCAAGGCATGGGTTCACCATCGTAGAAGGATGATCGAGTCAACGGGATAGTCAAATCTGCAGCCAAACTCATCTTCTTGAATCTATATTGATACTCACAGTTTTGGTTTTGCAGGTCATAGATCTGGGCTTGGAGGTGTTCGATCTTCTCTTGAAGGTTGGAGATAGCTTCCCCAAAGATCCTTGAGTCCAACTTGAGGTTGTTAGCAAGGTCCGAGATCATCATGTGGTTGGCGTTGAGTCCTCGTTCCACCATACCTTGGCACTTGAAAACTTGCTGCTCCATTGCTTCGAGCCTTGTCTCCACGCTTTCGGTCCTCCTCGGCCCCTCAACATCACGGATGTGCAGCACCCCCTCGTACAACTCCATGGTTTTAGGGTGGTGCAGCACCTCCGCAAGGTAGGGATTGATGACCTTCTCGAAGAACTTGTCCTTGGGGGTGTTGGAGGACACCATGATGATCTAGATCTGTCAAAAACAGCAGCTCGAAACGAAAACAGAGGATTTTTGCGTGATATAGAAGTCAAAACCTTCGGGAGAATATATAATGAATTTTTACCGACCAAAAGGAGTAAGCCACAAGAAAACGGAGTCCGGGGGACACACGGGGTGCCCACGAGGCAGGGGCGCGCCCTGGGAATGGGGGCGCACCCTCCACCCTCGTGGACGCCTCGTGTCTCCTCTGGACTACTTCTTATTTTTCTATTTTTCTAAATATTCCAAAACGGAGAAAAATTGCCTTTAAAACGGTTTTGGAGTCGGTTTACTTACCGTAACATACCTCTTCCTTTTCGGAGACTGGATCATTCTGGAAAGTTTCCCTTATGTATTCCTCCGGGGTTACTGTTTCAATAACATTGGTTTCAACATTTATAGGATTACCTGAGATATAATGTTTGATTCTTTGACCATTAACCACCTTCAGATTTGTGCCTTCGAAGTTGTTGATTTTTATGGCACCGGAACGATAGACCTCCTCGATAACGTAAGGTCCTTCCCACTTGGAGAGAAGTTTTCCTGCAAAAAATTTTAAACGAGAGTTGAATAGCAAGACATAATCACCTACGTTAAACTCACGCTTTTGTATCCTTTTGTCATGCCAACTTTTAACTTTTTCTTTAAACAGTTTGGCATTCACATAGGCCTGGGTTCTCCATTCATCGAGACAGCTAATATCAAATAGCCTCTTCTCACCAGTAAGTTTGAAATCATAATTGAGCTCTTTAATAGCCCAATATGCCATATGTTATAGCTCAAGAGGCAAGTGACAAGCTTTTCCATACACCATCTTATATGGAGACATACCCATAGGATTTTTGTATGCAGTTCTATAGGCCCATAATGCATCATCAAGTTTCTTGGACCAATTCTTCCTAGACCTATTAATTGTCTTTTGCAAGATTAGTTTCAACTCCCTATTACTTAGTTCTACTTGTCCACTAGTCTGTGGGTGATAGGGGGATGCAATTCTATGGTTGACATCATACTTTGCAAGCATCTTACGGAAAGCACCATGAATAAAGTGTGAACCACCATCAGTCATTAGATATCTTGGGACTCCAAACCTCGGAAATATAACTTCCTTAAGCATCTTAATAGAGGTGTTGTGATCAGCACTACTAGTTGGAATAGCTTCTACCCACTTAGTAACGTAATCAACAGCAACTAGAATGTGTGTGTACCCATTAGAGGTAGGAAATGGTCCCATATAATCCAAGCCCCAAACATCAAATGGTTCAATAACAAGTGAATAATTCATAGGCATTTCTTGACGTCTACTAATATTACCAGTTCCTTGACATTCATCACAATATAAGACAAACTTACGGGCATCCTTGAAGAGAGTAGGCCAATAAAAACCGGATTGCAATACCTTATGTGCAGTTCTATCTCCCGCATGGTGTCCTTCATAAGCTTCGGAGTGGCACTTGCGTAGGATCTGTTCCTGTTGATGCTCAGGTACACAACGTTTAATGATACCATCTACTCATTATTTATAAAGATGTGGGTCATCCCAGAAGTAATGTCTCAAATCATAGAAGAACTTTTTCTTTTGCTGGTATGTGAAGCTAGGAGGTATAAACTTAGCAACAATATAATTAGCATAATCAGCATACCATGGAGCAATACGAGAGGTATTTATGACAGCTAATTGTTCATCAGGAAAGCTATCATCAATAGGTTGTGGGTCATCAAGTATATTCTCTAACCTAGACAAGTTATCTGCTACGGGGTTCTCAGCTCCCTTTCTATCAATAATATGCAAGTCAAATTCTTGCAGCAAGAGAACCCATCTAATAAGTCTAGGCTTAGCATCTTTCTTTTCCATAAGGTATTTGATAGCAGCATGATCAATGTGAATAGTTACTTTAGAATCAACAATGTAGGGTCTAAACTTATCACAAGCAAATACAACTGCTAAAAATTCTTTCTTAGTAGTGGCATAATTTCACTGGGCACTATCTAGAGTTTTACTAGCATACTAGATAACATTCAATTTCTTATCAACTCTTGCCCTAAAACAGCTCCTAAAACATAATCACTAGCATCGCACATAATCTCAAAGGGTAAATTCCAGTCAGGAGGCTGGACAATAGGTGCAGAGATCAATGCTTTCTTAAGTATTTCAAATGCTTCTAGACAATCATCATCAAAGACAAAAGGGATATCTTTTTGTAAGAGATTAGTCAGAGGCCTAGAGATTTTGGAGAAGTCCTTAATGATCCTCCTATAAAACCCGACATGACCAAGGAAACTTCGTATACCTTTGATGTCCTTAGGGCATGGCATCTTTTCAATAGCATCAACTTTAGCTTTGTCAACTTCAACACCTCTTTTAGAAATTTTATGTCCCAAGACAATGCCTTCATTAACAATAAAGTGGCACTTCTCCCAATTCAAGATAAGGTTAGTGTCTTCACATCTCTGCAAAACTCGATCAAGGTTGCTTAAGCAATCATCAAAAGAAGTTCTGTAAACGGAGAAATCATCCATGAACACCTCAACAATATTTTCACAAAAATCAGAGAATATAGCCATCATGCATCTTTGACAGGTAGCAGGTGCATTACATAAACCAAAAGGCATACGTCTATGAGCAAAGGTACCGAAAGGAAAAGTAAAAGTGGTCTTTTCTTGATCCCATTTTGACACAGGTATTTGAGAGAAACCAGAATAACCATCTAGAAAGCAGAAATGAGTATGTTTGGATAACCTTTCTAGCGTTTGAACAATAAATGGCATGGGGCAATGATCTTTCTTAGTAGCTTTATTTAACTTACGGAAATCAATTACCATCCTATAGCATGTAACTATTATTTGCGGGATCAATTCATCTTTATCATTAGGAACGACAGTCATACCTCCCTTCTTAGGGACACAATGGACAGGACTTACCCACTGGCTATCAGCAATTGGATAGATAATACCTTCCTCTAGGAGCTTTAGTATTTCCTTCCTTACCACTTCTTTCATCTTAGGATTTAATCGTCGCCGATGATCAATAACTGGTTTAGCATTTTCTTCCAATTTTATCTTGTGTTGGCATATAGTGGGACTGATGCCCTCAAGATCATCCAGAGTAAATCCAATAGCAGCTCGGTGCTTCTTCAGAGTTTTCAATTGTTTTTCTTCTTCCTGCTCTGAAAGGTTAGCACTAATAATAACAGTATATATCTTCTTTTCATCAAGATACACATATTTAAGATTATCAGGTAAAGGTTTAAGTTCAAACACGGGATCACCCTTGGGTGGAGGAGGATGCCCTAGGATTTCCACAGGCAAGTTGTTTTTCAATACGGGTCCCTGTTTAAGGAATATTTCATCTATTTCCCTTCTCTCATTCATATGCATATCATTTTCATGGTCTAGCAAGTATTGTTCTAAAGGATCATTAGGTGGCACGACAATAGAAGCAAGACCAATAATTTCATCCTTACTGGGTGGTGCCTTTTCAAGGGGTTGTCTACGGAATTTAGCAAAGTTAAAATCATGATACATATCCCCAATCCAACAGTGACAATATCTTTCACGCAGTCTATCTTGGCATTAACAGTATTCAAGAAGGGTCTACCAAATATAATGGGAGAGAATTCATCCTCTGGGGAACTAAGAACTAGAAAATCAGCAGGGTATTTAACCTTCCCACACAAGACTTCAACATCTCTAACAATCCCAACTGGTGAAATAGTGTCTCTATTAGCAAGCTTAATAGTAACATCAATCCCTTCTAACTCAACAGGTGCAATATCATGCATATTTTCGTGATTTAAATCATGAGGGATAATACTTGCACTAGCACCTACATCACATAAACCATGGTAACAATGATCTCCTATCTTATTAGAGATGACAGGCAAGCCCACAATAGGTCTTTGTTTGCTCCTAGAATTGGGTTTGGCTATTCTAGCAGACTCTTCTTGGAGATAAATAACATGTCCATCTAAATATTCTACCAAGAGATCTTTAACCATAGCAACACTAGGTTCGACTTTAATTTGCTCAGAGGGTGTAGGTGTTCTAGTATTACTCTTACGAACTACAGTTGAAGCTTGAGCATGATCCTTTATCCTAACAGGGAAAGGTGGTTTCTCAATATAAGCAGTAGGAATAACAGGATCAACATTATAAGTGATAGTCTTTTCTTCAACTTTCATAGGTTCAACTACTTTTACTTCAATAGGGGGATGGTATTTAAACCACTTCTCCTTGGGGAGATCAACATGAGTAGCAAAAGATTCACAGAAAGAAGCCACTATCTCAGAGTCAAGTCCATATTTAGTGCTAAACTCACGGAAAACATCAGTATCCATAAAAGCTTTAACACAATCAAACTTAGGGACTCGTTACCTTCGTCAAGATCCCAATCTTTAGAGTTGCGTTTAATTCTTTCCAATAAATCTCATTTGAATTCATTAGTCTTCATCATAAAAGAGCCAGAACATGAAGTATCGAGCATGGAGCGATTATTAAGAGAAAGCCGAGCATAAAAATTTTGAATGATCATTTCTCTTGAGAGCTCATGATTGGGGCATGAATATAACATTGACTTAAGCCTCCCCCTAGTTTGAGCGATGCTTTCTCCTTCGCGAGGCCAGAAATTATAAATATAATTACGATCACGATGAACCTGGTGCATAGGGTAGAACTTCTGATGAAATTCCAACTTCAGACGATTATAGTTCCATGATCCCATATCATGGCATAGCCTAAACCATGTCAATGCATATCCCTTCAAAGATAAATGGAAGACCTTCTTCTTGATAACATCCTCGGGCATACCCGCAAGCTCAAATAATCCACAAAGTTCATCCACATAGATTAGATGTAAATCGGGATGTAGTGTTCCATCTGATGTAAAGGGATTTTCAAGCAGTTTCTCTATCATACCCGAAGCAATCTCAAAGCAAACATTTTCAATAGGTGCAGTAGGTTGAGGAGCAACTCTTTGCTCTTCTAATCGGGGTGAAGATACCCCGAACAAGCCCCTCAAAGGATTTTGAGCCATAGTAACAAGTGACAATAAATTTCAGCACACTATATAAAATTTTCGTTACCAAATTCCACTTACCAAAGGCGCTTCACTCCCAGGCAACGGCGCCAGAAAAGAATCTTGATGACCCACAAGTGTAGGGGATCTATCGTAGTCCTTTCGATAAGTAAGAGTGTCGAACCCAACGAGGAGCAGAAGGAAATGATAGACAGTTTTTAGTAAGGTATTTTTTGCAAGCACTGAAATTATAGGTAACAGATTGTTTTGTGATAAGATAATTGGTAGCAAGAGACAAAAGGTAAAAGTAAATAAGGTGCAGCAAGGTGGCCCGATCCTTTTTGTAGCAAAGGACAAGCTTGGACAAACTCTTATATAAAGGAAAGCGCTCCCGAGGACACATGGGAATTATCGTCAAGCTAGTTTTCATCACGATCATCTGATTCGCGTTCGGTACTTTGATAATTTGGTATGTGGGTGGACCGGTGCTTGGGTGATGTCCTTACTTGGACAAGCCTCCCGCTTATGATTAACCTCTAATGCAAGCATCCGCAACTACAAAAGAATTATAAAGGTAAACCTAACCATAGCCTGAAACACATGGATCCAAATCAGCCCCTTACGAAGCAACGCATAAACTAGGGTTTAAGCTTCTGTCACTCTAGCAACCCATCATCTACTTATTACTTCCCAATGCCTTCCTCTAGGCCCAAATAATGGTGAAGCTTCATGTAGTCGACGTTCACATGACACCACTAGAGGAGAGACAACATACATCTCATCAAAATATCGAACGAAGACCAAACTCACATGACTACTAATAGCAAGACTTCTCCCATGTCCTCAGGAACAAAAGTAACTACTCACAAGACATAATATGGTTCATGATCAGAGGGGTATTAATATGTATAATGGATCTGAACATATGATCTTCCACCAAATAAACCAACTAGCATCAACTACAAGGAGTAATCAAAACTACTAGCAACCCACGGGTACCAATCTGAGGTTTGGGGTACAAAGATTGGATACAAGAGATGAACTAGGGTTTGAGAGGAGATGGTGTTGGTGAAGATGTTGATGAAGATAGCCCTCCCCAAGATGGAAGATTTGTTGGTGATGACGGCGGTGACGATTTCCCCCTCCCGGAGGGAAGTATCCCCGGCAGAACAGCTCTACCGGAGCCCTAGATTGGTTTCCGCCTCGGTTCCGCCATGAGACGGCGGCGTCTGGTCCCGAAAGCCTCCTTATGGTTTTTCCAGGTGAAAACACCTCATATAGGAGAAGATGGGCATCGGGGGCCTTCCGGCTGGCCCACGAGGCAGGGGGGCGTGCCCAGGGAAGGGGGGCGCGCCCCCACCCTCGTGGACAGCCGGTGGCCCCCCTCATGGACTTCTTTCGCTAGATATTTTTGTATTTCTGAAACGAAGTTCTGTTGAGTATCGGGGCTTTTGGAGTTGTGCAGAATAGGTTTCCAGAGTTTGCTCCTTTTCCAGCCCAGAATTCCAGCTGCCGCCATTCTCCTTCTTCATGTAAACCTTGTAAAATAAGAGAGAAAAGGCATAAGTATTGTGACCAAACATATAATAACAGCCCATAATGCAATAAATATCAACATATAAGCATGATGCAAAATGGGCGTATTAGTGAACCATTTGTGATGGGCTGCGCATCGTAAACGTAGCACCACAGAATACCGACTGCGATGGCAATGCAAGCACAAACGAGTTGGAGTACTATATATATGAATCTTGGCTCCCTATCCCCGACGGTGGGATTGATGTAGTGATTCAGGAAGAAGTCGCTGATAAATCTCCAAACCATCAGCAATTCATGAGCGGGGAGTAGTTCAGGTGTCCTCAGTTCTAAGATGAGCTGCAGTATTTTTAAGATCAGAATGTGCCATATGAGTGGAGTATAAGATATTAATTAAGATAGCCATACTAGTACTAATTCGCCAGGATCTTCACAACTATCAGCAGATTTGCAGATCGAGATCATGTGTCTGCAAACATAGTATCCACAAAGGTTGGTCCCTGCTTGTTGCTTAGGACACCACAATTTTTTGTACATAATTACTCATTTATTTGTCCTGTTAGGAACAACCTAACTGGTGTTATATGTACTTTTTTCTTTGGACAGAAATAGAAAGAGGTTTATGTAGAAGCTTGATCATTTGACTAGCGTAAGTGATAGAGGCAAAGGTGTCCTGTCTTTGGATGATATGGTGGCTATCGTTCTGGAGGAAGTCGACTTTGACGATCCAACTGCGAACGTGCGAGGACGTCGCGCCTTAGAAATCGCTAAAGCAACTCCGAGAGGTTATTGACCACGCTGGAGCACGATCAACCTGACCACGAAGGTTTGTTTCCTACAGGCAAACAGAGAACAAGCAAGAAATTGAGATTTCAATCTGGATATTGCAAATTTAAGAGGAAAACTTTATTGATCAAGTGGGTTTATATGACGTCTTTGTCTGGTCGTTGAACACAAATGATGTACGCGAAGTTGCAGCTATGGGGAACTTCAATCTAAACAAAACCCAAAGTCTGAACGATGCCCTAAGGCCTGTATATATGGAGAGCGAGAGGGGGAATTTCGTGGCCCCTTGGAAAGGGGTCCAAAACCAACCCTAACTCCGTTTTCCCCACACATACGGACCCTAAAAATAGCCTATACTTTAGTATTTAAATATTACATGGACCTGGCCCAAAAATAAGGTGACATAGCACCTAAATAAGCCATGGACAAAATTTATGAAGGGACATCATGTATATTTCATCCATGTCCTTGTAACTCATCACGGAGGCTTCAATGTACTCAAATATGTACTAGTAATGTTGTATTGGATCCCTTCGTGCGCGCCTTCATCTCCATGCTTGATCCTACTCCAGTGTTCATCCCTCTTGGCCATGCTAGGCCCTTCATTAGTAATCAACACAAATGTATCCAATTTAGGCAGCGACATATTCTCATGAACATTTGAATCGTTACCAAGAAACGAAAGTACCTGGTAATTCAATTGGCGTGCGCGACCTCTAGTAATTGGTCCAGTATGTATAATAGCAGGGCGGTGGTGTAACAATGGTATTGACGTCGTCATCATCCTCCCCTTCTTGAAATGAAGTCGTCCTTGACGGAAGCTCATCATCCTCACCCAAATAAGGCTACAAATCTGCAATGCTAAAAGTGGGACTAACCCAAAAATCTGCAGGCAGCTCAAGTTTATATGCATTATCATTTATTTTCACCCTAAAAGGACCATCAGCACGTGGCATTATCTTTGACTTGCGCAAATTAGGAAACCTATCCTACGCAAATGTAACCAAACAAGATCTCCAGGTGCAAAGATAACATGTTTTCTACCCTTATCTCCAGCAAGTTTATATTTAGCATTCATGCGCTTAATATTTTCCTTAGTTAACTCATGCATTTTTCAGATCAATTCAGCACTTTGTTTAGCATCAAAATTAACCTTCACCGAAGATGGAGGAGGTAACAAATCAATAGGTGCACGAGGTAAGAAACCATACACAATTTCAAAAGGGCACATCTTAGTAGTAGAATGATGCGAATGATTGTAAGCGAATTCAATATGAGGCAAGCATTCTTCCCACATTTTCTTGTTATTCTTCAAAACAGCCCTAAGCATAGTAGACAAAGTTCTATTAACTACTTCAGTTTGTCCATCAGTTTGGGTGTGACATGTAGTACTAAAAAGCAGTTTAGTCCCCAACTTAGCCCATAAACATCTCCAAAAGTGGCTAAGAAATTTAGTATCACAATCTGAAACAATACTATTTGGCACACCATGCAAGCGAATAATTTCATGAAAGAACAAATCAGCAACATTAGCACCATCATCGCTTTTATGACATGGTACGAAGTGTGCCATTTTAGAAAATCTATCCATTACAACAAATATGCTATCCCTCCCCTTCTTTGTTCGAGGTGAACCCAATACAAAGTCCATAGATATATCTTCCCAAGGAACACTAGGTACAGGCAAAGGCATATATAAACAATGAGGATTGAGTCGTGACTTAGCTTTTAAACATGTAGTGCCGCAAGCAACAAAATGCTCAACATCCCATCTCATCTTTGGCCAAAACAAATGTGTAGCAAGTACGCCCTCCGTCTTCTTCACGCCAAAGTGTCCCATTAATCCTCTTCCATGCGCCTCCTACAACAACAAAAGACGAACAGAGCTAGCTGGAATGCATAGCTTGTTAGCACGAAACACAAATCCATCATTAACGACAAACTTGTTCCATGTTCTCCCTTCTTTAGAATTCTACAATACATCTTTAAATTCATCATGATGCACATATTGATCTTTGATGGTCTCCCAACCATATATTTTAAAGTCAAGTTGTGAAAGCATAGTATAACGATGAGACAATGCATCAATACTAACATTTTCTTTACCTTCTTGTGTTTAATGACATAAGGGAAAGTCTCAATGAATTCAACCCATTTAGCATGTCTACGGTTCAATTTAGCTTGACTTTTAATATGCTTCAAAGATTCATGATAAAAATGTATAACAAACTCTTGAGTCCATTAATAATGTTGCCATGTTTCCAAAGTCCTAACAAGAGCATACAATTCCTTCTCATAAGTAGAATACTTCAGCATAGGCCCACTCAATTTTCCTGAAAAGTATGCAATAGGTTTATCATCTTGTAATAAGACACCTCCTAATCCAATTCCACCAGCATTACATTCAAGCTCAAAAGTCTTATTAAAATTAGGAAGTTGGAGTAATGAAGCATGTGTCAACTTATCTTCTAATACCTTGAAGGCTTCTTCCTATGCAGTACCCCAAACAAAAGGCACATCCTTCTTTGTAAGATCATTGAGAGGTGCAGCAATGGTGCCGAAATTTCTCACAAAACGCATATAGAAACTAGCAAGTCCAAGAAAACTCCTCACTTGTGTGACCGTTTTGGGCTGCGACCAACTCTCAATAGCTTCAATCTTGGCTTTATCAACTTCAATTCTTTATGGAGTAACAACATAGCCAAGAAAAGATACTCGGTCGATGCAAAAGGTGCACTTCCTAAGGTTACCAAACAAATGTGCATCACGTAGAGCAATAGAAACAACACGTAAATGTTCCAAAAGTTCATCCAAAGATCTGCTATAAATCAGTATATCATCAAAGTAAACTACCACAAATCATCCAATGAAAGCACGTAAGCCTTCATTCATTAATCTCATGAAAGTACTAGGTGCATTAGTTAACCCAAACGGCATGACTAACCACTCATGTAATCCAAACTTAGTTTTAAATGTTGTTTTCCATTCATCTCCCAATTTCATATGAATTTGATGGTATCCACTACGCAAATCAACTTTGGAGAAAATAGTAGAGCCACTTAATTCATCACGCATATCATCTAGCCTAGGAATAGGATGACAATAATGAATAGTAATATTATTCATGCATCTACAATCAACACACATATGCGATGTACCATCCTTTTTCGGCACTAGAATAATAGGAACAACACAAGGACCAAGGGATTCACGTATATAACATTTATCTAGTAGCTCCTGTACTTGACGCATAATCTCCTTCATCTCCTCTGGATTAGTACGGTATGGTGTACGGTTGGGTAGCGATGCACCGGGAATTAAGTCGATCTGATGCTCAATCCCTCGAATAGGTGGTAATCTTGGTGGTACGTCTTGTGGAAAGACGTTAGTAAACTCCTGCAAAATGTTAGTGACAGCAGGAGGCAAAGAGGAAGGCACGTCCTCGAATGAAAATATGCCTCTTTGCGCACAAAAGCATAGCAAATAGATTTGCTGAAATCTTGATCATCCATATCAGATTTGGTCGCAAGTAAACATCCACTTTTCAATTTAATTTCAGATGCAACATGAGATGATGGATTGTTATTAGGTTTAATTTGTTGCTCAAATTCTTTTGCCACAATTTGATTTTCACTCTTATTTTTCTCCTCTTTTGCTTTACTAGCTCGATGAATATCATCTTTCAAAATAGAATCAGGAGTCATAGCAAGCAAAGTAATATGTTTATCCTTATGAACAAGAGTATACTGATTGTTTCTACCATGGTGTACAGAAATTTTATCATATAGCCATGGTCTACCAAGTAATAAGGAACATGCTTGCATGGGTACCAGATCACAATCAACATAATCAACATATGTCGCTATACTAAAATGCACGCGAACAATACATGTTACCTTAACCTTGCTGCTGTTGTTGAACCATTGGATGTAGTAAGGATGTGGATGTGGTCTTGTGATGAGAGACATCTTCTCCACCATCTCCAAGCTAGCCAAATTGTTCCAGCTCCCTCCATCTATGATGACGCGAACAGAACGTTCCTTCACAACTCCCTTTGTATGGAACAAATTGTGCCTCTAGTTTTTCTCAACTTGTGTGCTCTGCACACTCAAAACACATTGAGAAACTAAGCAGTCATACATGTCAGCGTTGTCAGCAGCCATGTAATGCGTCTCTTGTTCAAAATCATATCCAATGTGTTCTTCACGTGTAATAAGAGCCAAAGGGTCCTCATCATAGTCACTAGCGGACTCATACCCACCATCATCAGTAGCAATCATGACATGCTGAGATTTGCATTGCCTCACAAAATGATCTCTTCCCTTACAACAACGACAAATAATATCACTTGTGTGCCCTGTTGAAGCCATGAACGAAGAGGAGCTCTGTGCAGGCCCGGTGGGTGTGCTCTTGGAAGATAGTGGTGATTGTGCCTGCTTTCTTGTATCACGGCTGGAGATGGTAACTGACGGAGGTGCCGTTATAGCAGAATATGTGGAAGTAGAAGATGCACGCGGTGTCCATGATGAAGGTCGACCTGCAGAAAAGTTAGTCCGCGCCAATGCCTGTCGATCCTACAGTTCACGTTCAGCTTTGCAAGCAAGATGTAATAAACGAGTGATATTATTATACTCAATGTACTCTAGAATGGTCTGAATCTCTCTATTTAATCCACCCATAAAATGTGCAAGCATAGCTTCATTATTCTCAATAATACCACATCTAATCATGCCAGATTGTAATTGCTGATAATATTCTTCTACATGATTTTTTCCTTGTCTTAAACGCTGCAGGTTTTGTAGTAATTCACGTTGATAATATGGTGGAACCCAACGAGTACGCATAGCAATTTTCAAAGTACCCCAACTAGTTGGAATATTATTCAGATATAATCTACGATGTTCAGACCACCACACACAAGCAAAACTAGTGAAAGCATAAAGAGTAGCAGCAACACGTCTATCGTCGGGATATTCTTAACATGTAAAACGTTGTTTGGTTTCTAAATCCCAAGTAAGATAAATATCAGGAACATATCTACCCTCAAATGGTGGAATATTTAATTTTAGTTTAGGGAGATGGTCATGATATCGTACCTGAGGGTGTGGTGCATCCCTACCATTGTGACTATTTGCATGTGGACGGCCTGGTGGTTGTGGTGCTGGTGGTTGCACGAAGTTCTGGTTTTGATCAACCTCATCATCGTAATCTCCCGCGTAATCATCCTCCTCCTCCTTAGCATCAGGAGCCATAAAAGTATCAAGAGTAGCACCGACAGATCAGCCAGGCTCAAGAGGGACACAACTCGCTCGGCGGAGGGCTGTTTCGCGACGTGGAGGTGGTTGTTGTTGTTGTTGCAATGGTGCAGCAGGTGGAGGTAGACGCGTAAGCACTTCAGCGAATTTGGCATCCAACTTGGTGTCAGTTGACTTCTCAATGTCATCCATCCTCGCTAGTGCATGGCCAAAACTGTTCATCACATCTTCTACCTGTTGACCCATCATTTGTTGAAATTTATCATGCAACTCTTTGTTCGTCGTGTTCTCCCAGTCAGTCTAATCGACTTATGATCCTGCCATGGTTACCAACAATAGAAACACACAAATGTCTACAGACTACTAGAAAATGGTGGTGGTGGGGCATCACAAATCCGCCAAGCAAATCTCAAATTCTTACCAGTTCTTACCCAGCAGTAGGTGGTGATCAACAATCGTGCTAGTCAAAACTCTCAAAGCTTGGATGAAGCAATTACCAGGGAGAGTCGCACGACGTAGATGTTTGTGGATCTGGGAAGGCTTATAATATGGTAGCAAAAAAGGGTCAGCGACACTCAATTCAGAGATGCAAAGTTGAATAAACGCTCAACGATGGTACTGTGATGGTCGTAGGCAAGACCGTACTAGAGACGTGAGCCTAGAAGACTAACAAAATCATGATGCTGCACGGAAACAAGGGAAAAGCACACTCTGAAAAAAAATCGCTCTTTTTCTCTTTTTTTATTTTATATTTTTGTGCTCCCTTTTTCCCGAAAATTCACGATAATGGCGAGTGTCTCAAAACTCTTCCCAAGTCAAACTAAGATGATAGGCACAAAAAAATGACAAATTTTTTTGGAAATCAGGGCAATGATGACCAAACAGTGCAGTAAAAAAACAGTATGATGGCACATGTCTCAAAAGAATCAGAAAATCCTAAAAACAAGATAGGGAAAAATATTTTCACCTGCCAAAATTTTGGCCTAAAAACTGCCCGGGGGTCTCCAGACTATTTTTTTTTCGAGACCTAATCAGACAAGGAAACACGAAACCGAAACTAGATGGATCTCGAAAACAATTCTAAAACAAAAAGAATACGGATTAGTGTTGGATATATGGTGGTAGAATATGGCAGCAATGGTGGTATATGGCAGGGGTGGTGGTATATGGATACGGATCGGTGGTGGTATATGGATACTGATCAGTGGTGGTAGCTCGATAAGGATCGGCGGTGGTATGTGGCAGGGGCGATGAAGATGTTGCGGCGGTGGCATGACAACTTATGACCAGAACTCGAAACTCTAAAAGACTAGACGCTAAGACCAGCAACTTGACACGACGATGCAACCACAAATTCAACAAAGCAAAATACTGTAAAGACTATGCAAAGGCTCAGACTGGTTCGTATGATGAACTAACCCTAATTTTTTGTGACTTTCTCATGGACTGTAGGTATGAAGAACATACTTGATCTATACTACAAAAAACTGTAAAATCTCACCGAGCAACGTGGAAATCTGATACGACTTGATAGAGGCAAAGGTGTCTTGTTTTTCGATCAGATGGTGGCTATTGTTTTGGAGGAAGTCGACTTTGACGATCCGACTACGAACGTGCGAGGACGTCGCGCCTTAGCAATCGCTAAACCAACTTTGAGAGGTTATTGACCACACGAGAGCACGATCAGCCTGCCCACGAAGGTCTGTTTCCTGTAGGCAAATGAAGAACAAGCAAGTAACTAAGATTGCAATCTGGATATTGCGAATTTAAGAGGAAAACTTTATTGATCAAGTGGGGTTATGTGGCGTCTTTTTCTGGTCGTTGAACACAATCGAAGTACGCGAAGTTGCAGCTATGGAGACCTTTAATCTAAACAAAACCCAAAGTCTAAACGATGCCCTAAGGGATGTATATATGGAGAGAGAGGGGGGTGGGGTTTTGTGGCCCCTTGAAGAAGGGGTTCGAAACCAACCTAACTCTGTTTTCCCCACACATACGGACTCTAAAATCAGCCTATACTTTAGTATTACAAAATTACATGGGCCTGGCCCAAAAATAAGGTGACACAACATCTAAAATAAGCTATGGATGAAATTTATAAAGGTACATCTTGTATATTTCATCCATGTCCTTGTAAGTCATCACGGAGGCTTCGAAGTACTCAAATACGCACTAGAAACGCCACTATGGATCCCTTCGCGCGCGCCTTCATCTCCATGCTTGATCCCACTCCGGTGTTCATCCCTCTTGTCCATGCTAGGCCCTTCATTAGTAATAAACACAAACGTACCTAATTTAGGTAGCATCATATTCTCATGAACATTAGAATCGTTACCAAGAAACGAAAGTACTTGGTAATTCAATTGGCATGCGCGAGCTTTAGCAATTGGCCCAATATGTATAATAGCAGGGGTAGTGGGTGTGACAATGGTATTGATATCCTAATCAGTAAGAAAAGGTATTTTCAGACTATAGGATAAATTTTCTGAAAATAATGGATCTTGGTGTTATACCGGAGAAACGATCTCGTGCTGCAGAGGTAGTTCCCTCTTGAACAGGTTCTCTGGTTTAGTTTTCCACAATACGAACACACTGCAAATGAAGATGAATTTTCACAAAATCAATTATTGAACCAGATATGGACGCAAATTATTTTCATCATTGTAGAATTCAATACCTATCCATGAATTGATGAAGATGCGTCAGATCCTGATCGTTTGTTTCCTCTCTGAGAGAATCCATGTAGTAAATTGTGTTTTTTTGGAACAATCTTTCCTTAATAATAAAGCACGGATTGAATCCGACGGGTTCACCATCGAAGACTTCTTTCGAAAAGGTCCTTATTTTTTTGTTATTAAACCTGCAGTTCCTATTTTTTTATAGACTACACGAGGTGGTACTAAAATTAGTTACGTTCGCCCATGTACAATTGTTGAGCCGCCGCTGCATTACATAAGCTCACTTGGGTGTCTGTAGTTAATGCCCAACGCACTACACTTCGAACCCACAACCAATTGAACACATCAACAGAACCTAACCAACACGCTAGATAACTTTTTTGACAATTCAAAGAGATCATTGCTGTTTTAGGGGTCGGTCTAGCAATTCAAGCCACCTCTATTTGGGCTGTATTTTTTGGCCCAATACCAAATCAAGGAACCATATCAACCTTTCATGTCGGTTCACCTATTAAATAGTGTTTATCAAAAAAACTATTAAATAGTCTCAGATCGATTTTTACACAAAAATCTACCAATTCATATACGTTAGCAAGTTTTTGAATAAACAGGCAGAGTACAAAATCTATACACAGAGGGCGAGATGGGACATTTATGGGACCAACGGAGAATGGAAGACCCATAAAATTGGCAAAAGTAATAAAGTCCCAATATAAAAGGCCCATTTAAATTGCTCATGCCCGTGTGCTTGTTGACATATGTGACGCGGGGACTTACATGCTCGCATTAGGAAGGTTGATGGGAGATTATGAGGGGCAATTGCAGAAGGAAAGACCCATTAAATGGGCGAAATAAATAAACTGTGACATGAGTGAGGGACTTTGCATGGTGCCTTAGGCCCCTCCCAACGCTCCATCTTGTACTAGTGCTAAGCCTTCCACGTAGGCAAAAAATCTGATGTGACAAGTTATTTAAGAAGAGAGAAATGAGTGTGGTGACCCCAAGAAGAAACAATGCTAAGCGGGTGAACCTAGGCAAAACATTTAAAGAAAGAAATCCCACCAATACATGAAGAGATGTGGCGCCCGAAGACCGACGTCACAGACGATTCCAGAAGATTCCAGATGTTCTGGGTTCCTCCCGTGTGTTTCATTGTGCTTGTGTTATTTATTTTTGCATTGCATCATGTCATCATGCCATCATGTCATATTTATTTTGCATCTCAACTTAAATAAATCGTGTGGACCTTCGGTCCATTTAAACCGAGGGAAGGATGACTTCTCTTTAAAACATATCCTCCCAAATATTTAGGGAGCTATATTATAAATATTCCATTTTGTTTGGAATTAACCAACACACTTGCAATTATTCTCCACACTTCTGTTGCTTCAAGTTTCACCTTTAAAACTTTCCCTATATTTCTTTTCCCGTTTATCGAGGTTCCTCCAAAACCTCAACATTTTGGTCACTTCCGAAACCATGTCATAGTTCAATCCATTTGAATTAAAATCAAATGTGTTCGAATTTACATCCTTCTTTCATGCCACTTATAATTTTCTTGGATCATGCTTATTTTTATGAGCCCGGGAAAATTTAACCCATGCCCTAACTCTATTTCTAACACCTCCTTCCTTTTCTTTCTCCTTTGCGGTTTTCTGTTTTTTTTGGAAAACATCAGCAATTTAAAAGGAAGAGAGCCCTGCAGCCAGGCCTCCAGGCCCAGTCGGCCACTTCCCCAGCCGGACCAATTCCTCCAGGCCCAGCCGGCCGCACCTCTCTCCTGGCCACTGGCCCCTTTCCCCCTAACCCTAGCCTCGCTCCATCTCCCCTCGCTCTCCCCCTGTCCGCCGCCACTCCTCTTTCTCTCGCTCGTTCGAACCCTCGCCCGCACCTCTCGGTTCCCTCGAGCCCCTCTGCCTCTAGCTCGGTCGCTGCGACCCTCCTTCCTCTCGAAGCAGCCTCGTCCCCATCCCGAGCGCCCCCTCCTCCTCTGGCGCGAGCCGGCCGCCCCGAGCGCCTCCCTCCGCGGCCGCCTCCTCCACCAGCGCCGAGAGCAGCGCCATCTCCCCTCCTCGTCAGCCCCGAGCCCGACGCGCCCCCATCTCCCGCGCACCCTCCTCGGCCAGGCGCGTGCGCCCAAGCCACCGGCCCTCAGGCCCTCCGCCGCCAGGAGCTCCCGCACTCCAGCGAGCGCGCCTGGCTCCCTCCGCGGCCGCCTCCTCCATCAGCGCCGAGAGCAGCGCCATCTCCCTCACATCGCCCCAGGCGTCGCACCCCTCCAGCAGGCAGCAGCCGGCCGTCCAGCGACGCCGTGGCCAGGCCCCGCCTCCTCGCCCCGGGCCTCTTCCAGCGCTCCCGCCGCGCCATGGCCTCTGCGCCCCGTCCTCCAGCCTCCGTGCCTCGCCTCCTCGCCATGGCCTCGAGCACCTCGAGCCGCCATGGACGGGACGGAGCCGTTTTTCCTTCGCGTCACCATCGCCTCGCCTTGCTGCCGTTCTGCTGTCCACCGAGGCCCTTGGCCTTGCTTGGTTTTGGATCGCCAAGTCTGCGAGTCGTTTCCGTCAAGTTCCTCTTTGTATGTGTATGGCTACTGGAAAGCTCGTCACGACCCTCTGTTCGACTCCGTGTACGACTACACTGGGAGACGCCAAGTAACACGACACGTGACATGACCGCTACGAGAACGCCAAGTTCCACTACCGTCGCCAAGTCCCGAGACCGACAAGTACCACGATGACCCGAACATCTACAAAAACGAGCTCCGTGAACGCCTACGTGAACGAGTACCTCTACGGAACGTCTACTTCCACTACTTCCTCTACGACCGCGAGTACCACTACTTCCACTACGATCTCGAGCCGCCCCGAAACGATTGTTTCGAAGGTATAACCTCGAGACGATGACCCGTCGAATGTTATGTTGTATGAGATGTTTCCCTTGTTTGCACCGTGTCCGTTGTGCCCTCTTTTGTCGTGCTCCTTCGTTGCCTCGTCGCCGACCCGTGGGAACCCGGTGACGGGATCACCCCACCTTTTCATCTTGTTCGACTCGCTCACTCTCTCCGTCATCTTTTGCACCGGTCTCTCAATGAGTTACCGGAACCGAGATGTTGCGTTGCATCATTTTCGGATCGTTGCCATGGCACCCTTTCTTTCCACCACGGTGACAATACTTCATATCTTCTTCATGTCAACTTTTAATAAAAATTGCATAAGACTTGATCATGTCATCCGCATCATGTTAACAACATTATATGTGTGAATTGTTGTTGCTTTAATAATTGCTAAACATGCCCATGAGGATTTTCCGGAATTTGTTGTTGTTATTTCCGGCCTCATTTAAAATGTCTAAATAGTGTAGTTTGGTTTCGCTTCACCTCTTGCCATGTTAAAAACATTTAATCTTGTCTTGTAAATAAACGAGAGTCAATTAAATAATTAAATGTGGTGTTTTGTCAATATGCAACTCGTTGCATATTGAGCTCCACTTAACTTGTAGTATTGTTTGTGCATCTTGCCATGACATGCATATTTAAACCGGACATGCATCATACTTGGATGTGCATCGTATGCCATGTTTATGCTTGTGTGTTTACCGTGTTGTTTGTTTCTTTCCGGGTTGCTTCTCCTGTTAGCTTCGGTTTCGTTCCGGAGTTGTGAGGATTCTCTCGTCTATGTTGCTCCGTCTACTTCGTGGACCCGTTCTTCTCCCTTGCGGAATCCCAGGCAAGATGATCATACCCTTGGATACCTTTACTACCATTGCCTTGCTTAGTTGTCTCGATGCTATCGTTACATGTCGCGCTACCCATCTTTTATGTCAGCCTCTCCTTGTTGCCATGAAACCTCTAACTTTTGAAACCTTCCTGGCAAAACTACTATTTGGCTATGTTACCCGCTTGCTCAGCCCCTCTTATAGCGTTGTTAGTTGCAGGTGAAGATGAAGATCATTCCAGGAGGGAACTTGTTGTTGGTATATCACAATATCTGTAATTACTATTAACACACCTATATACTGGGCATGGGTGGAAGGCTTGGCCTTTTGCTCGGTGTTTTGTTCCACTCATGCCACCTTAGGCGCCGATAAACCGGCATTATGTTCCTTGATTTTGCGTTCCTTACACGATGGGTGGATGGGGACCCGTTGACAGTTCGACTTTGAATAAAACTCCTCCAGCAAGGCCCAACATTGGTTTTAATTTGCTCATAATAACAACTTAATTAATTAATTAAATTGCATAGGGGGTCGCGTCCCCGGGTTCTTAATTCTACATAGCAGGGGGGCCAGTGCTGATGGTGTTGGTCCCAAACGGGGAGACTGCGGGGTCACCACGGGGAAACTCGAGGATTGACTCCCGTAGGCTCACCTATCCGGACGTGGCCTGAGACGAGATACTCGCGGCTACTATCAGGGTGTCGACACGCCGGGAGGTCTTGCTGGACTTGTTTTACCATTGTCGAAATGTCTTGTGCTACCGGGATGCCGAGCCTGATCGGTTTTCCCTAAGATAAGGAGTGATGATATTATATTTATCGCTTCAGCTAATCGTGAGAGCTTGTGATGGGCTAAGTTGGGACACCCCTGCAGGGTTATAATCTTTCGAAAGCCGTGCCCACGGTTATGTGGCAGATTGGAATTTGTTAATGTCCGGTTGTAGAAAACTTGACAGAGGATCCGAAGTAAAACACACAACGGTGTGAGTAACCGTGACTGTCTCTTTTCATTTTGAGAAGAGAACACGGTGGGGTTATGTTTGCTTCGTGTGTAGTTCAGGATCTTTAGAGATCACTACTTTTGCGACCGTTTGCGTAGATGCTCATCTTATTCTGGTACTCGTAGGTTAGCCACCATATTATGCTTAGCCGCTGCTGCAACCTCACCACTTTTACCTCCTCCTACCCACAAAGCTTTGCTAGTCTTGATACCCGTGGTTATGGGATTGCTGAGTCCTCGTGGCTCACAGATACTACAACACCAGATGCAGGTTCAGCCGAGTTCGATGCAGGAGCTGGATCAAGTACTTCACTGGGAGCTCGATGAAGAGAGTAGCCGTATGCTTATGACGTTTCTACAATCAGTAGTGGTTTCTACTAGGATTCGATCCTGACCTGTGGCTTTATGTTGTTTTGGTATCTTTCTTTTGGATCTTCGCCCGTAGTCGGGTTGTGATGTTTTTGAATGATGTTATGCTTATGTAATGTATTGTGTGAAGTGGCGAGTGTAAGCCAACTATCTCCTTTTGCAATTTAATCCCTCTTTTACATGAGTCGTGCAAAGATACCAAACTTGAGATCATTCCAGAATGGGCTTATACCTTTAAGTCGTGCCTCGACACGTAGGAGGTATAGTCCCATCCTGGGCATTGCAAGTTGGTATTCAGAGCCTTCTTCGACCTAGAAGCCCCCACTGATTGATCGAATCGTTGACGGTTGAGTCTAGGCACACACTTGAAAATGTTTTGAGTCCTATATATATATCGGAGAGTAGGATTTCTTTTGCTCCTCATCTCTTTTCACTCTGGTGAGGACTCCTGACGATTACTCTTGCCTCTTCTACTTTCAAAAATGCACCAATTTTTTTTAGGATCTCGCGAGTATTGTTTGGATTGTTTCGATGTCTTTGTGACGAGAACATTGTTCTCGATGCCTCCTGTCATTAGGGGTTGTGGCAGTGTCCCAGGGAGTTGAGCTCCGAGGTGTTGTCGTCACAAATATATCGCAGCGGTTCTAGAATACTTAAGACGGCCGACATCGAAAACTCTCCTATACGATTAGTGGCAAGATAACCCCGACATCACCCAGTACTGGGGAGGTAGTTCGGGAGTATTGCCATAGCTTGTATAGTAGATGCGTTTTGAAGGTCCGAGGTAAACGGTTTCCGAGAAAGACTGGTTATGTGTTGAAGAATGGATACAGCTGGATGTAGGATTAGAGTTGAGTGCGCGGTGCTTCCCCTGTATCCCCAACACCTGATTGCATAACTGGAAACTTTCAGAAATTAATAGGTGGGTTCATCTAGTAGTTCTAGGCATTCTTCCAATGGATGCATGATATGAAGTTCGGGGTTCTACATTGAGTGAAGTGGTTTTATGGGCTTGTTCCGATCGGGAGTTGCATCTTAAAGGGTCCTTGGCTATGCTGATCCGGGGATTGCAAAACCCTTTTGTAACACGTTCCATGAGCTTTCAGCACGAATATGTCGAACGAAGCTTCTATCGTGTATTTGTTCTATCTGATCCTTGTTGCTTTTATTTATCTTTTGTTCTCCCAAGTGGATTCTCGTCAAGTTGATGTACCTGCGGAATCCATTCGTTCAATTCTCTGTTCGGATAGATATGTTGCAACATAATCTTCTTCATAAACATATCTACCCTTTGTTTTTGTTTTGATTCTGGTATTCGAGTTGCTTCGATGTCAAATGTTGATTCCATACCTTTCCTAATCGGCATTCTCATATTTCTATGGGAGTGCTAGTCCTTTTTGATCATCGAGCTTGTCTTGTTAATCCTTTCCAACCGGTGTGCCTTCTCTTCAAGTTATTCCATACGGACGCCATTGAGAAATCTGACGGTGTCTGTTTAATTCATCCCAAGTTGTCTTTGTTTTCCCCACCCTCCCACCCTTTTCTTTATGGAGCCAGAAAATTCTAATTGAAGTATCCATTTTATTCATGATGGTTCTTCATTCTTTTCCTTCAATGTTCTTATCTGGTGATTCTCAGGAAGATGCTCAAGAGCTTCAAGTTCATCATTCTTTTGTTCTCAAATTCTGCCGGTGGATGTAATTCAAGATTTCGGTGTTGATCTTATCCTTTTCCCTTTTCACAATGCTTTCTTATTCCGGTGCACCAATTAATCTTTCTCCTCTTGCTATTCATATCCGGAGTGTTGAAGGTATCTCAGGAGATTCATAATTCCATTCTTAATCCGTTAAAATTATTTTGAGGATTGTTATCTTACTCAAGCCATTTATTTCAACCAGTGCAATATCTCTTCAGCAATATTTTCAACGGTGATTTCTTTAGTGGGCCCTAACCCACAGGTCTTTTCCAGGATCTTACCTGACTCTTCTTTTCTGGAGTTATACTTAAATTCTTTTCAAAGTGTGACGTAAGTATGATTCCATCAGTCACATGCCTTCTCCAGGACCGCTTTCAAATTCTTTTCTTCGTTGGTTCAACCTTTTAATTCTTCATTACGGAGTGCCTATACAATTCATGGTGGTGTATCTCATCGTCTTCTCAGATTTTGAAGATCAGAGAAGTGTTTCTCTTAAATCTTGGCTCGTCTTCTTGAAGATTCGTGGTTCTAGCTTCATGTCATCCTCATTATTCTTCCGTTTGTGAGGAATTATTTTCTTACACATTCGAAGCATTTCATGAATTCTTTTCCATTGTGATCCTCCGAAGGCCATCATTTCAGAATATTTCTTCGTTCTCAGTTTTCTACTTCGTCCTCCAACTATTCTTCATCGATGTCCCTTCGTTTGTCTCCTTATTCTTACGGTGGCATTCAAGATTACCCTTTCGTTGTTATCGTATTAATTCAGTTGTTCTTTTCATAATCCTACCGGTGGTTCGTTGAAGATTTACCCAAGCTTGTGCGAGATCTCTCTTAATTCTTTCCAACGAGAATAAGTAGTATGCCAAATCCTTTGGTTGTCATTAATTTAAATTGGTGAAGGAGATGCATGACATAATTCTTATTCTTATTCCTTCAAGGTGATTTAATTATTTTGTCTGGAGCTTGTTCATCATATCATATTCTCGGTCCTAAGTTGTTCATCTTGTTTTCCGGAGCTTCAAGTTATTTCTATTATATCATTTCAAAGCTCCATCTAATTCATCACGGGCCTTGAATCTTATTCTTATCATCTTTCACTTTTCATCCTTTTGTTACCGGACTTCTTCATGGTGGTTCATCATCATTTAATTCATCCTCGAAGTCTTCATCAAAATTCTTGTTGGAGCTCAAGCATTCTTCATCATGCTTTCCAAGTGCAATTCTGGCTCCCTTATCTGTTGAGGTGGTGTTATGTCATTCTTGTCAATTCCTTCATGAAGGATGATTCACGAGTTATCAAGAATGAGATATTTAAAACCGTCATTTTCCTTGTTCAGGAGATCTTTCCAACCATTCAATTTATTTGTTGGAGTAATCTTGGGTTGTATTTCACCTAAAAGCTTCCCCTAAGGATTGTTGCTAATTATGGTGCTTATAAATGACCCAAGTTCTTCATTTATCATTCCGGTGAAAGTTATTCATCTCCTTGTTGATCTCAATCCAATCAAATGTTCCCGTCAGTGGCCGGTTGTCACCTTATAGTTTTGAGATGTTTTCCATAAGCCCACATCAAGCTTATTCGTTTTCGTTGTTGATTTTTCCAACAACTCCATTCAACCCTTATTCGTAGGAGGTTTTACTAACTCATTCGTGGGAGAAGTTGTCATTCTCTTCTCCATTCATTTCTTTCGTTGATTTTTTTTTTATTTTTTTTTTGCTATTCTTTCATTCCGGAGGCATTGTGATGTTGCTCTCTCCAAACCATCATCTCGTTTTTATCGAGATCATGTTCTTTCCTTGGTTATCTATTTAACCGTAGTATTATGTCCACCATTCTAGTTCCGTCATCTTATCTAGTTTTGCCTCTCTTTTTATCCGGAGTGCTGTCTGAATCTTTCTTACCCCTTGTGCCATTCTTTTAATTGTTTCGGAGGCAATATGCTGTTGATTTCATCAAGTATCTTCCCATCTCCTTAAACTCATGTTAATTCCTTCCATTTTCAAACGGAGTGCTGTCCAAATTATTTCGTTCTTATTCCTTCTCAATCTTGGTTAACCGGAGTGGTTTTGAAATTCTTCCGTCGTCCGTGAGCTCTTGTTTCATGTCTTTCAACCTTCAAGGTTCTCACAATGTTCTTTGTTCCTCTTTTCTAACGGAGTTTTCATATTCGTTCATCTCCGTTCTATTTTTTCTTTCAAGATTGTTCAACCTCTCAAGGTTCTTTGGTTTTCACTCGTTTGTCGAAGAAGCAACTTTGTTTTACCCCTTCCTCTTCCGTTTTTACCCGGTGCCATCTCTAGGATCTCGGGTCGAGATCCTCTGTTAGTGTGGGAGAGTTGTGACGCCCGAAGACCGACGTCCCAGAAGATTCCAGATGTTCCGGGTTCCTCCCGTGTGTTTCATTGTGCTTGTGTTATTTATTTTTGCATTGCATCATGTCATCATGTCATCATGCCATCATGTCATATTTATTTTGCATCTCAACTTAAATAAATCGTGTGGACCTTCGGTCCATTTAAACCGAGGGAAGGATGACTTCTCTTTAAAACATATCCTCCCAAATATTTAGGGAGCTATATTATAAATATTCCATTTTGTTTGGAATTAACCAACACACTTGCAATTATTCTCCACACTTCTGTTGCTTCAAGTTTCACCTTTAAAACTTTCCCTATATTTCTTTTCCCGTTTATCGAGGTTCCTCCAAAACCTCAACATTTTGGTCACTTCTGAAACCATGTCATAGTTCAATCCATTTGAATTAAAATCAAATGTGTTTGAATTTACATCCTTCTTTCATGCCACTTATAATTTTCTTGGATCATGCTTATTTTTATGAGCCCGGGAAAATTTAACCCATGCCCTAACTCTATTTCTAACACCTCCTTCCTTTTCTTTCTCCTTTGTGGTTTTCTGTTTTTTTGGAAAACAGCAGCAATTTAAAAGGAAGAGAGCCCTGCAGCCAGGCCTCCAGGCCCAGTCGGCCACTTCCCCAGCCGGACCAATTCCTCCAGGCCCAGCCGGCCGCACCTCTCTCCTGGCCACTGGCCCGTTTTCCCCTAACCCTAGCCTCGCTCCATCTCCCCTCGCTCTCCCCCTGTCCGCCGCCACTCCTCTTTCTCTCGCTCATTCGAACCCTCGCCCGCACCTCTCGGTTCCCTCGAGCCCCTCTGCCTCTAGCTCGGTCGCCGCGACCCTCCTTCCTCTCGAAGCAGCCTTGTCCCCATCCCGATCGCCCCCTCCTCCTCTGGCGCGAGCCGGCCTCCCCGAGCGCCTCCCTCCGCGGCCGCCTCCTCCACCAGCGCCGAGAGCAGCGCCATCTCCCCTCCTCGTCAGCCCCGAGCCCGACGCGCCCCCATCTCCCGCGCACCCTCCTCGGCCAGGCGCGTGTGCCCAAGCCACCGGCCCTCAGGCCCTCCGCCGCCAGGAGCTCCCGCACTCCAGCGAGCGCGCCTGGCTCCCTCCGCGGCCGCCTCCTCCACCAGCGCCGAGAGCAGCGCCATCTCCCTCCCGTCGCCCCAGGCGTCACGCCCCTCCAGCGGCCAGCAGCCGGCCGTCCAGCGACGCCGCGGCCAGGCGCCGCCTCCTCGCCCCGGGCCTCTTCCAGCGCTCCCGCCGCGCCATGGCCTCTGCGCCCCGTCCTCCAGCCTCCGTGCCTCGTCTCCTCGCCATGGCCTCGAGCACCTCAGCCGCCATGGACGGGACGGAGCTGTTTTTCCTTCGCGTCACCATCGCCTCGCCTTGCTGCCATTCTGCTATCCACCGAGGCCCTTGGCCTTGCTTCATTTTGGATCGCCAAGTCCGCGAGTCGTTTCCGTCAAGTTCCTCTTTGTATGTGTATGGCTACTGCAAAGCTCGTCATGACCCTCTGTTCGACTCCGTGTACGACTACACTGGGAGACGCCAAGTACCATGACGCGGAGACGACAAGTTCCACGACACGTGACATGACCGCTACGAGAACGCCAAGTTCCACTACCGTCGCCAAGTCCCGAGACCGACAAGTACCACGACGACCCGAACATCTACAAAAACGAGCTCCGTGAACGCCTACGTGAACGAGTACCTCTACGGAACGTCTACTTCCACTACTTCCTCTACGACCGCGAGTACCACTACTTCCACTACGATCTCGAGCCGCCCCGAAACGATTGTTTCGAAGGTATAACCCCGAGACAATGACCCGTCGAATGTTATGTTGTATGAGATGTTTCCCTTGTTTGCACCGTGTCCGTTGTGCCCTCTTTTGTCGTGCTCCTTCGTTGCCTCGTCGCCGACCCGTGGGAACCCGGTGACGGGACCACCCCACCTTTTCATCTTGTTCGACTCGCTCACTCTCTCCATCGTCTTTTGCACCGGTCTCTCAACGAGTTACCGGAACCGAGATGTTGCGTTGCATCATTTTCGGATCGTTGCCGTGGCACCCTTTCTTTCCACCACGGTGACAATACTTCATATCTTCTTCATGTCAACTTTTAATAAAAATTGCATAAAACTTGATCATGTCATCCGCATCATGTTAACAACATTATATGTGTGAATTGTTGTTGCTTTAATAATTGCTAAACATGCCCATGAGGATTTTCCGGAATTTGTTGTTGTTATTTCCGGCCTCATTTAAAATGTCTAAATAGTGTAGTTTGGTTTCTCTTCACCTCTTGCCATGTTAAAAACATTTAATCTTGTCTTGTAAATAAACGAGAGTGAATTAAATAATTAAATGTTGTGTTTTGTCAATATGCAACTCGTTGCATATTGAGCTCCACTTAACTTGTAGTATTGTTTGTGCATCTTGCCATGACATGCATATTTAAACCGGACATGCATCATACTTGGATGCGCATCGTATGCCATGTTTATGCTTGTGTGTTTACCATGTTGTTTGTTTCTTTCCGGGTTGCTTCTCCTGTTAGCTTCGGTTTCGTTCCGGAGTTGTGAGGATTCTCTCGTCTATGTTGCTCCGTCTACTTCGTGGACCCGTTCTTCTCCCTTGCGGAATCCCAGGCAAGATGATCATACCCTTGGATACCTTTACTACCATTGCCATGCTTAGTTGTCTCGATGCTATCGTTACATGTCGCGCTACCCATCTTTTATGTCAGCCTCTCCTTGTTGCCATGAAACCTCTAACTTTTGAAACCTTCCTGGCAAAACTACTATTTGGCTATGTTACCCGCTTGCTCAGCCCCTCTTGTAGCGTTGTTAGTTGCAGGTGAAGATGAAGATCGTTCCAGGAGGGAACTTGTTGTTGGTATATCACAATATCTATAATTACTATTAACACACCTATATACTGGGCATGGGTGGAAGGCTTGGCCTTTTGCTCGGTGTTTTGTTCCACTCATGCCACCTTAGGCGCCGATAAACCGGCATTATGTTCCTTGATTTTGCGTTCCTTACACGATGGGTGGATGGGGACCCCTTGACAGTTCGACTTTGAATAAAACTCCTCTAGCAAGGCCCAACATTGGTTTTAATTTGCTCATAATAACAACTTAATTAATTAATTAAATTGCATAGGGGGTCGCGTCCCCGGGTTCTAAATTCTACATAGCAGGGGGGCCAGTGCTGATGGTGTTGGTCCCAAACGGGGAGACTGCGGGGTCACCACGGGGAAACTCGAGGATTGACTCCCGTAGGCTCACCTATCCCGACGTGGCCTGAGACGAGATACGCGCGGCTACTATCAGGGTGTCGACACGCCGGGAGGTCTTGATGGACTTGTTTTACCATTGTCGAAATGTCTTGTGCTACCGGGATGCCGAGCCTGATCGGTTTTCCCTAAGATAAGGAGTGATGATATTATATTTATCGCTTCAGCTAATCGTGAGAGCTTGTGATGGGCTAAGTTGGGACACCCCTGCAGGGTTATAATCTTTCGAAAGCCGTGCCCGCGGTTATGTGGCAGATTGGAATTTGTTAATGTCCGGTTGTAGAAAACTTGACAGAGGATCCGAAGTAAAACACACAACTGTGTGAGTAACCGTGACTGTCTCTTTTCATTTTGAGAAGAGAACACGGTGGGGTTATGTTTGCTTCACATGTAGTTCGGGATCTTTAGCGATCACTACTTTTGCGACCGTTTGCGTAGATGCTCATCTTTTTCTGGTACTCGTAGGTTAGCCACCATATTATGCTTAGCCGCTGCTGCAACCTCACCACTTTTACCTCCTCCTACCCACAAAGCTTTGCTAGTCTTGATACCCGTGGTTATGAGATTGCTGAGTCCTCGTGGCTCACAGATACTACAACACCAGATGCAGGTTCAGCCGAGATCGATGCAGGAGTTTGATCAAGTACTTCACTGGGAGCTCGATGAAGAGAGTAGCCGTATGCTTGTGACGTTTCGACGATCAGTAGTGGTTTCTACTAGGATTCGATCCTGACCTGTGGCTTTATGTTGTTTTGGTATCTTTCTTTTGGATCTTCGCCCGTAGTCGGGTTGTGATGTTTTTGAATGATGTTATGCTTATGTAATGTATTGTGTGAAGTGGCGAGTGTAAGCCAACTATCTCCTTTTGCAATTTAATCCCTCTTTTACATGAGTCGTGCAAAGATACCAAACTTGAGATCATTCCAGAATGGGCTTATACCTTTAAGTCATGCCTCGACACGTTGGAGGTATAGTCCCATCCTGGGCATTACAAGAGATTTAGTTGCTAAATCATTAAATGAAGCAAGCTTAGCAACCATAAACTAAGGACCTATGCATTGGGGAGTATAGTTGCTAAGCTATTTAATGTGCCTAGCACCTCATCTAAGTACCCATGAATTGGCAGTAGCCTAAGAACGGTTGATGGGAGAAAGGAAAGACCCATTTAAGTGGGTAAAAAATGTGACATGCGTGAGGGACTTTGCATGGTGGCATTAAGATTTATGGGAGAAACGAGAGACCATTAAATGGAAAAGAAATAAGGGCGGTACTCGCCAGCCCCTATGATTAATAGCCATGTCCCATCACATCACCATCGTAGCAAAAACTCTCACTAGGTAGCTTTTGTGGGTGCCTGATGCAACAATACAAAAGGACGGCACAATTGTAGCAAAACAAAAATCATCATTGATCACATCATATGGTGGTAACGAAAAAATCACCGGTGTTAGGAAAAATATGTGTTGTTTGTAGCAAAAAAAAATTGTTTGTCGCCCGCCATCAGAGTTGCATCATCTTCATGAATGATTTAGCAAAAAATTGTCGCTGTCGGTACTAGCAAATGAATTCACCGGTAGTAGCAAAAACAAACGTTAGTTCCAGAAAACAACAAACAACAACAAACTCAAGTAGTTGGTTCCAGCAAAAAGATTATTTGATTGTAGCATCCCTTGCTGCCGGATGCAGCATCTCTAGCAACTGGTTGTACCATCTCGTTCCCAGGGCTTTGCAGCACTCCCATGAGCGAAGGTGTGTGTGTGTGTGAGGGGGGTGGTGCACATCCATGGCAGAGAAGGAGGAGGGAGGCCATGGCGGCAAGCATCAGGGAAGTGGAGGAAAGTGCATGGCCATGGCGACTAGCATTGAGGGAAAGAGGAGGAGGAGTGCGGACATGTCGACACGCACCGGGGAGGCAATACATGGCGGGTGAAAAGGAGGCCATGGATACGAGCATCGGGGAAGTGAAGGAGAGTACACGACGATGGCAACGAGCATTGAGGGAGAGAAGAGGAGTGTGTCCATGTCGACACGCATCGAGGAGAGAGGATTAGCGAGAGGAGGAAGAAGATACGAGGGGGTAGGGATATGTGTGGCCCGCAAGGATGCGTGGCACTCTGGCGTTGATGGGTGCACATGGCGTGTGGAGCGATCGATGCGACCGCACAAAGTTTGTAAGGCACGCCAGATGTAAACGTTTACCTGGTAATAAAGCCCCGATATACAACCTATGATGGTTGTGTGGTGAGAAAGAAAAGGCGTAATTGTAACATGCGAACATGGACCTGTCTATGTGGGGGTGGAGCGGATTGCATTGTTTCGGGTTGTCTTATTGCGTTTTCTCCCGTTGCAATGCACGGGCATATTTACTAGTGAATACCAATATCCAGTGATTGCTACATATTAAGAAAGCCATGAACTTACGAATTATGTTGACGTCTGAAAGACAATCACTATATGTGTGGTTGTTTACTTGACTTACCGTTCATGATATTGAAGGAAATATGCCCTAGAGGCAATAATAAAGTTGTAATTTATATTTCCTTATATATCATGATAATTATCTTTTATTCATGTTAGAATTGTATTAACCGAAAACTTGATACGTGTGTGAATACATAGACAAAACAAAGTGTCCCTAGTATGCCTCTACTTGACTAGCGCGTTTATCAAAGATGGTTGAGTTTCCTAACCATAGACACGTGTTGTCATTTAATCAACGGGATCACATCATTAGGAGAATGATGTGATGTACAAGACCCACCCGTTAGCTTAGCACTATGATCATTTGGTTTTATTGCTATTGCTTTCTTCATGACTTATACATGTTCCTCTGACTATGAGATTATACAACTCCCGAATACCGGAGGAACACCTTGTGTGCTATAAAACGTCACAACATAACTAGGTGATTATAAATATGCTCTACAGGTGTTTCCGAAGGTGCTTGTGGTGTTGGCATAGATCGAGAATATGATTTGTCACTGCAAATGTCAGAGAGGTATCTCTGGGCCCTCTCGGTAATACACATCATAATAAGCCTTGCAAGCAAATGACTAATGAGTTAGTCACGAGATGATGTATTATGGTACGATTAAAGAGACTTGCCGGTAATGAGATTGAACTAGGTATGATGGTACCGACGACCGAATCTCGGGCAAGTAACATACCAATGACAAAGGGAATAACGTATGTTGTTATGCGGTTTGACCGATAAAGATCTTCGTAGAATATGTAAGAGCCAATATGAGCACCCATGTTCCACTATTGGTTATTGACCAGAGATGTGTCTCGGTCATGTCTACATGGTTCTCGAACCCGTAGGGTCTTCACGCTTAACGTTCGATGAAGATTAGTATTATGAGTTATGTTATTTTGATAACCGAAGATTGTTTGGAGTCCCGGATGAGATCACGGACATGACGAGGAGTCTCAAAATGTTCGATACGTAAAGATTGATATATTGGAAGGTCATGTTTGTACATCGGATGGGCTCCGGGATGTTCGGGCATTTTTCCGGAGTACCGGGAGGTTACCGGAACCCCCTGGGGAGTCAATGGGCCTTAATGGGCCCTAGTAGAGAGAGGAGGCAGCAGCCAGGTGTTGGCGCACGCCCCCCTAGGCCCAAAACGAATTGGTTTAGGGTTGGAGGGCCGACCCCCTTTCCTTCTCTTCTCCTCCTCCTTCCCTCCTTCTCCTAGTGGGAATAGCAAAAAGGGGGGGGGGCGAATCATACTTGGACCAGGAGTCCTAGTAGGACTCCCCTCCTTTGCACGCCCCCTTGGGCGAGCCTCCTCCTCCCTCCCTCCTTTATATACGTGGGAGAGGGGTACCCCAAAGATACACAAGCCAATCTTTTAGTTGTGTGCGATGCCCCCCTACACTGTTACACACCTCGGTCATATCATTACAGTGCTTAGGCGAAGCCCTGCGCCGGTAACTTCACCATCACCGTCACTACGGCGTCGGGCTGATGAAACGCTCCCTCGTCCTCAACTGGATCAAGAGCTCGAGGGACGTCATCGTGCTGAATGTGTGCTGAACACGGAGGTGCTGTACGTTCGGTACTTCTATCGGTTGGATCGTGAAGACGTTCGACTACATCAACCGCGTTACTAAACGCTTCCGCTTTTAGTCTACGAGGGTACGTGGACACACTCTCCCCGCTCGTTGTTATGCTTCTCCTAGATAGATCTTCGTGATCGTAGGATTTTTTTTGAAATACTACGTTCCCCAAAAGATATGGCCAAAGAAATGATTCTGCATGGGACGTGTTTTCGAAGATACGGATGACTGTGTTAATGGCCCAGTCCCGTAGGTCCTTACCATCTAATGTTGTGCCATTTGCTAATGCAGGATCTATGAAATACACAATCTCTCTTTTTCTTCTCTACGCGTCCAATCCCCTGAGAGGAATAAAATGCAGTTAGCTGTTTATCATTTACAGCCTTGTATGGAGAAGTTGATCAGAGTTTGTTAAGTACTTACAAAATCAGGCATCTAACAAGAGTGGCATCGAGCTCGTTGAAGTTGAAGAAGATATGTAAGTCCTCGGAACTCACATTGGTAGAACCAGCATCGTGTCGGAAATGATCTCTGTCGTAGTGGACTAGCAGACCATGATGACCTGCTGACATTTTATCCATGCAATATTCACGTAACTCGCGGCAACTGGAGCTGAACTCATCAAAGTATTTGCCAACAAGAAATGGCTGGCCATTGACGTAATGTGTGCTTCAAGTACATCTGCTATATTTTTAGCAAGCTACGAATCTATTTCTTCATCATCCATGACGTCAGAAATAATATTACTCCCTGATTGAAACAACCTGCTGTTAATTTGGTTCTGGGTGATGAGTGCTTTAAGTAAGAGGCAATCGTTCTCTTTCCTCTTCGCTCCCCTAACGTGCTTCCTTAGGGGCGCAACTTTTTTGGCCGCTTCCTTCTTGGTATTTGAAGCATTTCAAGTAGAACGTCTGGTTGGCTGAAAGGTAGACTCAAGCAGACGGTGAAGCTTGAACGGACTGCTTAGCAGATGGTTTAGCTATGACGGAGCACTGAGCTAGCAGTGCTGCTCTGATGGACTGCTGGGCTGTAGGAGCGGAGGCATTGGACTGCTGACCATGCGTTGAAGCTATGTCGGGTTTCTGCGCAGGTGGTGCCAACTTGTCGGTGTGCTGAGAAGGCCGTGCCAACGTGTTGGTTTGCTAACCAGGAAGTGGCGACGCATTGGTATGCTGATCACGCGACTACAGACCGAAGGACTGATGAGCAGTCGGTTCTGGACCTAAAGACTGCTTAGCACGTGGTTCCGCAGCATCAGACTGCTTAGTAGTCCTTTTCACCAGGTTGGTCTACTGAGCATGTGCTGTAGCTGGGTCTCCCCCAGCTGCTTCAGCGGCTGGCATCTGAACCGATGGTGAGTGTTCAGCAGTTGTAGGCCTTGCCATTGGCTGCTCTGGGGCGGACGATGCCATGGCCTGTATGGCACAAACTCGGTCCGACGGTTGACGCATCAGCCATCAGATTACGAGTATTTGGTTTTTTGGGGGAAGCATGCGAGAGCTTCTGTGGCAAGGAGAGTGTCGCTGGTTGAGGGCCGACATTGGTTGCTCTTGGCAAAGCTTCAGGGATCTCATCAATGAACTCTATTTCCTTTCGTGGCCACTGGATGTGATGTAACAGTGTTTCTCCCAAGGTCCTTTGCTCATCAAAGTCTCCTAGGACATTCTTCAGGGAAAATTCATTGAATCCAGGCTTTACTTCAGTCACTATTACTTCACACAGCCCGGCTTCAATGGCACATTGTCCAACAATAGGCCGTCTTCCAAGAAGGGTGGGAAAATCCAGGCTGTTGCACATTTTAATGTACGTTCATAATGTGTAAGCACGCCCTTCAGTCTGTCTTTCATTCCAGATAGATCGGATATATCATCATCATGAGCAGCTGCAGCCTCAGTGTCGCTGGGGTCAACTGATGCACAACTACTCTTGTGCAGTGTTGTCGCGTAATAACTAGCATCCTCCATGCTCGTCTCCCCTCCCATCTGCTGGCTAGCTGTCAGTGTTAGAGTCTTCTGCATCATCATTGACTCCTCAATATCCCTTCGAACAGCTGGATACATGTCCTTCCTTAACCTTTCATACAATTCATTGTGCTTCATTTCACTCCTCTCTTTTTTCATGTTGAGCCTCTCTTCTTTGATGAGTGTGAAAGCCCTCTCGTGCGGGACATTAACACCTATACCCCTTGCACGGCCAGGGGGCTCTCTTGTTGCCGGAGCATCGGACAAAATGTCACATGGCCCTGAGTTCCTGTATAACCTTCCAGGGATCTTTGAAGCCTTTAACATCACGCGATACAGTTCTTCGTCATGTGAGTTTTCAAAGTAATAAGCTCCGTCATTACGCCTCCTTACACGGGCCCGCAACTAGTCTCTAGCGTGTTTGCCCCTGATTTCACTAAAGGCCGGTTTCCCACCCGCCGCTGCTGCTTCTTTGTCCTTCTGGTCCCATATTGGTTTCATGCCGTAGTATCCTGCCACACCCATACAGTGGGGGTGTATTTTCCTCTTCTGACGTTCTGATTGCTTGGCACTATTCTCGGCAAACTTTGTAGTTTCCCTGACCCTTTTGAATTATGCCCAGTCTGCCTTTGTAATTTGGGGGTATGCGGGGATTGGGTCCTTGCCGTCACTCAAGTACTTCTTGTACATCACGTGCTGCCAGCTTCTCCAAGCATCCCTAGCCTTCTTCAGTGCAGCATGTTCCACCCGCATTCTCCACTGCTCTAGAACGTTGAAGTGATCCATGATCTCGTTGACTATCCTTTGACGTGTTTTTGTGTTAGCCTTCTGAAACCCCAATAGATTAATGTTGAGCCTTGCCCTACCAAAAAAATCCACACACACTCCTGAACATCTTGCGTGCTTTATCTGGTTCAGTTGCAGCCTAAGACTTTAAATCGGTCGCGATTACTTCATATACACCTTTAGGCTGGTGTGTGGGCTTCCTTGGAGCGTTCCTCTATGTCCTGACCGGAAGGGTAATTGCTGCAACTCTATCCATTCAAGATTACTTGATCCCTCACCATCTGTTGAAGACCTAGGGTTGTCAGAACTAGATGAAGATACATCGCCTGAAGCATGAGTGTTGTCGCTGCTACTCGGCATCTACAGAGAACACATGTGAAACTCGGGAAAGGAGGATAAGCATAAAACTAGGACATCAATAAGTCCTGAACGTTCGGAATTTAAGCATGTCATCCCGAACGTTTTTTGATGGCAACTTCAGTTGCTGCGAGGTTGCAACTTTAGTTGTTATCACATGGAAACTTTGTTCCACTTCGTTTTTCTTCTTCAGAAAATTGCCATGTTTGTTAACATCACCTTAACTAAAGTTGCCATGAAAAGAGTTTCGATGAGCATGCTTAAGAATCGATCGTTTGGGATTTATCTATTACGTAAAACCAACAACTTGGTATCAAGCTATCTAAACATGTCATGCAATAATTTAGAGAATGTACAACTTATTTGTTAAGTTTGTGTGAATCGGGCACCCGCGATTTGTAAATCGACAATAACTTATTCGAACAAATACAGCTTCTATGTTCCAGTTAGGAAGGTAGATAATGAACATATATATGCTCTCCGTTATATTATAGCCAATTTGGGAACCTATGGAACGAAATAGGAAGACAGATTGCAAGGAAATATGCCTCACCGCGATGGAGAGCAGTAACTAACATGTTTCTTAATGTAAACCAGTCCGGACCACATGAGAGGAAAGAGTTACATGATCGATATGCTCGAGGGTGGCTGGCGAGCAAACGAAGACGGCGAGGTGCGGGCAGCCGCGTGTTGGGAATGGCAGTGGAGGTAGGGTTGACGCCAAAGAGCGGGCACACGGCCAGGGTGAGCACGCCGGCGCCAGAGAGGGTTCTGCTATGGATCTGGGGGGGATCTAGAGATGGAGATTGGGTGGACTAGTTTAGTGAAATGTGGGCTGGCGGTGGGGGGTGTTGGTGGCCTCGGTGAAAAGGGTGAAAAAATATCCCCGGTTGCCACGCGAAAAGGCCAATGCAAAGGGTTGCCTCTAAGCGCTCGTGTGCAGAAAGAGAATAATTTTGTTTGAAATGAAGACGTACTATTTTTTAAACGAAGATGTGAGTTCATCGTTTCGCCTCTAAAATTCCCACGTTAACCAATCACCATTATACCACAGGTTTGATTTGCTGGCGCATTTCACGTCTTCTGTGCTATATTTAAGACATTTTTTTTGGCATTTACCGTACATTTTGGCATATAAATCAAATCCTAGCCGGACTGCATTTGTTTTCGAAAGGGATGAGGATTGTCGTTCGATCAGGGATCATCCAACGGTGCAGATGTACGATCCGTAGGGTTTGGGTTATGGCCAATCAGAAAGCATGACTCAGATCGCGCACGCATTAGGGGGGTGGGGGGCATCGTCCATGATTTGGTAGGCACACAACTTTCGTGAGTGAACCGTGCGCTATTTGAAAACATTTACATAAACTAACATCATATTTTCCCTTTGAATGAAAACAAGAGTTCATCGTTTTTGCCTCCAAATAGTTTTCCCCTGTAAAAATCACCATTGTACACTATGGTTCGATTTGCTAGTGCATTTGAGGTATCATTTGCTATATTTGAGTCATTTGCTATAGTAGCAACTACACATGAGTGCTAGCTAGCAAGATCATTTGTGTGTCGCTTTGGGAGTTTTCATTCATTGTTCGAGAAACGGGAAAAAATCAAACAGTTCAGCCACAGGGTGCGTCCTTAGGCTTAGGCCTTGTTGGTATTCTAATTAGGCTACTCATAGTGGGGAGTATCATATACTAGTATCATGCGTATGATACTAGTGTATGATACTGCCTTCATATATTGTGCATAGTATCATAGAGTAGTAACATAGATGTCCTTATTTATTGCCATGCATGACATAAATTAGCATTGGATTTAACATGATACGGTATCTACCTAGGCCTCTTACAGTGCTCCACCGTGTTAGGGTGCAAAGGGTGCCACATAGGAAAAAATGATGTGGCAAAGGAATTAAAGAGGAGAGGGAGCATTATGGTGCCCCCAAGAGGAAACGGTTCCAAGCACGTGAACCTATATAAAATTCCTACCAACCAATGTATGAAGGAGTTTTGTTGATAAATAATTACTACCTCCGTTCCCAAATATTTGTCTTTCTAGATATTTCAATTGGACTACAACATACGGATGTATGTAGACATATTTTAGAGTGTAGATTCACTCATTTTGTTTTGTATGTAGTTACTTGTTGAAATCTCTAGAGTGACAAATATTTGGGAACGAAGGGAGTAAATAAAGCAAGCTTAGTACAAAAGCTAAGCACGCATGCATTGGGGACATTAGTTGCTAAGACAATTAATGCACTTAGCACCTCATCTAAGAACCAATGCACTGGAGGAGGTCTAACCCTCTCTCTCTTCTTTAATTCTCTGCCATATCAGTGTGTTTGTTATTCCCAATTGCATGCTACTACCTAAGATACCCACCACTATGGCCAGCCTTACAGGAAAAGCATATAGAGTCCGGAAATAATGAAAAAATCGGTGTGTCACTGTGGCGTGCTCTCAGGATCCCATGGATTTTTTTAGTAAAGTTTGGCACGCGTTTTGATGCCCACACCTTCGAAATCGGAGCATCCCGCAAGAAGGATCATAGTTTCCAAAAGGAGACGCGTCACTTCGGACGTTAGTGACAACGTCATTGCGCCTCGAATTTCTTTCAGGGTAAAAAATCACGTATATACCCTAGGTTTTCTGGCCCATTTCAGGTCTCGTAGGCTATATTTAAGTATTTTTTTGCAGTTACCTTGCATTTAGTGCGTATAAATTCAAAACCGTTCTACAACTACTTCTAGGTGTTAGTTAGCAAAGAAGGTGTGCAAATCATTTGTGTGTCGCTTTGCGAGTTTTCATCCATTGTCCGAGAAACGGGGAGAAGTTTCAAAAATTTCGGCCGAGAGGTGCGGCCATCGGCGTAGGCCTACTTGGTATTTTGATTACAGGAAATTCAGATGGAGTCTGGACATCATCAAAATAGGTGTGTGCCTGTGGCGTGCTCTTACGACCCCGGAAAAGAATTGGTAAAGTTTGGCACAAGTTTTGATGATCGCTCCTTCCAAATCGGAGCACCTCAAATGAAGGACCATAGTTTCCAAAAGGAGACGTGTCAATTCAAACTCCAGTGGCCGGTGACTTCATCGTTTGGCCTCATAAAAATTTCCACGGTACGCATTCACCACTATACCACGGGTTTGATTTTCTAACGCATTTTAGGTATCGTTTGCTATATTTAAGAAATTTTTTGAATTTAACATGCAATTTGTGGATATAAATAAAATTACAACCGGAACTTCATGTGTTGTCGAAAGGGATGAGATTTTACGTTCGATCCAGGAGAATACACCGGTGATGACGTACGATCCGCGGGGTTTGTGTCGTGGTTTTGTCATGACAGATGTCCTAACAAAAGGACTTAGTCGTGGAGCCATCGCTAAGGGTTAGCTTAAAGGGGTTAAAGCGGACAAGGACGCAAGGTTTTTTATACTAGTTCGGCCCCTTCGATGAAGGTAAAAGCCTACTTCTAGTTTGGTGTGGTATTGCTAGGGTTTCGATGACCAGGGAGCGAATCCGCTTTGCCTGTGTCTCGAGTTGTTCTTCTCTGTCCTTGAACCGTCGCTGGGTCATCCCTTTATATACACATGATGACACCCAGTCCGGTTTACAAAATCCCGAGGCCGCCTCATAAACGTGCCCAGCTCGGTCTCTATCTTTCCTATCTTACAGTACAAGTTACACGCCGTATGGCGGTTTACACTTACATGCCCTAACACCTCTTGGGCCCTAAATCTCTAGCCTTTTATAATAAAGCGCCATATCCTATGCCTTGCTGGGCTTCAGTAGAAGTAATCCTTATGGGCATAAACCGGCCCCTTTTGGGCACTTTATACCTAATAGTTATATCCCTGACATTAGGCCCCAGATTGATTTGAACTTGTTCATGTCAATCTTCAATGCATTGTAGAAGCTTAGTCCTCCGTGGCTTCAAATATTTCGTAAACCGCCATGGCGTCATCTTCCTGGATCACATGGAACCGCCGTGACATCATCTACTCATTTAATACGTGTACCTGTTTTATTTTTACTTATTAGAATCTTCGAAGATCGAGGCGACAATATCGTCCCATATCCACTTTTCGGGCTCCTTGATTCCGCGCCTGTCGTTTCACCTTTCGGCTTATAAATAGGGCGAAGGGTCATTTCCTTTCCCCCCCTCGTCTCTTCGCTTCTTCTTCTTCCTCACGCTCGCCCGTGCTCAAGCACTGCCGCCGTCGTCAACCTTTGCACCTTTGTCAACTCAGGCCGCTACATCGACTTGTTCGGACCAGAAACTTGCCAGCGCGCCTCCGCACCCGCCAGCTCCGGTAAGTTTCTTCCTTATTTATTATATAGATCTCATTAGGGTTTTTGCTGTGAGTTTGTCATGGCTAGGGCGCTTGTTCTTTGCTATTCTTCATCGTGGCTCCGATAAGTAGTTTAGATCTGATGTCTTCGCCTGCGACTGTATTCATAACTCCACTCAATTAAATGCTTATCCTCCTTTAAAGTATTCCCCTTATTTAGATCCATCTGAACTAATACATCATCTGATCAATATTAATCCTAAATATTTTTGAATTTCTGACATGCCGTAGATCTGTAATGATGTTGCTGATTTTGCAAAACCTGTTTTTCCATAACTTTAGATCTGCACTTTTCATATTCTCCCCGGTAGACCGGTAGATATCATTAGGCCCCGCTTAAACCGCCGTCTGTAGTTACCTTTGAAACACTGCCGGTTTATCATTGCATAAATCATAAATCAGCCCTTCACTATATTTTCAGCTTTTCCCTTCAAAATGGCAAAGCAAGCCAAGCAATTTACTTCCTACAACTGGGTCCAGTCTCGGGTTACCGAAGAGGAACTGCATAATCAGGCTGAAATTGGCGCTTTAGGCAAGATGAATGTTCTCCATTGGAGAGTCCCTGGACCGGAAAGTCCTCCAGAGCCCAATGATGGAGATGTTATCGTATTTCTTGATCATCTAGCCCAAGGATTCAGTCCTCGCGGATCAAAATTCTTTCGTGACGTGCTGGCTAGCTTTCAGCTCCACCCTCAAGATATCGGACCGAGTTCTGTGTCCAACATCTGCAACTTCCAAGTATTCTGTGAAGCTTATTTCCAAGAGGAACCCTCAGTTGAACTGTTTAGGGATTTCTTCCATTTAAACCATTGGACAGAGTTCACTGACGGGCCCAACACTGAACTTGGTGGAATGTCCATCCAAAAAAGGAAAGATGTCAGCTTTCCTCATGCCCAACATCACAACCATCCTAAAGATTGGAACCAGACCTGGTTTTACTGTTTAGACACATCTCCAGATAACGAAAATCCTCTGCCGGGTTACAGTTCTCATCGGCTTGCTGAGAAGCATCCTTTCCCTCAATGGCTGAGTGCCCAAGAGCGAGCCCAATATGCACCGCAGCTTTCAAAGCTCCGGGCCTTCACCGCAAACGGCTTGACATGCATTGACTTTGTTCGCTGTTGGATTTCTTGGAGTATTCTCCCGCTAAGTCGGCGCTCCAGTTTAATGTGTGAATATACCAGAAACCCCAAAGATCCTCTACGCCATACTGAAGCTGTGCTGTCAGAGAATGAGGTCAATGAAGCTGTCAAGAAGCTATTGAATGAATCGGTGGATGCCTGCAGCAAAACCGGACTGGTCCCTTTCTGCGAGTTCAATAAACCGCCATCGATAAATCTTCTTTACATTGTTTGTTTTAGTTCAATCTATCTTTAGTATCCTTTCTGAATGACCTAACAATCTTTATCAGGGTAATGATCCATTCTGGAAGAGGAAAACCCAGGATAAACTGGTAAAGGCAGCTCGCCAAAAAACCAAGGCTATTAAGAAGAAAACCACTGAAGCATCTGAATCCAATCTTGATGATGATGAACCAGCCTCAGAGGTATCACTTGACTCCCTTGGCTCCCTTTTCTTGCATCTTATTGACAATGATTGTACTCAGGGAAACGCTGAAGGTAGCAAGGCTGATGACGTCGAGGTAATTACCCTTTCCTCCGGTTCAGATCCTCTGCCAACACCAAAAATTCGTCGAGCAAGCCGAAAAGTACAATTTTCTCACCCTTTTGCTTACTTGGACCCAAACTTTATTTTGAAGAAACAACAACATGAAGCTCGCCGCACAACGTGGCATAGTGGTCAAGTTATCGAATCCACCGGTTTACCACAGACACCAGCCCGGAGACGTCGATCAGATGTTTTACATACTCTAGTTGCTTTTTATACCAAAGCGGGTCATATTCGCCAGCCTCTTAATCCGTCCGATTCAAATTATCAGGATACTCCTCGTTCGTCATCCGGCGAGTCAACAGCTACACAGCTTCCTCCTCTCAAAAATGTTCCTGGGTAAGTTTTTATTTTTCTATTTATCCTTTCCTTTTACTCCACTGACTATCATCACCTTTAAATTTCGCAGTAAGCCAAAGCCTAGCGAGAAGGCTAAACTGAATAAACCGGCAGGTGATAATACAAACCCTGAACCGGAAAATAATCCTGAGCCAGCCGAAGAGAATGTTGATGTCTTGCATGATGATCCTCCTCCAATGGATCATTAAATACTTACTGAACAAGAAGCTGCACCAATGGACCTTGGCGATAATCCGACTAGCCGAGTGCGGGCCAGTAATACTCCGGCCAGCCCTGTCAAAGCTGCTGCCGCTTCAACAGAAGATGTCCAAATTACTGGTTTTGGTTATATTGCCCCTGGTGAACCCGTTGCGTTAACCAAGCATACTGCTAAAGAAGAAGTCTCTGGGAAAGACAAAGGCAAACGGAATGTCAATTTGTCAAGCTATGCTCAACTCAACGCCCAAGATCTTCATTCCGGATATCTAAACCGGTCGCATACCAGCCGTGATTATGAAGCCGGTTTAGTGAATCTGATGAAGAAACGTTATGAGGTAAACTTCTGCTTAATTTCCTCCAATCTTACCCCTGCTTAAGCCCAATAGCTTGACTCAAGTCCACCGTAGCCCCCAAGGGCCGGTTTATCTCTTCAGGATGAACTGGGACTTCAAAATGCCCAATATGTAGTTTTTTTCACGTGTAGTCCCCAAGGGCCGGTTTATCTCTTCAGGATGAACCGGGACTTCTATTTTGTAACCCTCTTTGAACAATAACGCATGAGCCCCATTAGGATAACTTGTTATGTGCTTGGGACTTTATTAAAGATGCCTGATAACTGCAAATATGCATTAGCCCCCAAGTGCCAAGTATATAACTTGTTATGTGCTTGGGACTTTATATGTGCTTTACCAATGTATGATGTGTGCTTCTCTTTGCAGGTTGATCTGGATCAGAAAGAATCTCAAGTGGTTGAGCTCCAAGACAACATGAAGTCCCAGCAAACCGCCGCTTTCAAGGCCAAGGAAGAGCCGACCCTTGCTTTAGCTAGTATGGAGAAATTGAAGAAAGACTTCGAGAAGGAACGGGCGGATTCGGATGAAGAAAGAGCCGCTTTGGAGAAAAGGGCAGTTGATGCAGAAGCCATGCTCAATCCAGTGTCAGAAGAGCTATCTGGCTTAAAGCGGCAGATAAACGCCACGACTACTGCTGTCTTTGGTAAGTACTCTTATCATAATTCCGAAAATCATATTTCCACAATCTTCCAGTTTAACCCTAGTTCCATTGATGTAGGAAAACGTACTGCTCATCTCGGTGCTGACATGCAGAACAAGTTGAAGGCTGCATATACTCTTATAGAGCAGCTATATACCGGCGCTCAAAGGATTGTTTGTGCTGCTTCTCATAACAAACCGGCTCCCAAGTTGATCACGGAAACGTTGGAAAAATTATCAGTGCTACCCGCCCGGTTTGGAGAACACAAGAAATCAGCTGCCAGGGCGGGCACTTTAATTGCATTAACTCGGGCGAAGTCTTGGGTACCTGATCTTGATCCATCCGATGTGATGTACGGCTATCCAAGCATGAAAGAGGATGGATCAGAATTCACAGATGCAGACTTGCGGGCTTTAACAAGAGAAATGCGGCCCTTGGCCAGCAAATTAGCCGATGAAGCTGATCTATCCCACTATCAGGCGGGGTACGATGCTGACAATCGCCGCGTTAATACTCCGATCTATGAAGTGGAAGATCTCATCCCGCCCGTCTGTAAGCATACCTACGCCCTTGATGTTGAACCGTCTGAACTCATAAGCGATGAAGCTATTTTCCAGGCTGTGACAAAGATCAATTGGGCAACCACTGACTTCCAACTGCTGGATGAAAACGAAGAGGAGACGGCGCATGATGATCCACAACCATCTAGTCAGGCTGACGCAGAGCCATGAACCAGTGCCGGTTTAACATTCATTGTACCGCAATACTTGGCGAGAACATATATTTTTTTGGGGCTGAAAAACGCCTTGTAATAGGATAGCTGAAACATTTGGTTATGTCTTCCTGCGTATTCCTTCTGCATAACATTGCTCAATCCGGCAGTTTCATAGTTTTTCTGTTTATGATGTTGAACAGCTTTATTCAACCTATTTCTGCAGAAGACAAAATTTAAAGGGTCCTGGTGGTTTATTGCCGGACGGGTCATAATGCCCAAATACATGATCTAGGTTTATAACCTGAGCTATATTAAAATATGAAACACATATCATACATGTGATATATAAATCGTGTCATTTGCTTAACCAACGCCTTGCAGTTAGGGCGATGATCCCAACTTGTGAGTATTGATGACCCCTGCAATATTTTGTCGGTTCGTGTTGAAACCGTACCGGGTTGTGATAAACACCGGTTTAGCGCTAAATTGTACTGGAGATTTGTAATCAAACCAGACCAGGTTCTGTTAATGCTGGTTTACTAATGGTGGCGACTTGTAGTCAACCACTCTGCCGAATCAATAGATATTGGATTAACAATCTCTTTGAGAAGTAAAAATTCAGCAAGCAAAGCAAATAAAAACTTGTAGTCGAGGTTTTTTACGAGCTACCAGGCTCCAAATCCGAGGCTTTTCATGGGTTGCCAGGCCACTGAGTTAAACCATTTCACAAAGCCTGTTAAGATGGTCCTCAATCCTTAACTAATCGTCATTTTAACGTTGACAAGTTCAGGGTCTGTTATAAGATTGACTTGTCAATCATTCGACAGGTCATACCAGGTTTACCTGGGCGGAGTGACTTACCTGATGCAGGCAAGTTAACCCGGGGTTTTAGGTGTATACACCAGGCTTCCAAGCCGTGGCTTGATAGCCTATTACAAGGGCCTTAAAAGCGCGTTGCCGCTGTGCAACAGGAGCCCCCAAGTAACATTGTGAGCTGTGCTCATCGGGTGCCTTTGTTTGAGTTGTGCTATGCATCAAACTCTCTTTTTCCCCTTACCATCATGTTTGCTTGATAGCCGGATTACCGGAGTAACCACAGCTATGCTCTTATGATGATATTGGCTTAATAGCCAGTCTAAGAGGGCCATAGGAACTCCATCTTTACACACATAAGCCCCCATGTGACAAACTCTTATGATAAGAGCAGCAGATACCCCGCTTTAACGGGGATGCTGGTTTATTATATTGATCATAATATATACATTGCGAATTTATGTACATAAAGCGGAGCCTATGGCTCAGGTGTAGTAAGGCCGAAGATGAGCGATGTTCCACGGCCATCGGGTCTCCTCCTCCGTGGTGTGTGAGTCCTTGTGTTCTCGAACGTCGACGAGGTAGTACAACCCATTGTGTAGATTCTTGCTGACCACAAAGGGTCCTTCCCAAGGAGGGGATAGCTTGTGCATATCTGTCTGGTCTTGGATGAGCCGAAACACTAGATTGCCTTCTTGAAACGTTCTGGTTTTAACTCGGCGACTGTGGTATCGACGCAGATCCTGTTGATAAATCGCCGATCGAGCTGCCGCAATGTCACGCTCCTCGTCCAGCCGGTCCAACGCGTCTTGCCGCGCCTTCTCGTTATCAGCTTCAACGTAAGCCGCCACCCGAGGCGAGTCATGACGGATGTCACTAGGGAGAACCGCTTCAGCTCCATACACCATGAAGAAAGGCGAGTAACCCGTAGACCTGTTAGGGGTGGTGTTGATGCTCCATAACACAGAGGGTAATTCCTCCACCCAACAACTCGGCGTCTTCTACAAAGGGACCATGAGCCGGGGCTTGATGCCTCTCCAGATCTCTTGATTGGCTCTCTCAGCTTGACCATTGGACTGGGGGTGAACCACTGACGATAGGTCAAGCCGGATATGCTCTCGTTGACAAAATTCCTCCATAGCCCCCTTGGATAAATTGGTACCATTATCAGTTATAATACTGTGTGGAAAGCCACACCAAAAAATCACCTTCTTGATGAATTGAACCGCCGTCGCTGCATCACACTTGCTGACTGGCTCCGCCTCGACCCACTTGGTAAACTTATCCGCCGCCACCAGAAGGTGGGTCTTCTTATCTGGATATCTCTTAAAGGGCCCAACCATGTCTAGCTCCCAAGTCGCGAACGGCCAAGTAATTGGAATCATCCTTAATTCTTGAGCCGGTATATGAGCACGCCGTGAGAACTTCTGGCAAGCATCACACTTTTTGACTAGGTCCTCTGCATCAGCATGAGCCGTCAGCCAATAGAACTCATGACGAAAAGCTTTAGCTACCAAAGATTTTGAACCGGCGTGGTGACCACAATCTCCTTCATGTATCTCTCGAAGAATCTAGTAGCCCTCCTCTGGTGACACACAGCGTTGAAACGCCCCGGATACACTGCAACGATGTAGTTCTCCATTGACAATAGTCATCGATTTGGACCGCTGGATTATCTGCCTAGCCAAGACTTCATCCTCTGGTAACTCACCTTGGTTCATGTACACGAGATACGGGACTGTCCAATCCGGAATAGCATGAAGAGCCGCCACCAATTGGGCCTCCGGATCAGGAACAGCCAAATGCTCTTCTGAAGGTAATCTCACCGATGGATTATGCAATACGTCCAGGAAGACATTAGGTGGAACCGGTTTACGCTGGGAACCCAGACGGCTTAATGCGTCGGCCGCTTCATTCTTTCGCCGGTCCACATGGTCCACCTGATAACCCTTGAAGTGCCCAGCGACAGCTTCCACCTCTCGACAGTACGCCACCATAAGTGGGTCCTTGGAGTCCCAAGTACCTGATACTTGTCGTGCCACCAGGTCCGAAACACCGAAACATTTAACCCGACTTAAATTCATCTCCTTAGCCATTCGCATTGTTAGTACAAGGGAACATTAAACGGATGACATAACAGAACTTATCACCTCGTGGGGAAGTTAATACGACTCAAGCCCTCGAGCCCTCCAATTGCCTAGATCCATCAAAGTGAATAGTCTAGTACGTGTGATCCGGTTTTTCCTCCGGTGCTTGCAACTCCGTCCAATCGTTGATGAATTCCATGAGTGCTTGAGATTTGATTGCAGTATGAGGCACATATTTTAGCCCGTGAGGACTAAGTTCAATGGCCCACTTGGCAACCCGACAAGTTGCTTCTCTGTTCTGGATTATATCTCCCAGAGGGGCAGAACTGACCACAGTGATTGGATGGCCCTGAAAATACTGCTTAAGCTTCCGGTTTGCCATGAAGACTCCATATACCAATTTCTGCCAATGCGGGTATCTCTACTTCGACTCAATGAGCACCTCGCTGATATAGTAAACTGGCCTTTGAACCAGATATTCCTTTCCTGCCTCCTTGCGTTCTACTACAATGGCAACGCTTACCGCTCGGGCGTTAGCAGCCACATATAACAACATCGGTTAATTATCAACTGGTGCAGCAAGGATAGGGGCTCTGCCAACTGCTTCTTTTAGTCTTCGAACGCAGCATCAGCAGCATCACTCCAGACAAAGCGGATTGTCTTTTTCATCATCTAATAAAGCGAGATGGCCTTCTCTCCCAAATGGCTGATAAACCGGCTCAGTGCCGCAATGCGGCCCGCCAAGTGCTGGACGTCGTTAATGCACGCCGGTTTAGCCAAGGAAGTAATAGCCTTGATCTTCTTCGGATTAGCTTCAATTCCCCTGTTTGACACCAAGAATCCAAGGAGCTTGCCTGCTGGTACACCAAAAACGCACTTGGCCGGATTAAGCATCATCTTATAAACCCGAAGGTTATCAAAAGTTTCCTTCAAGTCAGCTATCAACGTCTCTTCCTCCCTGGACTTAACTACAATTTCATCCACATATGCATCAACATTCCGCCCAATCTGCTTATGAAGACAATTCTGCACACAACGCTGATAGGTCGCCTGGGCACTCTTGAGCCCAAAAGGCATGGATACATAGCAGAAGGCTCCAAAGGGAGTTATAAAAGTTGTTTTCTCCTAGACCTTAACTGCCATCTTGATCTGGTGATAACCGGAATACGCATCCAAAAAACTTATGCGCTCACAACCTGCCGTAGCATCAATGATTTGATCAATACGGGGAAGGCAAAAGGATCATCTAGGCAAGCCTTGTTTAGATCTGTGTAATCAACACATATTCGCCAAGTGCCATTCTTTTTAAGCACCAGCACTGGATTAGCCAACCACTCAGGATGAAACACCTCAACTATAAAACCTGCCGCCAAAAGCCTGGCCACCTCTTCACCAATAGCCTTACGCCTCTCTTCATTGAAGCGGCGGAGAAACTGTTTAGCTGGTTTAAACTTGGGATCAACATTAAGAGTGTGCTCAGCGAGTCCCCTCTGTACACCTGGCATGTCAGAAGGTTTCCATGCAAAGATGTCCTGATTCTCACGGATGAACTCGATGAGCGCGCTTTCCTATTTCGAATCCAGGTTAGCACTGATGGTAAACTCCTTTGACAAATAGCCAGGAACAAAGTCAACTTGCTTGGTCTCATCAGCTGATTTGAACTTCAAGGCCAGATCATGCTCTGTGGTCAACTTCTTCAATGGAGACATGTCTGTCGGATCAACATTATCCTTGTAAAAATTTCAATTCCTCGGTTGCACAAACCGCCTCAACATAGGCTGCATCACCTTCCTCGCACTCCAAAGAAATCTTACGGCTCCCATGGACCGTAATAGTTCCTTTATGACCCTGCATTTTGAGCTGCAGATAAACATAACAAGGCCTCGCAATGAACTTAGCATAAACTGACCGCCCAAACAAGGCATGATACGGGCTCTTGATTTTTACCACTTCAAAGGTTAAAGTTTCCGACCTTGAGTCATGCTCATCTCCAAAGGTGACCTCCAGGTCTATCTTACCGACCGGATACGCCGATTTACCAGGTACCACGCCGTGAAAAACAGTGTTGGACTGTATGAGCTTCTTGTCCGTCAACCCCATGCGATGAAAGGTCTCATAATACAGAATATTGATGATGCTTCTTCCGTCCATGAGTACCTTTGTGAACTTATAACCCTCGACCTGAGGCGCCACCACCAGAGCCAGCTGACCCGGATTATCAACCCAGGGCGGATGATCCTCTTGACTCCACACAATGGTATTTTCCAACCAGCGTAAATAACGAGGCACCGCCGGTTCAACAGAGTGCACTGCCCTGTTATAAACCTTCTTATCATGTTTACATAAGCTAGTGGTGAAGACATGATATTGCCCGCTACTCAACTGCTTCGGGTTGCTCTGATAGCCTGATTGTTGTTGTTGTTGTTGATGATTGCTCTGATTATTATAACCACCCTGGCGATTCTGCTGGTTTTGCCCATTCTGATTGCTGTGGCCGCCCTGGTTACTTTGGAATCCTAGACCGGAACCACCACCTTGATAACCCGGCCCGTGAAAGCCAGGGCCTGAACCGCCGGACGATCCGTGATCATATTGGAACCGGTTTCTGAACTCCCTCATAATAAAGCAGTCCTTCCAGAGGTGTGTGGCTGGCTTTTTCTTCGTGCCATGCCTGGGGCAAGGCACATTCATCTGGCGTTCCAGATTAATAATTTTTCCTCCGCCCCGTGGGGGCGGTCTACCCTTGCGGCGCTGTCCATCCTCCTATACATTAGTGTTAGCCACAAAATCTGAAATGCTATCCGCTTTATGCTTACCATTGTATCCTTGATTCACATGATTAGGCTGCGGCGCTTTACCGTTCTTCTTTCCTTTTCCTGACTTCTCGTCATCAGACTCCGGATATTTGGTACTATCTGAATCTGCGTACTTCACTAGAGCGCCCATAAGTGTTCCGATGTCATCGCAATTACGTTTGAGCCGTCCCAACTTCAGCTTCAGAGGCTCGAACTGGCAATTGCCATCCAACGTTATAACTACTACAATGGCATCCTCTTACCCACCCACCCCTCCCACCCGTGACCTAGGTTCTCCGGCGATCTCCATCTCTAGCTAGTGATTCCTGGATCTCTTCCACTCATCTGCTTCAGCGTGCTCTGATCTACACGTCTATACCCATCTCCTATGGGCTCTTTTGGTGGATCAACTTTGGGTCTAGATTTCTTAGCGGGCTCCACCTTTGCATCTAGGGTTTTCAACTCTTGTGGCATCCCACGGATGACACGGGCCATTTCATTATGGTGGTGTCTTTCAGCAGGCATATATTCTATCTTGATGAAGATTATATGGCGGTTGCTTTGGAATCAGCCCTAGGAGGTTCTGCAATTGATCTCATGGTTCTTCACATCAAGGACAAGGTATTTTCTTTCTGTGTCTCCTGCAAGAAAGTTGGCCTCTATATTCTACAACTGCGTTCTTTTGCATGCATGAAATTCAAATGCTATTTTCATCTCTGGGGACATGGTGGTCCTAACTGGAGACATGAATTTGCGATCTGGAAAAAAGAGTGTGATGCCGAGTGGATTATTGTTAGTCCCTCTAAAAAGCGTGCTACTCTTGGTTTCCTTGCTATGCATAAGCCTCCCACTAAATCCTCGCTTCATTCGAGATCTTTTTCGGGGAAAAAACTATCTTTCGCCACTTTTCAGCAATACACAGTTTGTAGGGGCTATCGCTACCCAGCTACTCAAATGTGTGTTGACACAGTTGCTGAGGCAGGCTATGACGTGAATCCACGCGAAAGAGTCATCATCTCCTTGCTCCCGGCGAGCAATCTTCAATGGACGATGGCGACGCCACCCATCTCGTTTGGAACCATCAACGTACCCGCAAAAATCATGACCGTCATTTCAGGATCGGATCATACCGAATTGGAAAGGGATTTGCTTGCTCCCCAAGATGTCGCAACTTCTCCTTTGGTTGCACCACCCACCGCAGTCCGTCATGATTCGTTGGCCCATCATGATGCAGTGGATCTGTGCATCCCTACGGCCCAAGTTTTTTCAGATGAGGCTCAGTTGAATTTGGCTGCCTCTGCTCCTTTGGAAAATTCACCCCAGGATTCTTTGGATAATAATCTGCTGGTTTTAGATACAGATTCTGTTAGGGTTAATGATTTTATTGATGATATGGTTTTCCAAGTCTGGAAATGCAGGAATTGTCTTTCGATGAAGCACGCAACTAACTCGTGCACAAAGCAAATTCGTTGTCGCAATTGTTTTTGTCTGGGACACAGGGCGAAAGGCTGCACCGGCTCTGCACCTTCGCCAACTTACAAGTGCGTCCCGCGGGTCAATCTGGAGTCCCTAGTCCGGTCAGAGGATATATTATCACCCGCCGCCTTGATTTCTTTCCCAACCGGCCTACTTGGGTCCTTGCCCAGTCCAATCACGCCTGCCGCCCCGTCACCTCCGCCATTGCCTATCGAGCCACCACCCTTTACTCCACCACAACCTACCTCGCCGCCACTGTCCCCTCCAGCAACCACCACCGCTCAGCCATCTCCGCCACTTGCCATGGCCAACTTCGAGGTCGACCCTATAGAGTACCTCCCGCCGGGCTTCGACATCATCGACGGGGGCCCCGTGCGCCTACCATGCACCTTCTTCTCTCCGGCAGTGGCACCTGACAAGTAGAATGAGGCCTACGCCATTGCCATTGTCGAGCCAGCTCCTCTACAAGAAGAGGTCCTCATCTACCGCAACCTGGTTAGTGATTTTGTCGTCAACAATCTCGGGCGCGCAGTACTAGATGCCCAACCGTGGATCCAGGGGGTTGGCATCTCTGCTTTCGTAGTGCTGTTGCTAGACAAGCCCTGGTGGATCATCCGCCGTTTGATCTTGGAAACGATAGGTTTGTGCACTTTGTTCCCCATGATGAGGGTATTAACTACCGAGCTGTCCAAGGGTTTCGTCGGGGTTGGATTATGCTAGTTGGTATCCCTCTGGATTACAGACGAACATCATATATTGCTGATGCAATTGGCACTTTTCGCCGCTTTCACCACTGGCACCAAGATGACCCTATGCTAGGATGTACTCTGGCCTATGTTTCCTTCCCGGCACCTTCTTTAGTACCGTGTGATGTGGTTTATCGTGAATACACGGATTTTGGAGGTGCAAGAATTTCATGGACAGCCCCAGATTATATTTTATCTGCGGAATTTGCTTATCTCTTGCCTACTGATGAGGACCCCATGCCCTTCAATGGCAATCCTCACCCCCTCCCTGGACACTTGATGTTTGATAATCACAACTGGGCCATGCCCGAGTTTCCTGAACTAGGTTGGAATGATGTTCCCCCACCTGAACATGTTTAGCAACAGGGTTTTCACGAACAACCTTTTGACAACCAGGAGCAGGTTCAGGAGAACCAAATTGAGGATAATCAGTCTCACGAGTCTATGATTCTACAAATGTGTGATGTGTCAGTTAATAACGGAGAGCATGTTACTAATGTTGTGGTGTATCAACCGCCTATAGTGCAACCCCCTCTGCACATTGGAATGGTTCTGATAGTCTTTGGGCCAGAGCTGCCCCCAGTTATGCAATGGCAGCGCAGTTTTGAGAGGATGATGCCTTTCATGTGGGTCTCTGTGATACCCAGGGCAGTTTCTTGGCATGTCTTCGAGCCAATCATACTTCCTCTTAACACCTGGGAGCTCACCCGTACTGAATCTGATTTTTGGATCTCTCTGAAGACAGCACCAATCCCTTGCATGGCTCGCCCATCGAAGAGACCTGTTGCTCGTGCACTGTGTTTTGATGACATATCACAACCCATCGCTAAGTCTTTCTAGTTCACAGCCAGGAAGGAGATGCCTAGGAAGCGGGGACGCAAGGCGGCGACGCCTCTGGTGGTTTCTAAAGTTTGTCGCAGCGCTCGTCTTAGCGCTCTGAAGGATGGCTTTCCTCGAGCTCCGATTTAGAAGGTGGGTCTGAGTTAGTAGTCCCCTGCTCCTAAGAAACGTAGAAACAAAGCTCCTTCTGCAAATGATCAGGAGCTCCCACCACTCAGCACGATTGAAGACCTGCAGCACATTGGAGCTCGTCTGCAAATTGCTCCAGAGAAGCTCACAACGGAGAAGCTTGTAGCTGATCCTTCTCAAGCTAGAAGCAGCAAGAGTTCCGATAATCAGTAGTCATTCCCCGCTTGCAGGTCTATGGCGTACCTCTCAAATCGCCATTTATGCTTTATTTTGCTGAACTGTCTGGAGCGGTTTATTTCGTTGTTTGGGTGTGGGTCACTGCGTGATCCCTTTTGCTGCTCTATTTTCTTAAGTTGTAATAAATCAGAACAACTCTAGAGATTGGAAAGTCCTCTATTGGAATGTACGGGGCCTTAACTCTAAAGCGCGTCAGCTCGATGTTAAATAAAATATTGATGAAAGTGGCGGCTCCGTTATTTGCCTCCAGGAAACCAAATGCATGCACATTGACCATCGATTCCTTCGAAAATTCTGCCCTCGATGCTTTGACAATTTTGCCTATGTTCCTTCTGATGGGGCTTCTGGTGGTATCGTGGTTATATGGAACTCATCTTTCTTTAATGGTCATCTTATAGTGGCAAAACCTTTCGGCATTGTTATAGAGTTTTGCTCCAAGCACACACCGGAAATATGGACGTTAGGGACAGTCTATGGGCCGTGTCAGGGTCCTTCCCGAGATGATTTCGTTCAATGGCTCTATAACCTTAATATCAATGCAGATGACAAATGGCTTCTACTTGGTGATTTTAATTTCATGAGATCGCTTGAGAATCGCAACTTACCGGGTGGCAATGTTAATGATATCTTCTTGTTTAATGAAATTATTGGTCACCTCGGCCTCATTGAACTGCCGATCAAGGGTAGACAATTTACCTGGTCTAATATGCAGACGAACCCGTTGCTTAAGCAACTTGATTGGTTCTTTACTTCGGTTGCTTGGACTTATGATCATCCTAATACCTTGGTTATTCCTCTGGCATGTACTGCCTCTGATCATGTTCCATGCGTTGTCACTATTGCTACGTGCATACCCATAGCTAAAGTTTTTCGCTTTGAAAATTACTGGATCAATCTCCCTGGTTTCTTTGACTCTGTTTCTGCAGTGTGGAACAAAGAATTCAGAAAGGCAAATATTGCGTCCACGATCTCGGCAATATTTAAAGCTCTGCGCTATGCTCTCAAAAAGTAGCATTTAAACATGTCTAAAGTCAAGGCGCTTATTACTGATTGTAATAAGGTTACCTTAAATTTCGATGAGCTAGAAGAGCTTCGGCCTTTAAGTTGGCCCAAAACAAATTTTCGACGTATTGTCAAGGCTCACCTGGAGGAAATTTTGCATATGCAATACATTTATTGGAAACAACGCTGCACTATCAGGTCTATAAAAGTTGGTGAAGAGAATACTAAAATTTTTCATGCAATGGCAACAGAGAGATATCGCAAGAACACGATCTCCTCGCTCAGAAATGCTGCGGGAGAAGTGATCTCTGATCATCAACAATTGGCGGGAATGTTCTGGTCTGATTTCAAACATCGAATGGGCCGTCCTAAGGGGATACAAATGGGCTTCGACCTAGACTCCCTTATTTAGAAGGTGGATGGGCTTGAAAATCTATCACAGCCTTCCTCTGATGAAGATGTGGAGTATGTTATCAAACATATCCCAGTTGATCGTGCTCCTGGCCCAGATGGTTTCACGGGTTTATTTCTGAATAAGTGTTGGCCTATTCTAAAAGCTGACTTTATGATGCTTGTCAGGGCTTTTTATGATGGTACATGTGACTTCGAATGTCTGAATTCTTCGTTAATCACCCTCATTCCCAAGAAATTAAGCCCGGAAGTGGTTGGTTATTTTCAGCCAATATCATTGACCAACACTTGTTTAAAGTATCTCACAAAGCTCTTAGCTAACAGACTGCAACAAGTGATCCTTAAATGCATTCATAGAAACCAGTATGGTTTTCTACGCTGCCGCTCGATACAAGATTGCCTTGCTTGGTGTTTTGAGTATATCCATCAGTGCAAAGCCTCTAAATGGCTAATCTTTCTCCTCAAGCTTGTCTTCACCAAGGCGTTTTACACCATCGAACATGAGGCTGTCCTCCAGATGCTGCGATGCAATGGTTGGGTTGACGGTCTGTTATCCTCTGGCTCTTATTCTGTGTTGTTAAATGGAGTACCTGGTCAGCACTTTATGTGTCGCACTGGTGTCCGTCAAGGAGACCCCCTCTCTCCTTTGTTGTTTGTTATTGCGGTGGATCTCCTCCAATCAGTGGTGAATGAAATGTGTGCTAGAAATATTCTCAACATGCCCATTCCGACCAGCTCTAATGATTATCCGATAGTACAATATGCGGATGACACGCTTATCATCCTTCCAGCTGTTGATGATCAGATCCTCGCTCTCAAACAGATGCTTGAGGAGTTTGCTCGGGCCACTGGTTTAAGAGTAAACTTCAGCAAATCGTCTATGATCCCAATGAACTTGTCTGAGGAAGAGGGCTCTCGAATAGCTGCACTATTAGGTTGTGAGGTGGGCTCTATGCCATTCACCTACCTGGGTCTTCCTATGGGTACTTCTAGACCATCCATTGTTGATCTGTTTCCCCTTGTGGATCGTCTCGAGCGACATCTCTCAACTTCATCATGTCTGTTGAACCAAGGTAGTCGCTTGCAATTACTACAATCGGTCCTGGCATCCATGCCTATATACTTTTTGTGTTCCTTATCTTTGCCAAAAGGCATTCTCAAGCAATTAGAGCGGATCATGCGGCAATGCCTTTGGAGGGGCAACTCTGAGACCCCTCGCCAATCCCTGGCTGCTTGGGACCTCATATGTAAACCCAAGAAGTATGGTGGGCTCGGTGTCACACACATAGGTACTCAGAGTGAAGCCTTGCTCATGAAGCATTTATACAAGTTCTTCAACAAGTTGGATATACCTTGGGTCAATCTTATCTAGGACTCTTATTATGGATCATCACCCCCTCAAGCTACTCATAGATGTGGTTCTTTTTGGTGGCGCGATGTTCTCAGTCTTTATGACAAATTTTGTACCCTGACTATCCCACAAGTTCATGCAGGTGATACTGTGATATTCTGGAGGGACCTTTGGCACATTGATAACAGAGTGGTCTCTCTGAGGACAGGGTTCCTCGCCTTTATTCTTTTGTCATTAATGAGCTGATCACTGTCAAGGACTTTTTTGACACGCCAACTGAGGTTCACAACTTTCACCTGCCTTTGTCTGTACAAGCCTTTGATGAACTCCAACAACTCCAGATTTTGTTGGCTCCTATACATATTGATCCAACAAGTAGAGATATCTAGAGATGGCCCTCCAAGTCTAGCACCTTCCAATCTAAGCTCTACTACGAATTCACTTTTTCTCATCTGGTGGTTGATCCTATCTTCAAGTGGATTTGGAAATGCTCCTGCACTCTCAAGATTAAGGTTTTTGGCTGGTTACTATTGATGGATCGGCTAAATACAAGGGATATGATGCAACGAAGGCACTGGCATGTGCAAGATGCTAACTGTGTCTTGTGTGATCTACCTAGTCATGAAGATCGTGTGCATCTTTTCTTTGTTTGTAACTTTTGCCAGCGAGTTTGAAATTATCTTGGAATCTCTTCAACCTCAAACAGCAACCAAACCACATACTCTATGGCCCTGGCAGCTAGACAGGAGCTTTGCTTCCCTTTCTTCACTGAAGTAGTTTTTACTGCTACTTGGAATATATGGACTCAAAGGAATGGCAAAATCTTCAGAAATGAGCAACCCGGCTTCAGATCTTGGAAGAGAAACTTTGTGTATGATATCTCGTTGTTAGCCCACAGGATCAAATGTAAATATAGGGATAGCCTCCTCTTTTGGATAGCCTCCCTTCAGTAGTTTTGTTGTAAGTTTTGCTCCTTCTTTCCCTGTACATAGTTTCTCACAAACTTTTTACTTTGTATCTCCTCCTAGCTAGGGTTTTAAGTTTTAATAAAGAACTGTGAGGCTGTTGCCTTGCAGTACATAGTCAAAAAAACATTAAAACTACTGTGTCCGGATTGATGCGATTGGAAGAATGCAAGATCTCTGACACCCGGCGCACCCAATGACTCGTTGATTCATTCTCCCCTTGAATGCAGGTAGCCAAATCGACGATGGACATCAGCTGCTTGCATGTGTCCTTGAAATTATTGATAAACCGCTGCGAAACTCGGCCCATGATCCGATGGAATTGGGGGGTAAGATTTTTAACCAAGTACGAGATGTGCCCTCTAACATCATGGTGAAGTATTTAGCACACGCCGCATCGTCTACATCCAGCATCTCCATTGCCATCTCGTAGCTTTCGACCCATGTCTCGGGGGATAGATCTGCGGTGTAGTTGGGCACCTTGCGCGGTCCTTTGAAGTCTTTAGGCAGCCGTACATTACGTGGAGCGGGGGTGAGACATGGCACTCCCAAGGAGCTAGAAGTAACCCCTAGCACAACTGTGGTAGACGGACGAATTGGCATCGGTTGACAGGCTTCGTATTGGGCTGCTAATTCGGCCTCCCGGCGCTGTCTGCCTTGATCCACCACCTCTTGAGCGTTTGTTCCTCCACCCGCCGGATTGTCCCTTCGCGGCGGATTACGATTCCTTGCACTACTTCACACAGCCGGTTCATCCATATGCCTGCTGTAACTTCGGCTTAGGCGGGGGGTGGAATGAATCCTCTCCTGGCTATGAGAGTAAGCCTGCTGCTGAGTTAAAGCTGTTTCCAGAAACTCCCTAGCTTGCCGTGCCTCCACCGCTACGGGGGATCCCCCTTAATGGGAAGGGCTGCCAATCATGAAGCTGCCACAACTATGTTATCCAAAGGGTTGGAGTAGTGACGAGGATGCGTTGGCGCATACTGTGATGGAACAACCTGACGGGCTGGATCCGTGGCCTGTGGCTGGATTGAAGCCCCCGTGCCAGGCACCTCTCCCCGGTTTACCCCTGGCTGGTTGCTGGTTCCCGCTCCTGGCATGCTGAAGAGGTTCCTCGCTTCGTAAATCGGCGGTAGGCGAGACTGGCGCTTTCTCCTCATTACGTCGTTTGATGCAGTCCGATCCAACAGGAGCCGATAGGCCTGAGCATCTAGCTCGGCCCGTCTTGCGATCATCCTAATATTCTCAGCAGCCAGGTCCAACTTAGCTTGATCTATTTGGCCCCTCACTTTAGCAACTTCCACGTCGTGTTGTACCTTCTCGGCCTGGCCGACCTCCGCAGTTAGCAGCGCTGTCAAAGTGTCAACTAAAGCGGTCAGAACTTGAGCCGGTGGCTGAACAGGGCCTCCTGCCCCAGCTGCTGCTGCCACCGCCAGGTCGGACGTTAACGTCGCCGCAGTTGAAGATTGTTGCACAGATTGTGATCCGGCCATGAGACTGCGACCCGGCTCGGTGGATCAAGGGTGTCCGGAGACTGTCACCATCGGAACAGCCCCCAGAAAGGCCATCCTGCAATAGATATAAAGACTCGGTTTCTCCAGTGGATGACTCGTCGCCGGAATAAACGACGGTCCCACCACTAGATTTCGATCCATCCTCAGCTTGTGCCCCGTGAACCGCTCCAACGAAGACACGCTTCATGGCGGGCCGAATCCGAGCAGGTCTCGCACGCTGAGCCGACTCGACGATGTTGGAGCAGATGTCCGGCTCAGGTCCCGGTTTGTCGATCTTGTCAATGAAGACGTGGATGCCACCAAAGGGGACCCGGTACCCGTACTCGATTGAATCGGCCTCGGGACCCCAGCCTGCATCGTCGATGTAGATCTTGCCACGACGACTCTTAGTCATCCGGCCCACTGCGTAGCCATTGAGTCCCTCAAAGCTGCCCTTCAAGAACTCGAAACCATCGTGCGATAGCCCCACGGTGGGCGCCAACTGTCGTTCTTTTGTCACGACAAATGTCCTAGCAGAAGGACTTAGTCGTGGAGCCATCACTATCGGTTAGCTTACAGGGGTTAAAGCGGACAAGGACGCAAGGGTTTTTATACTAGTTCGGCCCCTTCGATGAAGGTAAAAGCCTACTCCTAGTTTGGTGTGGTATTGCTAGGGTTTCGATGACCAGGGAGCGAATCCGCTTTGCCTGTGTCTCGAGTTGTTGTTCTCTATCCTTGAACCATCGCCGGGTTGTCCCATTATATACACAGGATGACGCCCAGTCCGGTTTATTGAATCCCGAGGCCGGCGCATAAACGTGCCCGGTTCGGTCTCTATCTTGCATATCTTACAATACAAGTTACACGCCGTATGGCGGTTTACACTTACGGGCCCTAACACCTCTTGGGCCCTGAATCTCTAGCCTTTTATAGTAAAGTGCCATATCCTATGCGTTGCTGGGCTTCAGTAATCCTTATGGGCATAAACCGGCCCCTTCTGGGCGGTTTATACCTAATAGTTATATCCTTGACAGTTTGAGTTCTCGCCAATCAGAATGCATGACTTATATCGTGCGTATGGCAGGGGGTGGGCATCGGCCACGGTTTAGTAGGCACACGGCTTTCGTGAGTGAACCATGTGCTATTTGAAAACATTTAGATGAACTAATAGCATATTTTGTTTGAATGAAAACATGAGTTCATCGTTCAGCCTCCAAATTTTTCCATGGTTAGAAATCACGATCGCACCCTATGGTTCAACTTTTTTGGTGCATTTGAGATCTTGTTTGCTATATTTGAGTCATTTGAGATCTCGCAACTACACATGAGTGTTAGCAAGATCGTTTGTGTGTCGCTTTGCGAGTTTTCATTTGTTGTCCAAGAAACGGGAAAAATTCGAAAAGTTCGGCTGTAGGGTGCAGCCACATGCATAGGCCTTGTTGGTTTTTTAATTACATGAAATTCATATAGAGTCCGGAAATAACAAAAATCATTGTGTCACTGTGGCGTGCTCTCATGAATGCATGGAAAAAATTGGTAAAGTTTGGCACAAGTTTTGATGCTAACACCTTTCAAATCGGAGCATCTCATAGTGGAGAGTATCATATACTTAGGCTACTCATAGTGGAGAGTGTCATATACTACTAGTATCATGCATATGATACTAGTGTATGATACTACCTTTAATTATAGTGCATATATAGTATAATACAGTAGTATCACAGATGATCATATTTATTGCCATCCATGACACAAATTAGCATCACATTTAACATGATACGATATCTACCTATAAGTTACTCAACCCTCTCTATCTTCTTTAATTCTTTGCCACATCAGCATACTTGTTATTTCCGAGTGCATGATATCGGCTATGATACGACCACTATGGCCAGCCCTAGCAAAGAAGGTGTACAAATTATTTGTGCGTCGCTTTGTGAGTTTTCATCCATTTGTCCGAGAGGCGGGGAGAAGTTTCAAACATTTCGCCTGCGAGGTGCGGCCACTCGCGTAGGCCTAGTTGGTATTTTAGTTACAGGAAATTCAAATGGAGTGCGAACACCATCAAAATAGATGTGTGCCCATGTCGTGCTCTCACGACCCCGTGGAAAAAAATTGGTAAAGTTTGGCACAAGTTTTGATGATCGCTCCTTCCAAACTGGATCCTCTCACATGAAGGATCATGGTTTCCTAAAGGAGACGTGTCAATTCAAACTCCAGCGGCCGATGACTTCATCGTTTGGCCTCATAAAATTTCCACAGTACGCAATCACCATTATACCATGGGTTTGATTTTCTAGAGCATTTCAGGTATCGTTAGCTATATTTAAGAATTTTTTTAGTTTAACGTGCATTTTATGCATAACAATAAAATAACAACCGAAACTGCATTGGCTGTCGAAAGGGATGATGATTGCCGTTCGATCTGGGAGCATCCAACGGTGCAGACGTACGATCCGTGGGGTTTGGGTTCTGGCCAATTAGAAAGCAGGACTCAGATCACGTGCAGGGTTTGGTCGGCACATGGCTTTCTTGAATGAACCGTGTGCTATTCGCAAACCACATTGCATATCTTTTGTTCACACATGCTAGAGTGAGATCAATTGAGTGTCTACCTCAATGATATAATTATACTACTACTACTACTACTACTACTACTACTACTACTACTACTACTACTAATAATAATAATAATAATAATAATAATAATAATAATAATAATAATAATAATAATAAACAGTTCATATTCATTGCCTGAGATGACAGCATATCAAGGTCATCATATTAACGGTTCTTACATCAACAGAAAACCGGGCATAACTCACAAATTCAGTACACGCGATAGTTCTAAATTGAATGAATTAAGTTGCAGGTAGGCATAAAGACTGGTCTTACGGCTTAATTCCCATGTACATGGGGGAACTGGGATCATTACGTTGACCCCGAATGAACTTGGGTTTTCTAATGCTTTTACGCCTCTCTGTTACATGGGTGCGTGACCCCTTGGCTGGCAACTCAGCAAATTCATCATACTCATCCTCATCAACATCATCGACACCCAGTACCCTCCTCTCCCCATGCATTACTACATGGTAGTTCTTATGCAAGGGGTCTTCCGCATAGAAAATCTGGGTAGCATCGCTGGCAAGAATGAATGGGTCCGCGTGATATGCCATCGTTGTCCTGTTAACACAAGTCTTCCTGTAATCATCAACCTTTACATGACCAAGAGGGTGCGCACCTGAATAATGCCACCTTAACTTTCACATAGTTAAGCTCCCAAATCTCTTTGATGGTTCCATAGTATACCCTTTTATCAAGCTTCATCTACAGTCATGCATTCTATTCGAACATAGTTGTTCTGATTTGAGGTCTTCTCATCATGTTCCTCAGTGTAGAATGTGTATCCATTTATGTCATATGCTTTGTACATCAACACCGTAGGTGATGGCTTTTGTGCCAACCATGTAGCAATATCATCGATGGATCCTTGTGCCAAATGATTCTTAAGCCAATTGGCATAGTTCTTAGTGTGCTCCTTCATCTCCACATCTGATGAAGGCACCATTGGTAATAAGCTTTGGCGTATCTCCACCAAGTAGTCTTCGGCATAAGCGCTGAGAACTGGGTTGTTAAGTAGTCAAGTCAAATGGGCTTTCTCTGCCAATTCTCTGGGTGCAGCCATTTGTGTGACAGCAAGGACCGGCTTAGCTTTCGCTCTTCCCTCGTGGCGCGAGAGGGGCAAACCTATAGGTCTTTGTTTCATGTATTTGGTGCAAAACTCAACCACCTCCTTCGTGGTATAACCTTATAGTATGCTTGCCTCTGGATGGTTTTGGTTCCGACAATAGCGCTTCAGTATTCCCATGAACCGCTCGAAGGGATACATGTTGCAAAGAAACACGAGACCATAATACTTTATCTCGTCGATAAGGTGCACAGTGAGATGGACCATGACATCAAAGAACGACTGTGGGAAAAACATCTCTAGGTTGGACAATATTCTTGCAATATCATCTTGCATATGATCCAACTCTTCAGGATCTACAAATTTCTGCCATAGTTGGTTGAAGAAATAACAGAGCTCAATGAGTGTGTTTCTTATATTTTTGTCCATCAGATTCCTGATGGCCACTGGGAGGATTTGTGTCAACATTACGTTGCAATCATGTGACTTCATGTGTCCCAACTTCATCTTACCTGAGCTCACATCCACGAGACTTCTGATGTTTGCGGAGTAGGAAGAGGGTGTCTTAGCTGACAACAAATAGGTGAAGAACGGTGTTGCTTCTTTTGTACTGAAATTGTAACTCTAGCGAGCTTTGATGAATTTGTCACCATCTTCAGCTTCACTCTTGCATTTTGATTGATCAGTAAGCATATCGAGACGTGCACCGTCACCATCCTTTGTTTTACCTTGAATCTTCAACAGAATACCAAGGATGCTTTCACATACGTTATTCTCTATGTGCATGACATCGATGCAGTGACGTACACATAGAATCTCCCAGTAAGGTAATTTCTAGAGCACTGATTTCTTCTTAAACACTTGACCCTTGGGTGTTTGTTTCACCGTCAAAGTGTGCTTCTTGCCAAGCACAACAATAATTTGTTTAGCCATCTTGTGGACCACCTCCCCATCATAGGGTCTTGGGCCCACATCTACCTCTTCCGTACCATCAAATTCAGCTTTCATCTTTCGGTATGGGTGCTTTCTCAGTAAGAATCTACAATGATGCAAATACACGGTTTTACGCAAGTTGGGAAGAAAGCTGCTAGCTATCCTATCCATGCATGTGACACACCCTACATCTCCCTTTGTTTTCTGCCCTGATGTGTTGCCTAATGGCGGCATATCTTGAATGGTGTGCACTAGCATCGCTTGTAGATCAAAAATCTCCTTTTTGTAAGCATCATAATATTTTACAGCAGGCACATCTATCCACACTGTCCGCAGTTCTTCTACCAATAGCTGAAAGTAAATGTTGATGTCATTTCCAGGTTGCTTCAGGCCTTGGATAATCATCGGAATCGTAATGTATTTTTTCTTCATACACAACCAAGGGGCTAGGTTATCACTACAAAAAAAACTTCCGTGATAATACGTGTTTGTGACAGTAGGTCACATTTTCTTTCATGCATGTACATCCATGACGATTTTATGACATAATCAAGATAGTCATACCTGTGTTGTCGTAGAGGGGTTCCATGAAAATACCAAAATTATCATCATAGAAGTGTCCACATCCATGAAGATAAATAGTGCGTCATGGAAGCGCTTTCATCAAGGGTAACCGACACGTGGCATCCACCGTAACGGGTCACCGTTAACCTATCGGGTTCTGGTTTGGATCTGATAACCCGTTAACCGCCGGGACAAATGGGGATTTTCTAGTGTAAAATTATGATTTGCCCTTGTATCCACGTGTCGGCTCCGGGTTAGGACAAGCGTCATCAAGCGAGTGGACCGGACGAGCATATTGTTCGTCGACGTGTGGCTCTGCCTAATAGTGGCCCTTTTAGGTTAAAAGGCGGGGCCTGTCAAAATAAGCAGGCCGGCCCATTCGCGACCTACTCGAGTCAGGCCCACACACAAGCACCGCCCATACAAGTTACACACAATTGGCCCATCATAGGCCCATTCTAGATTTGACAATTTCCAGCCCATCATCGGTTCCAGCCCATTTACGGCCCGCTGCGTCTTTGAGCCCAATTATGGCCTGACTTTCTTTTGGCATGTTAGCAGGCCATCGTCAGTTCCAGCCCGTGAACGGCCTGGTATGTCTTTTGGCCATTTATCGGTCCATTCTGTAGTTGGGCCAACTTCTAGCCCGTTGTGACTTTTAGCCTTTCCTCGACCCATAAGGTAAACGGGCCAATTTCTAGCCCATTTTGTCTGTCGGCTTGTTAACGGCCCACACAATAGTTGGGCCTATGACGTGCAACCTGATTTTGGGTCCATTAGTGGCCCATGTTCAGCAGGTCACTATTTTAGCCCCACGTGACTTTCGGCTTGCTAGAAATTTAGTTTATAAATTGGGCCTCTTCTGGCCCAAAACACTTTCAACCTCTTAAAATCCTGACAAGTAAAAGGGTCGAAACAAAATTGACATTTATTTCGGCCTGCTAGGGCCCGTGGGCCATTTCTAATTTATACGGCCATGTCGATCTTTCGGCCTGTTAACGGTCTGCTAGAACCCGCGTGACATTGCCATTTATAAGGCCCTATCGAGCTTTCGGCCTGTTAATGGCATGCTAGGGCCCGCAGTCCATTTCCATTATACGGCCCTATTGAGATTTCGGCCTGCTAAGGGCCATTGTTACGGTGGGCGCCATCATTTGGGATCCACTAAATATTAAGTTGACAAGCCCAATTGAAGGCCCGATTTGACTTGCATGTATGTTCGTCCGGATGGAGTCTAGGTAACGTTTGGGCGTGTTGGCCCCTGTTACAATGATATACCATATACAAAGAATTATCCTACTCTATACTATCACCTCTAAAAAACCTGCAGTTATACAATAAGGAGACTAAGGCATAGAAACGAAGAATAATCCTACACTATACAATAAAGAAATTACAGTAGATTATACCCACTGGGCATTATAGTTCTGCATTCAGCACTAGTTATAATAAAGCGTACACAAACAACAAATTACATACACTGGGCAAATAAAGCTCATACATCATGGACACGCATCAACAGAACTTACCATTTGAACTATAATCTCTTTACAAAATAGGATTGGTCGGATTCAGACAGCACAAATTTCAGTCTACAAATTCTCCAATTCCTTTGTGGTTACCTTAGTGTCTTGTTTAATTTTTTTGATCCCTGCATCTAATACCTACAAGTCCAGTCTCAATATGTTGATTGCATGTTGAGAATCATGTACACATTGTCGTGCCACCTCTAGTTGATGCTCGAGAACATCAGCACATTCGAATTCCAATCCATAATCATTTGGTAACGGCCATGCCGCACCGCTCTTAGATCTTTGTGTTGATTTCACTTCAACATGAAGTGTTTCTGTAAGTACACATGACTATGGCAAAAATATAGTTACAACAGTGAAGCGAGCAAGATAGACTGTATTGTACATGGCAAAACATGACAAATAATAATGTTACACGTCATGAAGTATAAGCAGGTGATATTAAAAAAATTGAAAATGGTAGTCTGTGCAGCCTGCATATGGAAATATCTCTTAGCTCACCAGAGGAGCATGATTTTGGGGCCACATCCAACACACAAACATGTTACAAATTTAGACCACACGCAGCTACAAATATATATATATATATATATATATATATATATATATATATATATATATATATATATATATATATATATATATATATATATATATATATATATATATATATATATATATATATATATATATATATATATATACTAGCAAGATGCCCGTGCGTTGCATAGAACATCAAGATGCATTTATATGAGTAGTTTATCTTGTGAGAGAAAAGGATGAATGAGGGATGGCCTTATTTTCAAATGTGGAGAGGGTTGTGGGTATATTTTTGCAAAATTGACATAGTTTCCTTCCTATCCATCAAATATACATCAGACAGCCTATAATGCAAGTTGGCATGCACACCATCATCACCAACTCTGTTTTTTAAAGAGTAGAGAGTAGAGATAGAGATATAGATATATATATATCTTGCGTATAAGTAAGTAAGAATTCGACCATTCTGCAGCTCAATTGAAGTCATAGGGAGCATAATGAACAACATTGGGATTCATTGAAACCAAACTATGCAACCATTAACCTCGTATAAACTAGATTGTGAGCCTCATGGAGTAATAGTTGGTTAAAAGACTTCAAAGCTTCATGCACACTTCGCTAGAGTAATTAAATGGTAAGGCCTTTAATTATGCAAACTAATAGTTATGCAAGTACCCAAAATCAGGCATCATTGTTTGGGCATCTCATTAACTAAGGAAAAATAAAGCAATTCAAAAGAGCAATTTAACTATGGCTAAAACAAACAAGCAATTGAACTGTTGAGTTGGTAGTATGCATACATGCAAGCCTCAATAACATCCATGGCCTAGCTACATTTCTCTACTCTCTAGCATACACACAAGCAAACATAAAGGCGAACGAAAAAAGGGCGAATGAAACGGCAAGGGTGAAGTGGGGGAGAGGAATACGAGAGGCAAATAATGTAATGCGAGGGATAAGGGTTTGTGATATGTACTTGGTATATGACTTTTGCGTATATCTCCCCGGCAACGGCGCCAAAATTCTTCTTGCTACTTCTCGAGCTTGCGTTGTTTTCCCTCGAACAAGAAAGGGTGATGCAGCACAGTAGCGTAAGTGTTTCCCTTGGTTTTTGAGAACCAAGGTATCAATCCAGTAGGAGACCACGCGCGAGTCCCTCGTACCTGCACAAACAAATAAGAACCTTGCAGCCAACGCGATAAAAGGGGTTTTCAATCCCTTCCCGGTCACTTACAAAAGTGAGATCTGATAGATATGATAAGATAATATTTTTGGTATTTTTTTGGTATAGATTGAAAGTAAAGAAAGCAAAATAGAATAACGGCGACATAAATTGGCAAGTTGATGGGAAACTAATATGATGGAAGATAGACCGGGGCCATAGGTTTCACTAGTGGCTTCTCTCATGATAGCAGATTTCTATGGTGGGTGAACGAATTACTGTCGACCAATTGATTGAAAAGCGCATATTTATGAGAATATCTAGGCATGATCATTGTATATAGGCATCGCATCCGTGACAAGTAGACCGAAACGATTCTGCATCTACTACTATTACTCCACACATTGACCGCTATCCAGCATGCATCTAGAGTATTAAGTTCATAAGAACAGAGTAACACCTTAGGCAAGATGACATGATGTAGAGAGATAAACTCAAGCAATATGATATAAACCCCATCTTTTTATCCTCAATGGCAACAATACAATATGTGCCTTGCTACCCCTGCTGTCACTGGGAAAGAACACCGCAAGATTGAACCCAAAGCCAAGCACTTCTCCCATTGCAAGAACTATAGATCTAGTAGGCCAAACCAAACCGATAATTCGAAGAGACTTGCAAGGATATTTCAATCATGCATAAAAGATTTCAGAAAAGAATCCAATATTGTCCATAGATAATCTTGATCAAAAACCCACAATTCATCGGATCTCGACAAACACACCACAAAAGGAATTACATCGAATAGATCTCCTCGAAGATCGAGGAGAACTTTCTATTAAGATCCAAAGAAAGAGAATAAGCCATCTAGATAATAACTATGGACCCGAAGGTCTGTTGTAAACTACTCACAACTCATCGGAGAGGCTATGGTGTTGATGTAGAAGCCCTCCGTGATCGATGCCCCCTCTGGTGGAGCTCCGGAACAGGCCCTAAGATGGGATCTCCTGGGTGCAGAAGGTTGCGGTGGTGGAATTAGGGTTTCGTGGTGCTCCTTGATAGTTTCAGGGTACGTAGGTATATATAGGAGGAAGAGGGAAGTCGGGGGAGCAACAGGGGGCCCACCCCACCCTCGTGGCCGCCTCTCTCGCTTCCCGGCGTGTGCTCCAAGTCTTTTGTGTTGATATTGCTCCAAAAATAACTCTCCCGAAGGTTTCATTCCGTTTGGACTCCGTTTGATATTCCTTTTCTGCGAATATTACTTTTCTGTGAAACACTGAAATAGGCCAAAAAAACAGCAATTTGCACTAGGCCTTGGGTTAGTAGGTTAGTCCAAATAATAATATAGAAGTGTATAATAAAGCCCATTAAACATCCAAAATAGGTAACATAATAGCATGGAATAATAAAAAAATTATAGATACGTTGGAGACGTATCAATCATTCACAAGCTTAATTCCTGCTCGTCCTCGAGTAGGTAAATGATAAAAACAGAATTTTTGATTTGGAATGCTAACCAACATAATTCTCAATGTAATTTTCTTTATTGTGGCATGAATGTTCTGATCCGAAAGATTCAAGACAAAAGTTTAATATTGACATAAGAATAATAATACTTCAAGCATACTAACAAAGCAATCATGTCTTCTCAAAATAGCATGGCCAAAGAAAGTTATCCCTACAAAATCATATAGTCTGGCTATGCTCTATCTTCATCACACAAAATATTTAAATCATGCACAACCCCAGTTTCAGCCAAGCAATTGTGTCACACTTTAATTTTTTAAACTTTTCAACTTTCACGCAATACATGAGCATGAGCCATGGATATAGCACTATGTGGAATAGAGTGGTGGTTGTGGAGAAGACAAAAGAGAAAGATAGTCTCACATCTACTAGGCGTATCAATGGGCTATGGAGATGCCCATCAATAGATATCAATGTGAGTGAGTAGGGATTGCCATGCAATGGATGCACTAGAGCTATAAGTGTATGAAAGCTCAACAAAAGAAACTAAGTGGGTGTGCATCCAACTTGCATGCTCACGAAGACCTTGGGAATTTGAGGAAGCCCATAATTGGAATATACTAGCCAAGTTCCATAATGAAAATTCCCAGTAGTATATGAAAGTGACAAAACAAGAGACTCTCTATCATGAAGATCATGGTGCTACTTCGAAGCACAAGTGTGGAAAAAGGATAGTAGCATTGTCCCTTCTCTCTTTTTCTTTCATTTTTTTCCTTTTTTTTATCTTTTTTTTTCTTTGGGCCTTTTCTCTTTTTTATTTCCTTTCTTTTTCATGGCCTCTTTTTTTTCGTCCGGAGTCTCATCCCGACTTGTGGGGGAATCATAGTCTCCATCATCCTTTCCTCACAGGGACAATGCTCTAGTAATGATGATCATCACACTTTTATTTACTTACAACTCGAAGCTAGAACAAAATATGACTCTATGTGAATGCCTCCAGGGGTGTACTGGGATGTGAAATGAATCAAGAGTGACATGTATGAAAAATTATACATGGTGGCCCAGCCACAAATATGATGTCAACTACATGATCATGCATGACAATATGACAATGATGAAGCGTGTCATAGTAAACGAAACAGTGGAAGGTTGCATGGCAATATATCTCAGAATGGCTATGGAAATGCCATGATAGGTAGGTATGGTGGCTGTTTGAGGAAGGTATATGGTGGGTGTATGGTACCGGCGAAAGTTGCGCGATACAAGAGAGGCTAGCAATGGTGGAAGGGTGAGAGTGCGTATAATCCATGGACTCAACATTAGTAATAAAGAACTCATATACTCATTGCAAATATCTACGAGTTTTCAAAACAAGGTATTCAATGCATGCTCCTAGGGGAAGGGTTGGTAGGAGTTAACCATCGCGCAATTCCGACCTCCATAGAAAGGATGACAATCAATGAATAAATCATGCTCCAACTTCATCACATAACGGTTCACCATACGTTCATGCTACGGGAATCACAAACTTTAACACAAGTGTTTCTCAAATTCACAATTACTCTACTAGCATGACTCTAATATCACCATCCTTACATCTCAAAACAATCATCAAGTATCAAACTTCACATAATATTCAATGAACTTTATATGAAAGTTTTTATTATACCCATCTTGGATGCCTGTCATATTAGGACCAATTTTATAACCAAAGCAAATTACCAGGCTGTTCTAAAAGACTCTCAAAATAATATAATTGAAGCATGAGAGACCAATAATTTACAAAATAAAACCACCACCGCGGTTTATAAAGATATAAGTGAAGCACTAGAGCAAAACTATCTAGCTAAAAAGATATAAGTGAAGCACATAGAGTATTCTAATAATTTCAATTCATGTGTATCTCTTTCAAAAGGTGTGTCCAGCAAGGATGATTGTGGTAAACTAAAAAGCAAAGACTCAAATCATACATGACGCGCCAAGCAAAACACATATCATGTGGTGAATAAAAATATAGTCTCAAGTAAAGTTACCGATAGACGAAGACGAAAGAGGGGATGCCTTCCCGGGGCATCCCCAAGCTTAGGATTTTTCTTGTCCTTGAATTTTACCTTAGGGTGCCTTGGGCATCCCCAAGCTTAGGCTCTTGGCACACTTTGTTCCATAGTCCATCAAATCCTTACCCAAAAACTTGAAACTTCACAACACAAAACTTAGCAAAAATCTCATGAGTTCCGTTAGTATAAGAAAACAAACCACCACTCAAAGGTACTGTAATGAACTCATTATTTGTTTAATTTGGTGTTAAACCTACTATATTCCAACTTATCTATGATTCATACCCCCGATACTACTCATAGATTCATCAAAATAAGCAAACAACACACGAAAAACAGAATCTGTCAAAAACACAACAATCTGTAGCAATCTGTAACTTTCGAATACTTCTGTAACTCTAAAAAAATTGAAATAAATTGGTGGACGTGAGGAATTTGTATATTAATCATCTGCAAAAAGAATCAACTAAAAAACATTCTCTAGTAAAAAATGGTAGCTAATCTCGTGAGCGCTAAAGTTTCTGTTTTTTACAACATGATTGCATAAACTTCACCCAAGTCTTCCCAAAGGTTCTACTTGGCACAAACACTAATTAAAACACAAAACCACATATAAAAAGAAGCTAGATTCAATATTTGTTCCTAAACAGAAGAAAAAGAAAATAAAATAAAATTGGGTTGCCTCCCAACAAGTGCTATAGTTTAACGCCCCTAGCTAGGCATTGATAATTTTAATGATGCTCACATGAAAGACAAGACTTGAAGCACAAAGCGAGCATCATAAAACACATGGCAAACACATGTAAGTCTAACATACTTCCTATGCATAGGAATTTTATAGGAAAATGAATCAAGACACGCAATATCTAGCATATGCAAGGGAGAAAAAGAAAACAAGATCAATCTCAACATAACGAGAGGTAATTTAGTAACATGAACGTTTCTACAACCATATTTTCCTCTATCGTTATAATTGCATGTAGGATCATCAGGAAATTCAACAATATAGCTATCACAAAACATATTCTCAACACGATACACATGTATGCAATGTTGACACTCTTCCAAAATAGTGGGATCAACATTAACTAAAGTCCTGACCTCTCCAAACCCACTTTTATCAAAAATTTCATAGGACTGAACATTCTCCAAATATGTGGGATCTAAAGTTGACACTCTTACAAACCCACTTTCAATATTATTGCAAACATTATTATCAATCTCATATTCATCATGGGGTTTAAATAAATTTTTAAGATCATAAGAAGAATCACTCCAATCATGATCATTGCAACAAGTAGTGGACATAGCAATACTAGCATCCCCAAGCTTAGGGTTTTGCGTATCATTAACACAATTGACATTAATATAATTTATAATTACATAATTACAATCATGTTTTTCATTCAAAGAGCTATCATGAATCACTTCATAAATTTCTTCTTTCAACACTTCGTCACAAATTTCAGATTCACGAATTTCAAGCAAAACCTCATAAAGATAATCTAGTGCACTAAACTCACTAGAAATTGGTTCATCATAGTTGGATCTCTTAAACATATTAGCAAGTGGACGAGGATCCATAATTTAGCAAGCAAAGATGCAAGCTAATACAGGGCACATGGCAACACAAGCAAACAGAAAGGCAAACTAAAAAGGGCGAATAAAATGGAAAGGGTGAAGTGGGGGAGAGGAAAACGAGAGGCAAATAATGTAATGCGAGGGATAAGGGTTGGTGATAGGTACTTTGTATATGACTTTCGTAGATCTCCCTGGCAATGGCGCCAGAAATTCTTCTTGCTACTTGTCGAGCATGCGTTGTTTTCCCTCGAAGAGGAAAGGGTGATGCAGCACAGTAGCGTAAGTATTTCCCTCAGTTTTTTAGAACGAAGGTATCAATCCAGTAGGAGACCACACGTGAATCCCTCGTACCTGCACAAACAAATAAGAACCTTGCAGCCAACGCGATAAAAGGGGTTGTCAGTCCCTTCTTGGTCCCTTGCAAAAGTGAGATCTGATAGATATGATAAGATAATATTTTTGGTATAGATTGAAAGTAAAGAAAGCAAAATAGAATAACGGCGACAGAAATTGGCAAGTTGATGGGAAACTAATATGATGGAAGATAGACCCGAGAGCCATAGGTTTCACTAGTGGCTTCTCTCATGATAGCAGATTTCTACGGTGGGTGAATGAATTACTATCGAGCAATTGATAGAAAATCACATAGTTATGAGAATATCTAGGCATGATCATTGTATATAGGCATCACGTCCGTGAAAAGTAGACCGAAATGATTCTGCATCTACTACTATTACTCCACACATCGACCGCTATCCAGCATGCATCTAGAGTATTAAGTTCATAAGAACAGAGTAACGCCTTAGGCAAGATGACATGATGTAGAGGGATAAACTCAAGAAATATGAAACCCCATCTTTTTATCCTCGATGGCAACAATACGATACGTGCTTTGCTGCCCCTGCTGTCACTGGGAAAGGACACTGCAAGATTGAACCCAAAGCCAAGCACTTCTCCCATTGCAAGAACTGTAGATCTAGTAGGCCAAACCAAACCTATAATTCGTAGAGACTTGCAAGGATATTTAAATCATGCATAAAAGATCTTAGAAAAGAATCCAATATTGTTCATAGATAATCTTGATCATAAACCCACAATTCATCGGATCTCGACAAACACACCGCAAAAGGAATTACATCGAATAGATTTCCTCGAAGATCGAGGAGAACTTTGTATTGAGATCCAAAGAGAGAGAAGAAGCCATCTAGCTAATAACTATGGACCCAAAGGTCTGTGGTAAAATACTCACAACTCATCAGAGAGGCTTTGGTGTTGATGTAGAATCCCTCCGTGATCGATGCCCCCTCCGGTGGAGCTCCGGAGCAGGCCCCAAGATGGTATCTTACGGGTACAGAAGGTTGTGGCGGTGGAATTAGGGTTTCGTTGTGCTCCTTGATAGTTTCAGGGTACGTAGGTATATATAGGAGGAAGAGGGACGTCGGGGGAGCAATAGGGGGCCCACGAGGGTGGGGCGCGCCCCCTGCCCTCTTGGCCGCCTCTCTTGCTTCCTGGCGTGTACTCCAAGTCTTCTGTGTTGATATTGTTCCAAAAATAACTCTCCCAAAGGTTTCGTTCCGTTTGGACTCCGTTTGATATTCCTTTTCTGCGAAACGCTGAAATAGGCAAAAAAACAACAATTTGCATTGGGCCTTGGGTAGGTAGGTTAGTCCCAAAAATAATATAAAAGTGTATAATAAAGCCCATTAAACATCCAAAACAGATAATATAATAGCATGGAACAATAAAAAATTATAGATATGTTGGAGACGTATCAATGGCCTAGCTACATTTCTCTACTCTTATAAAAACAGAGTTGGTGATGATGGTGTGCCTGCCATCCTGCAATATAGGCCGTCCGATCTATATCTGACGGATAGGAAGGAAACCATGACAATTTTGCAAAAAGATACATGCACTGCTCTCCACATTTGCAGATAAGGCCTTCTCTTGTTCATCCTTATCTCCCACAGGATAAACTACTCATATAAATGCATCTTGATGTTCCGTACAACGCACGTGCATCTTGCTAGTACTATATAAAGGAACAATTAATGTAATATTCTCTGCCCCCTATGAAGTATCTCGACTAGTATGTAATCAAGATCCTAGTAATGATAGGGAGGCTAATGATGTGAATATTCATTTGGTTATGATGTTTATATGGCATCGACAACTCTAACATTGCAGAAAGTAGTTTCACACTGTTCACTACTATAAGATGTTTCAGATATTTAAAAGTAGACTACATATGTAATGAGTGAACAGACACATAAAAATGTGCTTAAGTACATCTGATTTACAAATAAGTTAGAACATCATATAATAATGAGTGGATGGGATTTTAATCAATGGCCAAATGACTATGTTACAGGTGAAGAACCCTACGCAAGCATAATGTCACACAAATAGGATGTCCTTGTAATGGTAATACAATGACTTACCATAACTGGTTGAACACGCTCGGCACCGCTCCTCCCCTTCTCTTGCATGGCTCCTTCCTAACATCTTGTACTTTCAAATCCTTAATCTTATCATCATTGCACCCCCTCTGCAAGGTGACATTGTCACATCCCTAGATCAACCCCTGTGGCCCTTGCCTACCTTGCTTGGTCTTAGTGTGCATCATGTTTAAATTTCTCAGAAACTTGAATTGGGGATGTTGAAACCCTTGCACCAAAGGAACTCAACTAGGTTGAACCTAAATACTTTTCAATGTATACAAAGTGCCCTTCACAAAATGTTCATCATTTTTGGTCTTGGCTAAAACCTCTGCCCAAAATGGTTTCATAATTTTGGGAGCCATTTTGGATCTTTGAATTAAATCATAGATATTTGCATTTGGACATTTAAATCCTATAGATAATTTTAAATGCCCAAATAATCTTGGAAGTAAATGAGGGTTGTTGGGATTAATCCAGACAGTGCCCACAAATATTCCCAAGATTTATGAAAATGTTCTGGCATTTTTATTAAATCAAAACAAAAGCAGAAAATAGAAAACAGAAACTATTTTAGAAAAAGAGAGAGAGAGAGTGGAAGTACCCGGGCCTTCTACCTAGTGGCCCAACCGAAATGGCCCAGCTGGCGGCCCAGCCCGCCACCAGGGGCAGCACTGTCTTCCTCCTCCTGCCAGGAGGAGAAGCAGCTGCGTGCCCGGCGCACAGCCGGCCGCGGCCACGTCTCCCCGCCACCTCCTGCTCCATCGGCCCTCCCCGACCCCCCTAGAGACGCCACACATGCCCCCAGGCCCCTCTCACTCCCCCTCGGTCTCTTCCCCCCCTCTCCTGGCGCTCTCCCTTGCGAGCGCCCGAACGCCACCGTCGTCGCCGTTGCCGTAGCCGTAGCCACCATGACCCCCTCGCCTCTCCGACGGGCCAACGAGCTCCGCTGCGTCCTTCTCGTCCTCTCCAGCAAGCTATGGGACGCCGGGAGGCCCTGCTTCGTCGTCATCGCGCTCATCTTCAACCTCCGGCCGCCGTCGACCTCGCCGTCGATTCGCCGCCCGCTGCACTTCCCCGAGCCCACCGAGCTGTGCCTCGACCCCGCAGTGAGCTCCTCCGCCGTTTCCCCTGTCCCCGTGGCCTGCAACTCGCCATAGCCGTCGCCCCCTTTCTTATCGTAGCCGCCGCCGCACAAGCTCGTCGCCGGCGAAGCCTCGGTGACCATTTGGTCCCGCGTGTATGTCCGTTGCACTCGCCACATCCCGTAGAGCAACCCTAGCGCGACAACCAGCTCATTTGCAATCCGCAGCACCGCGCCCGCACAGACCCGAGCTCCGGCCGCCGCAAACCTCGCCGCCGGCGCTGTTTCCGGCCACCCCAGGTCGAACAGCTCGCACCGTTGGTTGCGGCCGAGTGCCAGCCTTCCAACGGGACCAACCGCGCCCAAAACCGCCCCTTGTACGCGAAACCCGACCCTCTCCGGCGAGTCACCGCTCCAGAATGAGGTCACCGGCGAGTAACTCCGGCGTGCTGACGTGGCATTGTCGTTAGTGACTAACTAACCCAACCTAGAGCCACTGACATGTGGGCCCCAGTGCCTATTTAGTTTAGTTTAATTTTCTGTTAAGTTTAGTTAAGCATGTTTAACTGTTGTGTCACTGACGTGTGGACCCCACACGTCAGGTTTGACTTAGTCCAGCCGCTAACCTACTGACGCCAGAGTGACGTCATGCTGACGCAGTAAGTATTTTCTGGAATTTTAAATAAATCAGAAATGATTTATTTATTTCAGAAAATAGCCAAAACTTCTAAAAAATCATATAAAATCAACCGTAGCTCAGATGAAAATAATTTATATATGAAAATTGATCAGAAAAATCCAAGGAATCTGTTTATGGCATTTTCATGCATGTTAGAACAACTTATGGCTGTTGTTTAGGGCAATTTGAATAAATGGCATTTGAATAATCACATATGGAGTTTGAATTTGAACCTTTGGTTCAAACCAACTTCATTTAACTGTGTTGCTAGTTGCATTAGCTCCATAAACATCATATTGCCATGTCACATTCATGCATCATATTGTTGCATTGCATTGATTGTGTTCTTTCTCTGTTTGTCGGTTTTGTCCCCTCTCAGTAGACGACGTTCCGACGATGAGTTCGATGACACCGATGAAGAGCTATTAATATCTTCAGAAGTGGCAGGCAAGCAAACCCCCATTGAGCATCCCGATACAATCCCACTCTCTCGCTCCTGCTCTCTTTTACTGCATTAGGACAACAACGATTGAACTGCTTTTGCTGCGGTTGTTGAACCCCTTTCCTCTGCATGACCTGTCATTGCCACAGTAAATAGTTGAAACCCACTAGCATGAGTAGGAGTTGTTTGAGCCATGTTGTGCCTACTCATTCATGCTTTCTGGTTATGCCTGCTATTGCTTAGAGTTGAGTCAGGTCTGATTCATCGGGGATGAATTGGAATGTGGTGAACATGTCCTACTGTGTGTGAGCTAAGTGCGTGAACACGATTTGGTAAAGGTAGCGGTGAGAGGCCATGTAGGAGTACATGGTGGGTTGTCTCACTGGAACCGTCCTTAAGAACTGAGTTCTGTGTAAATTGTCCAATGACTAGTTACTACCATACATTGGGTTCCGGTAACTCGACCCCTCTCGACTTATTAATCAACTAGATCTCTGTCCAGGAGTTGCAACTAGTTTCTGGTGTTTGTAGGTAGTATTAGTAGTCTACCAAGTGGCACACGGTACATGTGGGCTTGGGTCAGACTAGGCACCCTGGCACGGTGTACCAAGCGTAGATCCATCCGTCGAGGTGGGCTTGGGAACCCTGCACACATCTTTTGGGGCCGTGAGCGACACCCTGGCCGGATCTCCCCACGGATGGAACCCGAATAGGCGATAAACCTGGACGAGAGACTTGTGTGGTTAGTCAGGTCGTGGCCGACACCCTCGCGAGGCTCCCGCTTGAAGGTTGCCGAGATACACGACGTGTACATGGCGTTAAGTGGCGAGAGCGTGTGTGAAGAAGTACGCCCCTGCAGGGTTAACATGATCTATTCAAATAGCCGGGTCCGCGGATATGGACTTCTTGGACGCTTACGTGGTACATAGACAATTGAAAGTGGATACTCTAAAACACGCAAGATAAGCGTGAGTGCTATGGATGGCCTTCTCGTAGGGAGACGAGAGCGGATCCATAGTGGTGTATTGATTGGTGAATATGTGGACTCGTGTGCGCCACCTCAAAAGAGTTACTTGCAGTCGTAGTTCAGGATAGCCACCGAGTCAAAGCTGGCTTGCTGCAGTCAAACTCCACCACCCCTTTGTTGATACTGATGCATATGTAGTTAGTTCTGATGTAAGTCTTGCTGAGTACCTTTGTACTCACGTTTGCTTAATTTATGTTTTTGCAGAGAGACTTCAGTCTCGCTAGTGGTTCTGCGTGGACTTCGACGTTTAGCTTGTTACCTCAGCTACGATCTTGTGCCCTTGGAAGGGTCTTGTAGATAGTCAGGCTTCTTAGCCTTTTTCATTTGTAGTTGTCTGTACTCAGACATGTTATGCTTCCGTTGCTTGTATGCTCTTTATGTTGGGTCATGTGACCTCTGTTTGTAATAAATGCTATGATGGCTCTTCTGGGCCTTTATCTATATGAGTTGTTGAGTTATGTTGTGATGCCATGTTGTACAACACATACTTGCATGTTATGCGTACGTGTAATGTGTATTGCTATGTGTGGGATCCGACACCTAGTTGTTTACCTTTGGTAGCCTATCTTACAGGGAAATGTCTCCTAGTGTTTCCACTAAGCCTTCGTAGCTTGCTACTGCTCCAGAACACTTAGGCTAGCCGGCATGTGTCCTTCTTCGTTCTTGTGTCTGTCCCTTAGGGGAAATGTCACGCGTTGTTCCTTTAAGTCCTTGTAGCTTGCTACGACTTGGGTTCACACGTTGATGACCGACACGTTCGTTGCTGGGTCATGTATGCCTGTCTCTGTAATTTAGCGCCACTTTTGGTTTATAACTAGCCATGTCGGCCCGGGTTCTCGGTCATATGGATGCTAGCGACACTATCATATACGTGTGCCAAAATGCGCAAACGGTCCCAGGTCAGGTAAGGTGACACCCGTGGGGATACCGTGCGTGAGGCCGCAAAGTGATATGATGTGTTACATGCTAGACCTGTGTGACTTAGGATCGGGGTCCCGACAGACATAAACTAATTACTGGTCCCCTTTAAAAGAGCAATTTAACTATGCCTGAAAAAAACAAGCAATCGAACTATTGAGTTGGCAGTATGCATACATGCACGCCTCAATAACATCCATGGCCTAGCCACATTTCTCTACTCTTATAAAAAACAGAGTTGGTGATGATGGTTGATACGTCTCCAACGTATCTATAATTTTTGATTGTTCCATGCTATCATATATTCTGTTTTGGATGTTTAATGGGCTTTTTTATACACTTTTATATTATTTTTGGGACTAACCTACTAACCCAAGGCCCAGTGCAAATATCTATTTTTTGCCTATTTCAGAGTTTCTCGGAAAAGGAATATCAAATGGAGTCCAAACGGAATGAAACCTTCATGAGAGTTATTTTTGGAACTGTATCTACCCAGAAGACTTGGAGTACACGCGAGGGAATGAAGGAGGTGGCCATGAGAGTCCACGGCGCGCCCCTCCCCTTGGGCACGCACCCCACCCTCGTGGGCCCCCTCTGGCTCCCCCAGTGCCCTCCTTCCTCCTATATATATCCATGTACCCTAAAAACATCGAGGCAACAGAGAAAACCCTAATCCCACGGCCACAACATTCTGTTCCCGTGAGATCCCATCTTGGGGCCTGTTCCGAAGCTCCGCCGGAGGGGGGATCTACCACAGAGTGCTTCTACATCAACACCATAGCCTAACCAATGAGTTGTGAGTAGTTTACCACAGACCTTCGGGTCCATAGTTATAAGCTAGATGGCTTCTTCTCTCTTTTTGGATCTCAATACAAAGTTCTCATCGATCTTCGAGGAGGTCTATTCGATGTAATCCATTTGCGGTGTGTTTCTCGAGATCCGATGAATTTTGGGTTTATGATCAAGATTATGTTTGAACAATATTTGATTCTTTTCTGAAATCTTTTAAGTATAATTATAATATCCTTGCAAGTCTCTTCGAATTATTGGTTTGGTTTGGCCTACGAGATCTATAGTTCTTGCAATGGGAGAAGTGCTTGGTTTTGGGTTCAATCTTGCGGTGTCCTTTCCCGATGACAGCAGGGGCAACAAGGCACGTATTGTATTGTTGCTATCGAGGATAAAAATATTGGGTTTATATCATATTTCTTGAGTTTATCCCTCTACGTCATGTCATCTTGCTTAAAGCATTACTCTATTTTTATGAACATAATACTCTATATGCATGCCGGATAGCGGTCGATGTGTGGAGTAATAGTAGTAGATGCAGAATCGTTTCGATCTACTTGTCACGAACGTGATGCCTATATGTAATGATCATGCCTAGATATTCTCATAACTATGCACTTTTCTATCAATTGCTCGACAGCAAGTTGTTAACCCACCGTAGAATTCTGCTATCATGAGAGAAGCTACTAGTGAAACCTTTGGCCCCCGGTTCTATTCTCAACATATTAATCTTCCATCTACTTTACTTTGCTTTATTTACTTTCTGTTCTTATGCCACAAATAACAAAAATATTATACTATCCTATCTATCAGATGTCACTTTCGTAAGTGACCGTAAAGGGATTGACAACCCCTTATCACGTTGGCTGTGAAGTTCTTATTTGTTTGTGCAAGTGCGGGGGACTCGCGCGTGGTCTCCTACTGGATTGATACCTTGGTTCTAAAATACTAAGGGAAATACTTAAGCTACTATGCTGCATCACCCTTTCCTCTTCGAGGGAATACAACGCAAGCTCGAGAAGTAGCAAGAAGAATTTCTGGCGTCGTTTCCGGGGAGACTTACGCAAAAGTCATATACCAAGTACCTATCACAAACCCTTATCCTTCGCACTACATTATTTGCCTCTCGTTTTCCTCTCCCCCACTTCACCTTTGCCGTTTTATTCGCCCTTTTTTCGTTCGCCTTTCTGTTTGCTTGTGTTACTATGTGCCCTCTATTAGCTTGCATCTTCGCTTGCTAAATTATGGATTCGCATCCACTTGCTAATCTATTTAAAAGATCCAATTATGTTGAACCAATTGCTAGTGAGTTGAGTGCACTAGATTATCTTTATGAGGTTTTGCTTGAGATTCGTGAATCCAAAATCTGTGATGAAGTGTTGAAAGAAGAAATTTATGAAGTGATTCATGATAACTCTTTGAATGAAAAACATGACTGCAATGATGTTATTATAAATTCTATTAATGTCAATTGTGTTAATGATATGCAAAACACTAAGCTTGGGGATGCTAGTATTGCTATGTCCACTACTTGTTGCAATGATCATGATTGGGGTGATGCTTCTTACAATCTTGAAAACTTATTTAAGCCCCATGTTATATATGAGAATGATAATAATGTTTGCAATAATACTAAAAGTGGGTTTGGAAGAGCGTCAACTTTAGATCCCACATATTTGGAGAATGTTCAATCTTATGAAATTTTTGATAAAAGTGGGTTTGGAGAGGTCATGACTTTAGTTATTGTTGATCCCACTATTTTGGAAGAGTGTCAACTTTGCATGCATGTGGGTCATGCTGAAAATATGTTATGTGATAGCTTTATTGTTGAATTTTTTTATGATCCTATATGCAATTATTATGAGAGAGTAAAATATGGTTGTAGAAAGTTTCATGTTACTAAATTACCTCTCGTTATGTTGAGATTGTTATTGTTTCTTTCTTCTTCCTTGCATATGCTAGATCTTGCTTGTCTTGCTAATTTGTTTTCCTATAAAATGCCTATGCATAGGAAGTATGTTAGGCTTTGATGTGATTTTCACATGCTATATGAAGCTCTCTTTGTGCTTCAATTCTTATCTTTCATGTGAGCATCATTGAATTCTCAAGCCTATCTTAATGGCTATAAAGAAAGAGCTTGTTGGGAGGCAACCCAATTTTATTTTCTTTGTTTTTGCTTCTGTTTAGGAATAAATATTGCATCTAGCTTATTTTTAGATGTGGTTTTGTGTTTTAATTAGTGTTTGTGCCAAGTAGAACCTTTGGGAAGACTTGTGTGAAGTTTATATGATCATGCTGTAAAAAACAGAAACTTTAGCGCTCACGAGATTGGCCATATTTTTTTTACCGGAGAGTGCTATTTAGATGATTCTTTTTGCAGATTATTAATATACAAATTCCTCACGTTTACCAATTTATTTCAATGTTTTTGGAGTTACATAAGTATTCAAAAGTTGCAGATTACTATAGACTGTTCTGTTTTGGACAGATTCTGCTTTCTGTGTGTTGTTTGCTTATTTTGATGAATCTATGAGCAGTATCGGGGGGTATGAATCATGGAGAAGTTGGAATACAGTAGGTTTAACACCAATATAAACAAATAATGAGTTCATTACAGTACCTTTGAGTGGTGGTTTGTTTTCTTATACTAACGGAGCTCACGAGATTTTTGGCTAGGTTTTGTGTTGTGAAGTTTTCAAGTTTTGAGTATGGTTTTGATGGACTATGGAACAAAGACTGACAAGAGCCTAAGCTTGGGGATGCCCAAGGCACCCCAAGGTAAAATTCAAGGAAAACCAAAAGCCTAAGCTTGGGGATGCCCCGGGAATGCATCCCCTCTTTCATCTTCATCTATCGGTAACTATACTTTAGACTGTATTTTTATTCACCACATGTTATGTGTTTTCCTTGGAGCGTCATGTATGATTTAAGTATTTGCTTTTTAGTTTGACACAATCATCCTTTATGGACACACCTTTTGAGATAGATAAATATGGTTTAGAATTTATTATAATACTCTATGTGCTTCACTTATATCTTTTGAGCTAGATAGTTTTGCTCTAGTGCTTCACTTATATCTTTTAGAGCACGGTGGTGGTTTTATTTTGTAGAAATTGTTGATCTCTCATGCTTCACTTATATATATTTGAGAGTCTTTTAGAACAGCATGGTAATGTGCTTTGGTTATAAAACTAGTCCTAATATGATAGGCATCCAAGATGGGTATAGTAAAAACTTTCATATAAAGTGCATGGAATACTAAGAGGAGTTTGATACTTGATGATTGTTTTGAGATATGAGAATGGTGATATTAGAGTCATTCTAGTAGAGTAGTTGTGAATTTGATAAATACTTGTGTTGTGGTTTGCAAGCCCCGTAGCATGCACGTATGGTAACCGTTGTGTGACAAATTTGAACCATGAGGTATTTCATTGAGTGTCATCCTTTGTGTGGAGGTCGGGATCGCGTGATGGTTAACTCGTACCAACCCTTCCCCTAGGAGCATGCTTGTAGTACTTTGTTTTGATCACTGGTAGTTTTTTGCAATAAGTATTTGAGTTCTTTATGACTAATGTTGAGTCCATGAATTATACGCACTCTCACCCTTCCACCATTGCTAGCCTCTCTTGTACCGCGCAACTTTTGCCGGTACCATACACCCACCATATACCTTCCTCAAAACAGCCACCATACCTACCTATCATGGCATTTCCATAGCCATTCCGAGATATATTGCCATGCAACTTTCCACCGTTCCGTTCATATGACATGCTTCATATTGTCATATTGCCATGCATGATCATGTAGTTGACATCGTATTTGTGGCTAGGTCACCATGCATAATTTTTCATACATGTCACTCTTGATTCATTGCACATCCCGGTACACCGCCGGAGGCATTCATATAGAGTCATACTTTCTTCTAGTATCGAGTTGTAAATCAATATAAGTGTGATGATCATCATTATTAGAGCATTGTCCCAAAGAAAAAAAGGGAATGAAAGGCCAAAGAAAAAGAAAGGCCCAAAAAAAAAAGGGACAATGCTACTATATTTTTCCACACTTGTGCTTCAAAGTAGCACCATGTTCTTCATGATAGAGAGTCTCTTGTTTAGTCACTTTCATATACTAGTGGGATTTTTTATTATAGAGCTTGGCTAGTATATTCCAACGATGGGCTTGCTCAAATGCCCTAGGTCTTCATGAGCAAGCAAGTTGGATGCACACCCACTTAGTTTCTTTTGTTGAGCTTTCATACATTTATAGCTCTAGTGCATCCGTTGCATGGCAATCCCTACTCACTCACATTGATATCTATTGATGGGTATCTCCATAGCCCATTGATACGACTCATGTGAGACCATCTTCCTCCTTTTTGTCTTCTCCACAACCACCACTATATTCCACATAGTGCTATGTCCATGGCTCACGCTCATATATTGCATGAAAGTTGAAAGAGTTTGAAAAAAATTAAAGTATGAAACAAGTGATTGGCTGAAACCGGGGTTGTGCATGATTGGAGTATTTTGTGTGACAAAGATGGAGCATAGCCTGACTATATGATTTTTTAGGGATGATCTTTCTTTGGCCATGTTATTTTGAGAAGACATGATTGCTTTTGTTAGTATGCTTGAAGTATTATTATTCTTATGTCAATATGAACTTTTATCTCGAATCTCTCGGATCTGAACATTCATGCCACAACAAAGAGAATTACGTTGAGAATTATGTTAGTCAGCATTCCACATCAAAAATTCTGTTTTTATCATTTACCTACTCGAGGACGAGCAGGAATTAAGCTTGAGGATGCTTGATACGTCTCCAATGTATCTATAATTTTTTACTGTTCCATGCTATTATATATTCTGTTTTGGATGTTTAATGGGCTTTATTATGCACTTTTATATTATTTTTGGGACTAACCTACTAACCCAAGGCCGAGTGCAAATATCTGTTTTTTTTCCTATTTCAGAGTTTCTCGGAAAAGGAATATCAAATGGAGTCCAAACGGAATGAAACCTTCATGAGAGTTATTTTTTGGAACCGTATCTACCCAGAAGTCTTGGAGTACACGCGAGGGAACGAAGGAGGTGGGCATGAGGGTACAGGGCGCGCCCCTCCCACTAGGCGCGCCCCCCACCCTCGTGGGCCCCCTCTGGCTCCCCCGGTGCCCTTCTTCCTCCAATATATATATATCCATGTACCCTGAAAACATCGAGACAAAAAAGAAAACCCTAATTCCACCGCCGCAACTTTCTGTTCCCGTGAGGTCCCATCTTGGGGCCTGTTCCTGTAGTGACCCGACCCGAATGGATCAAGTCTCTGTGCTTAAGTGTCATCCCTGGATCTGTATGCTGACACACACAGTACTCGAGGATTTATAACAGAGGTAAATCACATGTATAAAGTAACATAAATACTATTACCTCAATCAATCATAGCGGAAGCAACAAAGGTTGTGGATTCCCATCAACACCAATGGCAAAGTTGAGTGTAGAGAGCGCAACCCTAACGTAACAGTTACTCGTCGAATAATTCCTGCAATATGAGACGTTGCAGCCATGTAGGTCAGTACATTGAATGTACTGGCAAATTCACACTGTAGAAGTAATGATGAACAATGCCTAAAACTACATGCATATTTGGCTGGTGGAGGCTGTAAGGCTGATTTTGCATAAAGCTGATTTTCCCTACCACAAAGGAATGCATTTTATTTAACTACAATGTTAAATTCATGAACAACTGAGAATGGTACCCCCATCTCAATCCCAAACCAAAGTCATTATTAACCCAACAAATTAATTAAAGAGAGTGTTGAGATCAACAAATAATCCACTTCTAGATACTTAAAGATGTCCATAACCGGGGACACGGCTACTCATGAATAGTTTGTACACTCTACAGAGGTTTGTGCACTTTTCCCCACAAGACTCGATCGCCTCCATTTAATTTCTCGCACTGCATGCTGTTTGAGAAACGGATGACCGAGACACAGTCTTTCAGAAGCATTCACTCTTTACCCCGGGTGGACCGGTACACCTACTTTCCCCTACATCTGCTAGTCCACCACTGAAAGAGCTCACACAACTTACTCATACTATGCCAGAGCCCATAATGGTTTGTGGTTGCACATGGAAGTTTCTACGCATGAAAATATTATATGATCCCTTTGAGCCTGGGTGGCATCCCAATAGGGTGATCACACGGTTCCTCCAGGATCCCCTAGGACAACACTGGTTTCTCCAGGTGCCCGGCAAACCACTGCGTGCTCCAGGGTGCCATAACCAATCCACCCAGATGTGTATTAAAGTAGCCACCTAAAGTTGAACCATTAATTAACAACCTAAAATATGTCATGGATACTCTCAAACCCAAACCACGTCTACGAGCATAGCATGGCAACCTAAGCCTAACGTAGAAGTAACTCCCAGGGATTTGAAAATAATGCAAGTAATAGGTTCTACGTCAAACTACTTCCCAGACCCACAAGTTAAGAGATCCTACTCATGCAATTGTTTGAGGATATAACTAATGCAATGAAAACTGGGTATTGGAAAGTATGATCAAAGTGAGAACTTGCCTTGTACTGACGATGTAGAAGATTCGCACTCAGAACTCGTGATAGCTCTACTAGTCACACTTCGTTCAGTCTATCGTAAGCAAACAGTAGTAACCACACATAAGCAATCACTCAGCAGATCAGAAAGAACGAATAAGACACTTCGAAAAACTTTGAAAACAAACAAATGACTCTTGAAACAGAAACCAATTTCTAACAGTACTAAAATTATGTGAATTTGGCCTTATCAGAAAGGTTAGGTTAGGAGCTTCAATTTGCAAAAAGAATCAACTAAAACGGAGTTACGAAACTCAAGTTATGACAAAAAGAAGTTTGAAACAATTCTAGTTAAATTCCAATTTTAAAATTTCCAATAACATGTTTAAGTTGTTTGACTGGAAAGAGGGGATCGTAACGAAGACGTGGGCGTTGGTTTTGTTGGATTTGGACTATCTGGTAAAAAGTTATGACCGAATGAAGTTTAGGGACTAATCTGTAAATAAAATATTTACAGTTGGGTCCCTGGCCGAAAATAACAGAAAAAGAAAAACTTGACGAACGAATGTTCATTTTCTAACCCTAACTAGTGAACGTTCACTAGATAGATCTAAACCTTATAAAAAAACCAATCTAAGCATAAAACCGAACTAAAAGATAACCGGGGTAGGTTTTTATACCTAGGCGGTTTTCTGTGAAGAACCGGCGGTTCGGCGGAGAAAACCGGGGCGGATCAGGTCGGGCAGCGCGTCAGCAGGCGGTGAACTCCGGCGACGGGCGCGGTGGGGCGTCGGTGAAGGTGGAACGGGGCGTCGCGGGGCGTTGCGGGGCGGCGAAGTGGTGGGGCAGCGGCGGCGGCGCGGAAAGGCAGCAACGGCGGCGAGTATAGGCAGCGGCGGCGGCGAGCAAAGCAGCAACGACGACGGCGGATCTCGAGGGCGGCGGCGGAGCGGGCGAGGAGGAGACAGTGGGCAGCGGCTTCAGCTTTTATAGGCGGGAGGGGAGGCGCACCAACTTGGGGAAGGGGGCGCGGCGAGGTGGCCAAGTGCGGCACGGAAGCCGAGGCGGCCAGCAACGGGACTCCCAGCGGAATCCGTCGGGAACACGACGGGGAGGAGGCTCTGCTGGGCCGGGCCGCGGCCCGGCTTCGGCTAGGCCGGCTAAGTCGGCGGAAGGAAACTTTTTTTAAATAGAGACAGAGAAAAAAATAAAAATAAAAAGAAAAACAATATATAATATAGGCATATTATATATCAATTTTTTTAGAAAAAGAAACCCTACAACATGAACATTTTCCTACAGTCAAATAAAATGCTCACAAATTCTAATAAATCAAAAGGTGCTACCGTTGCAATTAAATCTAATAAAAATCATTTAAAAAAATACCAAAATGATTTCAAATTTATTTCTCTCCAATTTTCTACTGTGGGGAATCATGTTACCCTATTTTCCATTTAATTTATTTTCGGAGAAAAATAATTTAAATACAAACCAATAACTCAAATTTTGAAAATGAGTTGTAGAAAAATTCAGAAAAACTTCCAACTCATATTTCTGATAATTTTTAGAGTCATTTTATCTTCTCTCGAGAAAATCAATGAGTTGCTTAAAGTTTTTGAATTTAAATTATTTCGAGAATGAAATTCAAAATCCTTTCAAACCCTTTTTCATTTAATAAATGGAAGAAGTCATATTATCTTCACTCGAGGGTTTTGTGATGAAAAGAATTTGAATTCCCGGAGAACACAAAATGCAATCTATCTATTTATTATAACATTCCAAAATTTAGAATTTTGGGATGTTACAAACCTAGCACACTTAAAAATGAATCTCGTCCTCGAGATTCGAAGGGGCTAGCAAGAATTAGGTTGGGGTTTGGGGGTCTCCTAACCAATCCATTGATTGGTGTGGTCTAGTGTGCTACCACACTTAAAAATATGATCACGGTTGTATCAGGAGCTCATATACTCCGCCCTTATTGTTGACAGTGTCGGTCTTCTTGGATTCTCGGGGTAATCATTTATGGTAGTGGCATAACCTTGTCCTCAATTCTTGTGTCCTTTCATCTTGATAAGGTTCTTTCGAGACTAGTTCTTCTTAACTGATAGGTCTGGCGCCAATACTAAACAAATATCGATATCTCATGGTGGTCATGAAACATTTTGATTGGGTCCCTGCAGAAAACGGGTCTGGGCTTCATCCTCACCGTATATCCTACGGTTGGCAACAACTGCCTTGTATAGGGGAAAAATTTCTATACCTTTCTAAGGTTTAAACAAGGTTTTGACATTGTCCTCTCTCTACTATAGGTAAGTCACTCAGATTTACCTCCCATATAGCAGAGGCGAATAATAAGAGTAAGTCGGTATGGTGATCAATCAATCCCGCACCCAAATCATTACCTTGTATATGGTTTAGTGAATCTCGAATTCTAACACTCGGTCATCCTCACAAGCATTGCAGAATTTCATCTTGTGCATGAACTGAGTTCGGATATATCCATTGATTCTGCAAGCTGAACAAAACATTAATCGTTCTTCACAACCCTCGGGTTTTGCGTAAGCTCCTAGGAAACGTTTGCAGATCAAAATCGTAGCTCCTTCTAGGGATTTTCCTTCAGCAATAGTGTGCTTGCTTCTTTGACAGGTCCTGGGGTGTGTGGGTTATGGCTCATCTCACCACTAGTAATACTTGGTCTCATCATCGGTTTGCCACTGATCATTCTTCCGACATCCAACTTCCTTGGTTTTCTTAAATCCATCCTTACTTCTCTTGGTTCAACACTGAGTGTGATTACTCACACTCATCCTTGGGCAGTCCATTCCAAGTCTGATATATCAAACCACTAGCTAGTGTATTTGGGTAATGGTGTTGGATTCCACCACACTTAAAATGAAACACACTAGTTCTTCTCCAAAATCTTATTCCATGCATCATGATTTCACTCATCACTTATATAGTACCAACTCATAAAATCCAAAATCAATACCCTGATGCCAACTATATTGATTCTCAACTACTTCTTTCTACTGCACTTCCATTGCATCTTTCAACTCAACTACTTAGCACAAATATCCTTCTCATTGGGATAATCTCTAGCAAGGTGCCCTGCTTCACTACAATAGAAACCTATTTCTTCTCACAAGTCTCGTGGTTCCCTTGTAATTACGTAGCCTCCTTAGGTCCTCAGCTTATGGGTCCACTTTAGAACTTGTATATCCTTAACTCACCTTTGGAGTCACTATTGCTCCACACTTCCAGCATTACACCCTCTTTAAAATCGAATTATGCATATTTCCTTCATATCCTTGGGGTAAGCTTCATATCGATATAAACTCAAACTTATTTGTGCAAACTCCACTATTTGGGGCAACAGTTTCCTTCCTATGGGTTGGCCAGTTTCTAGGGTCACGTCCTACAATCAACATGTTCTCTAATACCATCTTGTAGCGACCCGACCCGAACGGATCAAGTCTCTGTGCTTAAGTGTCATCCCTGGATCGGTATGCTGACACACACAGTACTCGAGGATTTATAACAGAGGTAAATCACATGTATGAAGTAACCTAAATACTATTACCTCAATCAATCATAGCAGAAGTAACAAAGGTTGTGGATTCCCATCAACACCAATGGCAAAGTTGAGTGTAGAGAGCGCAACCCTAACGTAACAGTTACTCGTCGAATAATTCCTGCAACATGAGATGTTGCAGCCATGTAGGTCAGTACATCGAATGTACTAGCAAATTCACACTGTAGAAGTAATGATGAACAATGCCTACAACTACATGCATATTTGGCTGGTGGAGGCTGTAAGGCTGATTTTGCATAAAGCAGATTTTTCCCCACCACAAAGGAATGCATTTTATTTAACTACTTTGTTAAATTTAAAACATGAACAATTGAGAATGGTACCCCCATCTCAATCCCAAACCGAAGTCATTATTAACCCAACAAATTAATTAAAGAGAGTTTTGAGATCAACAAATAATCCACTTCTAGATACTCAAAGATGTCCATAACCGGGGACACGACTACTCAGGAATAGTTTGTACACTCTGCAGAGGTTTGTGCACTTTTCCCCACAAGACCCAATCGCCTTCGTTTAATTTCTCGCACTGAATGGTGTTTGCGAAACGGATGACCGAGACATAGTCTTTCAGAAGCATTCACTCTTTACCCCGGGTGGACCGGTACACCTACTTTCCCCTACATCTGCTAGTCCACCACTGAAAGAGCTCACATAACTTACTCATACTATGCCAGAGCCCATAATGGCTTGTGGCTGGACATGGAAGTTTCTAGGCATGAAAATATTATATGATCCCTTTGAGCCTGGGTGGCATTCCAATAGGGTGATCACACGGTTTCTCCGGGATCCCCTAGGACAACACTGGTTTCTCCAGGTGCCCGGCAAACCACTTGGTCTCCAGGGTGCCACATCCAATCCACCCAGATGTGTATTAAAGTAGCCACCTTAAGTTGAACCATTAATTAACAATCTCACATCTGTCGTGGATACTCGCAAACCCAAACCACGTCTATGAGCATAACATGGCAACCTAAGCATAACGTAGAAGTAACTCCCAGGGGTTTGAAAATAATGCAGGTAATAGGTTCTACCTCAATCTACTTCCCAGACCCACAAGTTAAGAGATCCTACTCATGCAAGTGTTTGAGAGTATAACTAATGCAATGAAAAGTATGATTAAAGTATGATCAAAGTGTGAACTTGCCTTGTACTGACAATGTAAAAGATTCGCACTCAGAATTCGTGATAGCTCTACACGTCACACTCCGTTCAATCTATCATAAGCAAACAGTAGTAACCACACATAAGCAATCACTCAGCAGATCAGAAAGAACGAATAAGACACTTCGAAAAACATTGAAAACAAACGAATGACTCTTGAAAAAGAAACCAATTTCTAACAGTACCAAAATTATGTGAATTTTGCCTTATCAGAAAGGTTAGGTTAAGAGCTTCGATTTGCAAAAAGAATCAACTAAACCGGAGTTACGAAACACAAGTTATGACAAAAAGAAGTTTGAAACAAATATATTTGAATTCAAATTTTAAAATTTCCAAAAACATGTTGAAGTTATTTTACTGGAAAGAGGGGATCGTAACAAAGACGTGGGCATTGGTTTTGTTGGATTTGGACTAACTGGTAAAAAGTTATGGACGAAAGAAGTTTCGGGACTAATCTGTAAATAAAATATTTACAGTTGGGTCCCTGGCCGAAAATAGACAGAAAAAGAAAAACTTAACGAACGAACGTTCGTTTTCTAACCCTAACTAGTGAACCTTCACTAGATAGATCTAAACCTAATAAAAAAGCCAATCTAAGCATAAAGCCGAACTAAAAGATAACGGGGTAGGTTTTTGTACCTAGGCGGTTTTATGTGAAGAACCGGCGGTTCGGCGAAGAAAACCGAGGCGGATCAGGTCGGGCAACGCGTCGGCCGGCGGTGAACTCCGGCGACGGGCGCGGCGGGGCGTCGACGAAGGTGGAACGGGGCGTCGCGGGGCGACGCGGTGGTGGGGCAGCTGCGGCGGCGCGGACAGGCAACAGTGGGGGCGTGTAAAGGCAGCAGCGGCGGCGAGCAAAGCAGCAACGGCGGCGGCGGATCTCGAGGGCGTCGGCGGAGCGGGTGAGGAGGAGACAGCGGGCGGCGGCTTCGGCTTTTATAGGCGGGAGGGGAGGCGTACCATCTTGGGGAAGGGGGCGCGACGAGGTGGCCGGGTGCGGCACGGATGCCGAGGCGGGCGGCGGCGGGACTCCCAGCGGAGTCAGTCGGGAGCACTACGGGGAGGAGGCTCGGGTGGGCTGGGCCGCGGAGAAAAAAAGAAAAATAAAAAGAAAACCAATATATAATATAGGCATATTATATATCAATTTTTCTAGAAAAATAAACCCTACAACATGAACATTTTCCTACAATCAAATAAAATGCTCACAAATTCTAATAAATCAAAAGGTGCTAATGTTGCAATAAAATCTAATAAAAACATTTTAAAAAATATCAAAATGATTTCAAATTTATTTCTCTCCAATTTTCTACTGTAGGGAATCATGTTACCCTATTTTCCATATAATTTATTTTTGGAGAAAAATAATTTAAATAAAAACCAATAACTCAAATTTTGAAAATGAGTTGTAGAAAATTTCATAAAAACTTCCAACTCATATTTCTTATAATTTGAAGAAGTCATTTTATCTTCTCTTGAGAAAATCATTGAGTTGCTTAAAGTTTCTGAATTTGAAATATTTCGAGAATAAAATTCAAAATCCTTTCAAACCCTTTTTCATTCAATAAATGGAAGAAGTCATATTATCTTCACTCAAGGGTTTTGTGATGAAAAGAATTTGAATTCCCGGAGAACACAAAATGCAAAGTGAATGTTTGGGAAAGTCATTTCATTCCCTCTCATTTAACTTTCCAATGTTTCGAATTTCACTCAATTTCACACAGCACATCAAACAAGAAATCAAATCTATCTATTTATTATAACATTCCAAAATTTAGAATTTTGGATTGTTACAGTTCCGGAGCTCCACCGGAGGGGGGATAGACCACAGAGTGCTTCTACATCAACACCATAGCCTCACCAATGAGTTGTGAGTAGTTTACCACAGACCTTCGGGTCCATAGTTATGAGCTAGATGGCTTCTTCTCTTTTTTTAGATGTCAATACAAAGTTCTCCTCGATCTTTGAGGAGATCTATTCGATGTAATTTTTGTGCGGTGTGTTTGTCGAGATCCGATGAATTGTGGGTTTATGATCAAGATTATCTTTGACAAATATTTGATTCTTTTATGAAATCTTTTATGTATGATTATAATATCCTTGCAAGTCTCTTCGAATTATTGGTTTGTTTTGGCCTACCAGATCTATAGTTCTTGCAATGGGAGAAGTGCCTGGCTTTGGGTTCAATCTTGCGGTGTCCTTTCCCAGTGACAGCAGGGGCAGCAAGGCATGTATTGTATTGTTGCCATCAAGGATAAAAGGATGGGGTTTATATCATATTGCTTGAGTTTATCCCTCTACATCATGTCATCTTTCTTAAAGCATTACTTTGTTCTTATGAACTTAATACTCTAGATGCATGCTGGATAGCGGTCGATGTGTGGAGTAATAGTAGTGGATGCATAATCGTTTAGGTCTACTTGTCACGGACGTGATGCCTATATATAATGATCATGCCTAGATATTCTCATAACTATGCGCTTTTCTATCAATTGCTCGACAGTAATTTGTTCACCCACCGTAGAATTCTGCTATCATAAGAGAAGCCACTAGTGAAACCTATGGCCCCCGGGTCTATTCTTAACATATTAATCTTCCATCTACTTTACTTTGCTTTATTTACTTTCTGTTTTTATACCAAAAATACCAAAAATATTGTACTATCCTATTTATCATATCTCATTTTCGCAAGTGACCGTAAAGGGACTGGCAACCCCTTATCGCGATGGCTGCGAAGTTCTTATTTGTTTGTGCAGGTGCGAGGGACTCGCGCGTGGTCTCCTACTGTATTGATACCTTGGTTCTCGAAAACTGAGGGAAATACTTACGCTACTGTGCTGCATCACCCTTTCCTCTTAGAGGGAATACAACGCAAGCTCGGGAAGTAGAAATGGTGTGCCTGCCATTCTGCAATATAGGCCGTCTGATCAATATCTGACGGATAGGAAGGAAACTATGACAATTATGCAAAATGATACCCGTACTCCTCTCCACATTTGTAGATAAGGCATTCCCTTGTTCATGCTTATCTCCCATAGGATAAACTACTCATATAAATGCATCTTGATGTTCCGTACAATGCACGGGCATCTTGCTAGTACTATATAAAGGAACAGTAATGTAATATTGTCTGCCCCCTATGAAGTATCTCGACTAGTATGTAATCAAGATCCTTGTAATGATAGGAGGCTAATGATGTGAATATGCATTTGGTTATGACATTTATGGCATCGACAACTCTAACATAGCAGGAAGCAGTTTCACACTGTTCACTACTATAAGATGTTTCAGATATTTAAAAGTAGACTACATCTGTAATGAGTGAACAGACACATAAAAATGTGCTTACATACATTTGATTTACAAAAAGGTCAGAACATCATATAGTATTGAGCAGAGGGGTTTTTAATCAATGGCAAATGACTGTGTTACAAGTGAAGAACCCTACGCTAGCACAATGTCAAACAAATAGGATGTCCTTGTAATTGTAATACAATGACTTACCATAACCGGCTGAACACGCTCAACGCTGCTCCTCCTTGTCTTGCAAGGCTCCTTCCTAACATCTTGTACTTGGAAATCCTCAATCTTATCATCATTGCACCCCCTCTTCAAGGTGACACAAACTAATTACTGGTCTCCCTTAAAAGAGCAATTTAATTATGCCTGAAACAAAAAAGCAATTGAACTGTTGAGTTGGCAGTATGCATACATGCATGCCTCAATAACATCCATGGCCTAGCCACTTTTCTCTACTCTATAAAAAGCAAAGTTGGTGATGATGGTGTGCGTGCCATCCTGCAATATAGGCCGTCCGATCTATATCCGACGGTTAGGAAGGAAACTATGAAAATTTTGCAAAAAGATACCTGCACTCCTCTCCACATTTGCAGATAAGGCCTTCCCTCATTCATCCTTATCTCACACGGGATAAACTACTCATAAATGCATCTTGATGTTTCGTGCAACGCACGGGCATCTTGCTAGTACTATATAAAGGAACAAGTAATGTAATATTGTTTGCCCCCTATGAAGTATCTCGACTTGTATATAATCAAGATCCTAGTAATGACAGGAGGCTAATGATGTGAATTTGCGTTTGATTATGACATTTGTGACATCGACAACTCTAACATAGCAGGAAGCAGTTTGACACTGTTCACTACTATAAGATGTTTTAGATATTTAAATGTAGACTACATCCGTAATGAGTGAACAGACACATTAAAATGTGCTTACATACATTTGATTTACAAAAAAGTTAGAACATCATATAGTAGTGAGCGGAGCATTTTTTTAATCAATGGCCAAACGACTAGGATACAGGTGAAGAACCCTACACAAGCACAATGTCAGACAAATAGGATGTCCTAGTAATCGTAATATAGTGAGACTTACCATAACTGGTTGAACACGCTCATCGCTGCTCCTCCTTCTCTTGCAAGGCTCCTTCCTAACATCTTGTACATGGAAATCCTCAATCTTATCTTCATTGCACCCCCTCTGCAAGGTGACACAAACTAGTTACTGGTCTCCTTGGAAGATAAATATGCATACCTTTTATTGTGTGGACAACCCAAAATGATGAGTTTAGAACAAAACAACACCACATAATGAAACATGCCACATCTCTTGCACACAATGAAATGAGCATTTACTATGTGTGCACTATGTAAAAACTAGGCATGCCTTCGAACTAGATCTCTAGGTACTCTTGGAGAGCCTACTTTAGTGTATAGTCAAACCTTTATGTCACCTATGAGTTATACACGCCCCCACTACAACATGCCTTAGTGTTTAAATCATTGACAAGCTCTGTTAGGTCAAGAATAACAAGTAATCAAAGCAAACATTCCTAGTATGTCTGGCTGATACAAACAAGCAATTGAACAGTTGTTTGAGAAAATCTTGCGCAACACTGAATTACATATCAAGAAAAGAAGCATAGAAGGAGGCTTAAAGACCATCAATTGGCTGACCAGATTTAAGGGGCATTTAAACATCATGTGCAACGTATGAACTAACATAAACATTGCATATTTCAGATTCTATAATGAAATGCACACGTATTAGGTTATGCCATGTATGATGCCTAAATGTACATTATAGCAGGCAGGAGTGATTCATCATTGCACACACAATTGAATGGCAGGTTAAGGGCCAGTTCTATTCTGACTTTTCAGAGCTTATTGTCAAAATAAGCAATAAAAGTTGTAAAGAAGTCGTTTCTTAGTTCTGGGCTTGGGATTAACTTATTTCGCTTTGGCGGGGGGGGGGGGTGCTTCGGGTCGAAGCTCACTAAAAATTGAAGGGAAGGGGAATAGCACAATGACTCGGTTGTATGCCTATATTACACTTAGAATGCCATTGCTCATGTCCGCCTCACACCTGACCCTAAAGTAAAAACAAACACGCAAGCGTTTGTTGCCCTGCCCGCTTGCATATCCTCTCCCCTTTCCCTCTACCTCGATCCCTTGCCTGCAGCGCTAGGGTTCCTACTAATGTTGTATGATGAATTGGTATACTGGACTAGTAGGCACTCTAAGGGAGCCTAATGTAGTGCACTGTAATTCCTACATGCCACCTACGATTTTTTGTAATGTACTACCTTTGTTCCTAAATACATGTCTTTGTAGGGATTCCAGTATGGACCACATACAAATGTATATAGATGCATTTTCGAGTCTAGATTCACTCATTTTGATCTCTATGTAGCCTATAGTCGAATCTCTAGAAAGACTTGTATTTACGAATGGAGGGAGCATCGTGTATGACATCTACATCTCTATTTTAGCAGCCATTAGTGGAAATCATTGTCTGCACAAAGGGATTACTAGTTGAAAATCCTAGCAAAGCACACTGGCAGGCACACAACAATACAAGAGAGAGAGACGCACTTACAAGATCATAGCAATGCCTTAGTCCAGGATCTTGGTTGGCCAAGCTGTTAAATCCAGAAGAAACATCATCATTGTAGTTTTTGCCAGCTGCATAACATGTAATAGCGACCTGTGATTATATTTGAAGTACATCGGGCAGGTGATGTTGGACAGGTTTAAAGGTGACAAGTACCTAGGTCGCGGAGGGTGCTTGGCATCTTGCCAGCCGGTGGGAATCAGGTTATAAACATCAAGGGTGATGACGCAGCACTAGCTGTCGGGGTCTGGTAAGGAGATCTAGAACCGTGGAGTAGGGTGTTTGTGGAGCGGCTCCGGTAGGGTGGACTACGGTGTGGGCGAAACGAATCTAAGGCCATGGACGAGGGCGTCGGTGAAGCTGATCCGGTGGTTGGGTTCATGATGGTGCCGATGATGTGGATCTGTTGCCGTGGATGGGGCGTCAGAAGCTCCTCCGGTAGGTTGGACGAGGGTGCGATGAAGTGGATCTGAGGTCGTGGACTTGGGCGTTGGCAGAGCGGGCCTGGTAGGGTTAAGGATGGTATAGGCAAAGCTACTCCAGCAGTGCTGAGGATGGTGTCAGTGAAGCGACTCCAGTAGGGTTGAGGATGGTGTCGGCGAAGCGGCTCCGGTAGGGTTGAGGAAGGTGTCGGCGAAGAGGATCAGAGGCCGTCAATGGGGGCGTCAGTGGGGCGGCTCCGGGGGTGTCGACGAAGCGTCTCCGGTGGGGAGTACGAAGAAGTCACTACAGATGCGATGCGGTTGACGAGAGTACCAGCGAAGCAGATCTGGCGCCGTGGACAAGGCGAGCTCTGAATGGGTTGTGGTACCGTGGTGGATGAGCAGTCTACTTGTTTCTAGGGGAGGTGGGAGGGGTAGATGCGGCCGCAGAAGCAGATCCAGCGAGGTGAACGCCGCTGGCAGTGAATGGGCGCTGGTACACTAACGGTTGAGCCGTCTAGGATTTTGAGAGGGAAGGGGTAGAGAGGCCGATGAAGTACGGATGGTTTGATGTAAGATGCTCTCGTGTTGTGGAGTAGTCGTTTTTGCGGGAGGGGGGAGGAAATGGGGGTGCCGTGTGGTGCGGGGAACCAGAAGTTACCAAAGCAACCGTGACCTATTATGTAAATGAGGCCGTATTGCAATTATTGTTATCCGTACACCAAGGACAGAAGGGGAATTTCGCATGCTAAAAGACTAGGTTAAGGAAATTTTAGACGGAGGCGGGAGATTTTGCCACCCGCGGGATCGTTCGTATCCACTTACAACTAATTTTGGACAGTGCTAGCGGGAAGGTCATATGAAACTCTGTACACGGGGCACACGTTGATACGTCCATTTTGCATCAGGCTTATTTGTTGATATTTATTGCATTATGTACTGTTATTACACGTTATGTCACAATACTTATGCCTTTTCTCTCTTATTTTACAAGGATTACATGAACAGGGAGAATGCCGGCAGCTGGAATTCTGGGCTAGAAAATAGGAAAGCTCTGGAAACCTATTATGCACAACTCAAAAAGCTCTGAAACTCCACATGACACCAATTCAGAAAATATAAAAAATATCTGGCAAAAGAAGATCACCAGGGGGGCCACCACCTGTCCACGAGGGTGGAGGGCGCCCCCCCTCTGGGCGCGCCCCTGCCTTGTGGGGCCCTCGATGGCCCCCTGACGCCCATCTTCTCCTATATGAGGTGTTTTGACCTGGAAAAAATCATAAGGAGGCTTTCGGGACCAGACGCCGCCGTCTCGAGGCGGAACCATGGCAGAAACCAATCTAGGGCTCTGGCAGAGTTGTTCTTCCGGGGATACTTCCCTCCGGGAGGGGGAAATCGTCACCGCCGTCATCACCAATAACTCTCCCATCTTGGGGAGGGCTATCTTCGTCAACATCTTCACCAGCACCATCTCCTCTCAAAGCCTAGGTCATCTCTTGTATCCAATCTTTGTACCCAAACCTCAGATTGGTACCAGTGGGTTGCTAGTAGTGTTGATTACTCCTTGTAGTTGATGCTAGTTGGTTTGTTTGGTGGAAGATCATATGTTCATATCCATTATGCATATTAATACCCCTCTGATCATGAACAATATTATGTCTTGTGAGTAGTTACTTTTGTTCCTGAGGACATGGGAGAAGCCTTGCTATTAGTAGTCTTGTGAATTTGGTATTTGTTCGATATTTTGATGAGATGTATGTTGTCTCTCCTCTAGTGGTGTCATGTGACACTTCACCATTATTTGGGCCTAGAGGAAGGCATTGGGAAGTAGTAAGTAGATGATGGGTTGCTAGAGTGACAGAAGCTTAAACCCTAGTTTATGCGTTGCTTCGTTAGGGGCTGATTTGGATCCACTTGTTTCATGCTATGGTTAGGTTTACCTTAATACTTCTTTTGTAGTTGCGGATGCTTGCAATAGAGGTTAATCATAAGTGGGAGGCTTGTTCAAGTAAGGACAGCACCCAAGCACCGGTCCATCCACATACCAAATTATCAAAGTACCAAACGCGACTCAGATGATCGTGATGGAAACTAGCTTGACGATAATTCCCATGTGTCCTCGGGAGCTATTTCCTTCATATAACAGTTTGTCCAGGCTTCTCCTTTGTTACAAAAAGGATTGGGCCATATTTATGCACTTTATTTACTTTTACCTTTTGTCACTTGCTACCAATTACCTTATCACAAAACTATCTGTTGCCTATAATTTCAGTGCTTGCAGAAAATACCTTACTGAAAACTGCATATCATTTCCTTCTGCTCCTCGTTGGGTTTGACACTCTTACTTATCGAAAGGACTACTATAGATCCCTACACTTGTGGGTCATCAAGACTCTTTTCTGGCGCCGGTGCCGGGGAGTGAAGCGCCTTTGGTAAGGAAAAATTTATATAGTGTGCTGAATTTTATTGTCACTTGTTACTATGGCTCATAATCCTTTGAGGGGCTTGTTCGGGGTATCTTCACCCCGACCAGAAGAGCAAATAGTTGATCCTCAACCTACTGCACCTACTGAAAATGTTTGCTTTGAAATTCCTACGGGTATGATAGAGAAACTGCTAGATAATCCCTTTACAGGAGACGGAACACCACATCCCGATTTACACCTAATCTATGTGGATGAAGTTTGCGGATTATTTAAGCTTGCAGGTATGCCCGAGGATGTTATCAAGAAGAAAGCCTTCCCTTCATGTTTGAAGGGAGATACATTGACATGGTTTAGGCTATGTGATGATATTGGATCATGGAACTATTATCGTCTGAAGTTGGAATTTCATCAGAAGTTCTACCCAATGCACCAGGTTCATCGTGATCGTAATTATGTCTATAAATTTTGGCCTCGCGAAGGAGAAAGCATCGCTCAAGCTTGGGGGAGGCTTAAGTCAATGTTATATTCATGCCCTAATCATGAGCTCTCAAGAGAAATGATCATTCAAAACTTTTATGCTCGATTTTCTCTTAATAATCGCTCCATGCTTGATACTTCTTGTTTTTGCTCTTTTATGATGAGGACTATTTAATTCAAATGGGATTTATTGGAAAGAATTAAACGCAACTCTGAAGATTGGGATCTCGACGAAGGTAAGAAGTCAGGTATGACCCTTAAGTTTGATTGTGTTAAAGCTTTTATGGATACCGATGTTTTCTGTGAGTTTAGCACTAAATATGGACTTGCCTCTGAGATGGTAGCTTCTTTCTGTGAATCATTTGCTCCTCATGTTGATCTTCCCAAGGAGAAGTGGTTTAAATACCATCCTCCCATTAAAGTAAAAGTAGTTGAACCTGTAAAAGTTGAAGAAAAGACTATCACTTATAATGTTGATCCTATTGTTCCTACTGCTTATATTGAGAAACCACATTTCCCTGTTTAAATAAAGGATCATGCTAAAGCTTCAACTGTAATTCGTAAGAGTAGTACTAGAACACCTACACCCTCTGAGCAAATTAAAGTTGAACCCAGTGTTGCTATGATTAAAGATCTCTTGGTTGAAGATACAGATGGACATGTTATTTACCTCCAAGAGGAAGCTGCTAGAATAGCCAAACCCGATGCTAGGAATAAACATAGACCTATTGTAGGGTTGCATGTTATCTCTGTTAAAATAGGAGATCATTGCTAGCATGGTTTATGTGACGTAGGTGCTAGTGCGAGTGTAATACCTATATCCTTATATGATGAAATTATGCACGATATTGCACCTATTGAGCTAGAAGGTATAGATGTTACTATTAAACTTGCTAATAGAGACACTATCTCACCAATTGGAATTGTTAAAGATGTTGAAGTCTTGTGTGGGAAAGTTAAATACCCTGCTGATTTTCTTGTTCTTGGCTCCCCACAAGATGAATATTGTCCCATTATATTTGGTAGACCCTTCTTGTATACTGTTAATGCTAAGATAGAGTGCGTGAAAGATATTGTCACTGTTGGTTTAGGGGATATGTCTCATGATTTTAACTTTGCTAAATTTCGTAGACAACCCCTTGATAAAGAGTTACCTAGTAAGGATGAAATTATTGGTCTTGCTTTTATTGATGTGCCTCCTAATGATCCTTTAGAACAATATTTTCTAGATCAGGAAAATGATATGCATATGAATGAGAGAAGGGAAATAGATGAAATATTCTTTAATCAGGGACCCGTATTGAAAAATAATTTGCCTGTTGAAATCCTAGGGGTTCCTCCTCCACCCAAGGGTGATCCCGTGTTTGAACTTAAACCTTTACCTGATAATCTTAAGTATGTTTATCTTGATGAAAAGAAGATATATCCTGTTATTATTAGTGCTAACCTTTCAGAGCAGGAAGAGGAAAAATTATTGAAAACTCTGAAGAAGCACCGTGCTGCTATTGGATATACTCTGGATGATATTAAGGGCATCAGTCCCACTTTATGCCAACACAAGATAAAATTGGAAGAAAACGCTAAACCGGTTATTGATCATCAATGACGGTTAAATCCTAAGATAAAAGAAGTGGTAAGGAACGAAATATTAAAGCTTCTAGAGGCAGGTATTATCTATCCAGTTGCTGATAGCCAGTGGGTAAGTCCTGTCCATTGTTTCCCTAAGAAGGGAGGTATGACTGTTGCCCCTAATGATAAAGATGAATTGACCCCGCAAAGAATTGTTTCAGGCTATAGGATGGTAATTGATTTCCGCAAATTAAATAAAGCTACTAAGAAAGATCATTACCCCTTGCCTTTTATTGATCAAATGCTAGAAAGGTTATCCAAACATACTCATTTTTGCTTTCTAGATGGTTATTCTGGTTTCTCTCAAATACCTGTGTCAAAAGGGGATCAAGAAAAGACCACTTTTACTTGTCCTTTCTGTACTTTTGCTTATTGACGTATGCCTTTTGGTTTATGTAATGCACCTGCTATCTTTCAAAGATGCATGATGGCTATATTCTCTGATTTTTTGTGTTAAGATTGTTGAGGTTTTCATGGATGACTTCTCCGTTTACGGAGCTTCTTTTGATGATTGCTTAAGAAACCTTGATCGAGTTTTGCAGAGATGTGAAGACACTAATCTTGTCTTGAATTGGGAGTAGTGCCACTTTTTGGTTAATGAGGGCATTGTCTTGGGACATAAAATTTGTGAAAGAGGTATTGAAGTTGACAAGGCTAAAGTTGATGCTATTGAAAAGATGTCGTGACTCAAGGACATCAAAGGTATACGAAGTTTCCTTGGTCATGCCGGGTTTTATTGGAGGTTCATAAAGGACCTCTTCAAAATTTCCAGGCCTCTGACTAATCTCCTACAAAAAGATATTCCTTTTGTCTTTGATGATGATTGTCTAGAAGCATTTGAAATACTTAAGAAAGCATTGATCTCTGCACCTATTGTCCAGCCTCCTGACTGGAATTTACCCTTTTAGATTATGTGCGATGCTAATGACTGATGGTGGTTCACACTTTATTCATGGTGCTTTCCGTAAAATGCTTGCTAAGTATGATGTAAATCATAGAATTGCATCCCCTTATCACCCACAGACTAGTGGTCAAGTAGAACTAAGTAATAGAGAGCTGAAATTAATTTTGCAAAAGAAAGTTAATAGGTCTAGAAAGAATTGGTCCAAGAAACTTGATGATGCATTATGGGCCTATAGAACTGCATACAAAAATCCTATGGGTATGTCTCCATATAAGATGGTTTGTGGAAAAGCTTGTCACTTACCTCTTGAGCTAGAACATAAGGCATATTGGGCTATTAAAGAGCTCAATTATGATTTCAAACTTGCCGGTGAGAAGAGGTTATTTGACATTAGCTCTCTTGATGAATGGAGGACCCAGGCCTATGAGAATGCCAATATGTTTAAGGAAAAGGTTAAAAGATGGCATGACAAAAGGATACAAAAGCGTGAGTTTAACGTAGGTGATTATGTCTTGCTATACAACTCTCAGTTAAGATTTTTTACAGGAAAACTTCTCTCTAAATGGGAAGGTCCTTACGTTATCGAGGAGGTCTATCGTTCCGGTGCCATAAAAATCAACTTCAAAGGCACAAATCCGAAGGTGGTGAACGGTCAAAGAATCAAACATTATATCTCATGTAACCCTACAAATGTTGAAACCAATGTTATTGAAACCGTAACCGTGGCGGAATACATAAGAGACACTTTCCAGAATGATTCAGACTCTGAAAAGGAAGAGGTATGTGGTACGATAAGTAAACTGACTCCAAAACATATCTAAAGGAAAATTTTCACCGTTTTGGAATATTTAGAAAAACATATCTACAGAATGTTGTTGTTGTTGTTGTTGTTGTTGTTGTTGTTGTTGTTGTTGTTGTTGTTGTTGGTGGTGGTGGTGTTGTTGGTGTTGTTGTTGGTGTTGGTGTTGTTGTTGGTGTTGTTGTTGTTGTTGCTGTTGCTGCTGTTGCTAATGCTGTTGCTGTTGCTGTTGCTGCTGCTGCTGCTGCTGTTGCTGCTGCTGTTGTTGCTGTTGCTATTGCTG
>LR738709.1:295792682-295839420 GCA_902687465.1 Secale cereale
TTGTTGTTGTTGTTGTTGTTGTTGTGGTTGTTGTTGTTGTTGTTGTTGTTGTTGTTGTTGTTGTTGTTGTTGTTGTTGTTCTGGTTGTTCTGGTTCTAGACAAGAAGTTGCATCAAAGTGTTCTCCTGCTGGATCAACTGGGTGAGCCCAGGGGGAAACTCAAATCCGGGCTCACGTCTCGGAGGCATCTGATGGGTTCAGAGGGAAGAGATTAGAATAGAAATGAGGTCTAGGGGGAAAACTCACTACCCATATGCACATGAGACAAACACAATCATATCACACAAATCAATTTCAAGCAAGGGCATACAAAAGATCTAAACTAATGTTACAAAATTGCTCGGACTTCTACTATATGGGGGGAAAACTACTATTCATATGGTGGTCATCTAGAAATTTTGATAAGTGGAAGATTCCATGATATCTGCTCTAGCTTTGTCTTCATAGTCAACATCACTATCATCACGGTCTGAGTCGGTGTCGTCGATGATAATGTAGTCCTCAGAACGAATCTCCTTGGGTTCTCGTCTTCTCTTCCTAGCACGGGGTCTCCCATGAATACCCCTAGCTTCCTTGTTAGGTCGTCATTCTTCTCCACAAGTATTGCGATTTCCTCCTCATATCCGTCACATGAAAACTTGAGTTCCTCTTCTAGCTCTGTATTCCTGGTTAACGCCTTCTTCAAATCTATCATGCCTGCGCACATCTGGTGGTCATGTCGACGAATGTGCTAGTTTAACTCCTGGATGAAAGCTGCAATGGACCTGTCCTTCCGGGTACCGATCATATCCCACTGCTCATCTCGGCGCCCGCATATTTGGTAGATATTGTCCTTCAGCTCCTGTTTGTAGACTTCTCCAATTCGTCCCATAGCAATGTGGGCGGCCATACTCTTACCTAGGCTCCAGGTTGGTGCATCAAAGGAAAACTCTATGGGCTCAGCGACTGGCATGAATGTCCTCCCGGGAATTTGAACTTGAATATTCCATCGCTCCTCTTCTGATAAAGTGGCGGTGTAGGTCCCGGTGAAGCTTGGTATTCCGATGTTCAGGTACCTAGTGACTTCCTTCAAGTGTCGTCCAAAAGGTCTGTCTTCATCTGGTTGGGTGAACTTGTTCCTTGAGTCCACCATCCTAAAGAGTAGAAAATGGAGAGGAGTCTGAAATGAGTAGAGAAGAGTGACCTATGGCTCATCTTAGTGGTCGTGTCCTACATTCAGCGTGTGCTCTGATACCATCTTGTAGCGACCACGATCCGAATGGACCGAAGTCTCTGTGTTCTGTGTCATCCCTGGATCGGTAATGCTGACACACATAGTAGTTGAAGGATTTATAATAGAGTGGCAATCACACACTTATTACATCGAATGTCTCAAAAGAGAACTTATTACAAAATATATGGCATAGGGCCATCTAACATGATAACTATGGAAGGCTTGGAAGATAAGTGAGTCCATCAACTCCAACGCCATAGATGAGTGCACGACAAACGACCTAGCGCACCTTACTCTTCTTCTGAAAAGTCTGCAACATAACATGATATGTTGCAACCCGTAACAGGTCAGCACATGGAATATGCTGGCAAGATAACAAAGTAGAGAAAGTAATAGAGTAAAGGTTAACACTACATGCATATATGGCTGGTGGAGGCTCTAAGGTTAATGTTTTTGCATAAAGCTAATTTTCCCTATAACAAAGGAATAAATTTATTTTAACTATCATGGTAGTTGAAACATCATTGAGAAGGTTCCTCCAACTCAATCCCAATTAATAACCATCTTGATTAACCCACAAAATTAGTTTTAGAGTGATGAGATCAATCCAATAATTCAAGTACCAGATACTAAAGATGTCCATAACCGGGGACACGGCTAATCATGATTAGCTTGTACACTCTGTAGAGGTTTGCGCACTTTTCCCCACAAGACTCGATCTCCTCCGTTGGATTTCTCGCACTACATGGTGTTTGAGAAACGGATGACCGAGACACAGTCTTTCAGAAGCATTTACTATTTACCCCGGGTGGACAGGTACACCTACTTCCCCCTACATCTGCTAGTCCACCACTGAAAGAGCTCACACAACTTACTCAACTATGCCAGAGCCCATAATGCCATTGTGGCTGCACACAGAAGATTCTAGCATGAATGGTCTTATGATCCCTTTGAGCCTGGGTGGCCTTCCATAGGATAATCACATGGTTCCTCCGGGATTTCCTAGGACAACACTGGATTCTCCAGGTGCCCCGCAACCAATCCACCTATATGTGTATTAAAGTAGACACCTTAAGTCGAACCATTAATTAACAATCTCACATCTGTCATGGATACTCTCAAACCCAATCCATGTCTACGAGCATAGCATGGGAACCTAAACATAACGTAGAAGTAACTCACAAGGGTTTGATAATAAAGCAGGTCATAGGTTCTACCTCAATCTACTTCCCAGACCCACATGTTAAGAGATCCTACTCATGAAATGTGTGAGGGTTGAAACTAATGCATAAAAACAGGGTAATGAAGGGCATGATCAAAGTGTTACTTGCCTTGATAATGATTCGCAAAACCTAGGGACCCGTAGTAACACGCTTCGCACTCCGAAAATTCTATCGCAAGCAAACAATATCATACATAAGCAACCAAGTAAAGATGCACGGGTAAAACTCAAATAACAAGATCTAACCAGAAAGTTCAACTGAAGAACTCTGGTTTGCGAAAAGAATCAAATCAAACGGAGCAACGAAACTCAAACCACGAAAGAAAAAAGATCTGTTTACAAGATTGTACTAAATTCTAATTTTACAGTACCAAAATCTTGTTCAAATTGGTTAAGCAGAAAGAGAGCTTCAAGACGAAGATCTAGGCGCTTGTTGCGCCTGATTCCGACAAACGAGCAAAAAGTTATACTAAAACGAAGATCTGGGCAGAAATGACGATCGAAAATAATCGTGGAAAAACCTTGAAAAAGAAAACGCGACGAACAAGCTAACGAACGAACGGACGAACGTCCGCTAAAAAACTAAACCGAAGAAAAACGAACGGATCTAGACCGAAAAAACCGATCTAGGGTTTTGATTAAAACTCGCGTTTTTTTAACCTAGAACCGAAAAAATGGCGGCGGTGACTCCGGCGGCGGCGGCGAGACGGCAGTGCTGCGAGGTGCGGCGGCTGCTGCGCAACACGGCGAGGCGGGGCGGCGGCGGCTGGATGACGCTAGGGTTCGGGTGGCGGGGCGAGGCTGGGGCTGCGGGCGGCTGGGCCTCGGCCTTTAAAGGGCCGGCCGGGCGAGGTGTCCGGGACGGACACGGCCCGTTAGGTCGGTTCACTTTTTTTTAAAGTCCTGACGTAGAAAAACACACAAAAGAAATACTAAACGGAGTTGAAAAATTGCGAAATAAATTTTCAAAGTCCTATAATAATATTTAGGAAAAAGTGAACATTTTTCCCGGACCTAAATGCAATTTTGAAAAATGCGCATTTTTCCTATTCAAATAAAATTGCAAATAAATCCAAATAAAATAAAATATTTGATTTTAATATTTTTCCCCCAATATTTATTTTGTTTTGGAGAAGTCATATTATCACCACTCATATATTTTATTATGAAATATTTCTGGAGAGGAAAAACAATTAAAACCGAATTGATCCTCGTACCGATATTTGACAAAACTCAAATATGAAAACGGTAAAAATCCCCAACTCTCTCCGTGGGTCCTTGAGTTGCTTAGAATTTCGAGGATCACAACACACAGATGTGAGTAAAATATGATATGCAGGATGACCTATGTATAACATTCCAAATTGAAAATTTGGGATGTTACAAACCTACCCCCCCCCCTTAAGATGAATCTCGCCCTCGATATTCGGGTTGGCTAGAAAATAGGTGTGGGTGGTCCTTGCGTAGATCATCCTCTCGTTCCCAGGTGGCTTCATCCTCGGTATGATCGCTCCACTAAACTTTGAAAAACTTGGTAACCTTGCTACGGGTGACTCTGCTTGCAAACTCGAGGATCTTGACTGGTTTCTCCTCGTACGTTAGATCGCTATCTTGCTGAATTACTTCCAGGGGCACTGTATCTCCAGAGGATTATCGGCCATCTCAGCATGGCACTTCTTAAGCTGGGAAATCTGAAACACGTCATGAACTCCTGACAATCCTTCGGGTAACTCTAACTTGGAGGCAACCTCTCCCATGCGTTCCAAAACACGGTATGGTCCTACAAATCTTGGGGCTAACTTTCCCTTAACATCGAAACACTTAACACCTCGCAGAGGTGACACTCTCAGGTACGCTCTGTCTCCGATTTCATAGACTACTTCTTTGTGTTTCGAGTCTGCATAACTCTTCTACCTGGACTGAGCTACCTCCAATCTATCTCGAATCAACTTAACCCTCTCTTCTGACTCTTTGATGAGATCTGGTCCAAATAATTGACGGTCTCCGACTTCATCCCACATCAATGGCATTAGGCATCTTCTCCCATACAATGCTTCGAACGGTGCCATCTTCAAGGTGGCCTGGTAACTGTTGTTTTACGAAAACTCTGCGTTGGACAACTTGTCATCCCAACTAGATCCATAATCTAGCGCACAGGCTCTCAACATGTCCTCCAGAATCTGATTGACTCTCTCGGTCTGTCCATCAGTCTGCGGGTGAAAAGCTGTACTGAACTCTAGCCTGGTACCCAAACTCTAGTGTAGCTGATGCCAAAACTTTGAAGTAAACTGTGTTCCTCTATCTGATACGATGGTCCTCGGAACTCCGTGTAGACATACGATCCTGGTCATGTATATCTTGGCTAACTTCACACTGGTATAGGTGGTTTTCATGGGGATAAAGTGGGCTACTTTGGTCAAGCGGTCCACTACTACTCAAATTGAGTCATATCCCGATCGGGTCCTTGGTAATCCGGTAATAAAGTCCATGCCAAGCTTATCTCACTTCCATTCGGGTATCGGCATAGGCTGCAGTAATCCCGCTGGCTTCTGATGTTCTGCCTTCACTCTCTGACATACATCACATATGGCTACATACTCGGCAATGTCCTTCTTCATTCCCGTCCACCAGAAACGTTCCTTCAAGTCCAAATACATCTTAGTGTTTCTGGGGTGTATTGAGTATGGTGAATCATGTGCCTCCTGTAGTATCAACTTCCTGATCTCGGCGTTGTTGGGCACATAGACTCGGTCCTCGAACCACAAGGCGTCGTGTTCGTCCTCACAAAAACCCTTGGCTTTTCCTTCACTCATCTTCTCCTTTATTTCGCAATTTCTTTGTCATCCTTCTGAGCTTCTCGTATCTTTCCTAATAATATTCACTGAACCTCCAAGGCTGCAACAAAGCCTCTAGGAACTATCTCCAAACGAAGCTCCCTAAGATCTTCGACTAACTCTGGTGGCAATCTTCCATTTACTAGGCTATTGACATAAATCTTCCAGCTAAAAGAGTTTGCTACGACATTGGCCTTGCCTGGATGGTAGTGCAGTTTCATATCGTAATCCTTTATGAACTCCAACCATCTCCTCTGTCTGAGGTTCAGTTCCTTCTGGGTGAAAATGTACTTCAAACTCTTGTGATCCGTGTACACATCACAACGATTTCCGATAAGGAAATTTCTCCAGGTTTTGAGCGCATGCACTACAGCTGTAGCTCCAAATCATGTGTAGCATAATTCAACTTGTGCGGTCGGAGTTGGCGGGAGGTGTAAGAAAAAACTCTTCTGTCCTGCATGAGTACTCCTCCAAGTCCTAAGCGTGCAATGTCGCAATACACTTGGAAATCCTTGCGCATATCTGGCAAGATCAGCACTAGGGCTGTCATCAAACGTTTCTTCAACTCCTGAAAACTTTCTTTGCACTCTTTAGTCCAATGGAACTTTGTGTCCTTCTTCAACAATGCCGCCATAGGCTTTGCAATTTTGGCGAAATTCTCTATGAATCTCCAGTAATATCCCGCGAGTTCAAGAAAACCGCGGATTTCTCCAACTGAGGTGGGTGCCAACCATTCAGTGACTGCCTACACCTTGGTAGGGTCCACTGCTATACCTTCTCCTGATATAACATGTCCTAAGAATCCAACTTCCTTCAACCAAAACTCACATTTGCTGAACTTGGAATATAACCGGTGTTCTCTGAGCTTCTCAAGAACCAAACGCAAATTTTCCTTGTGTTCCTCTTCGTTCTTCGAATATACCAAAATATCATCGATGAATACCACGACAAACTTATCCAAGAATTCCATGAACACCTTAGTCATCATACTCATGAAGTAGGCAGGGGCGTTAGTCAATCCAAATGACATGACCGTATACTCATATAGCCCATACCTTGTGGTGAAGGCTGTCTTAGGTATATCTTTTTCTCGGATCTTCAACTGGTGGTATCCTGATCATAGATCTATTTTGGAGAATACTTTAGCTCATTGAAGTTGGTCGAACAAATCATTGATCATTGGTAGTGGGTACTTATTCTTAATCGTCACTTTGTCCAGCGCCCGATAATCAATGACCATTCTTAAAGATCCATCCTTCTTCTCGACCAAGAACACTGGGGCTCCCCAAGGTGGTAAACTTCGTCAAATGAATCCTTTCTCCAATAACTCCTTTATCTGCTTCTTGATCTCCTCCAGATCATTCGCTAGCATCTGGTATGGTCTCTTCGATATTGGTCCGGTGCCTGGCAATAGCTATATCAAAAACTCAATGTCCCGATCTGGCGGCATGCCTGGTAGCTCCTCTGGAAATACGTTCGGGTAATCCTTCACTACAGGCACTTCCTCCTAAACAACTCACGAGAGAGAATTTACTTGTGTCCTCCTAGGCGCATGCCTAGATACATACTTGATCCTTCTTCCCTCCAGGGTGGTAAGTAGAATCAACTTACTAGCACAATTGATGTTCCCTCCATACATCGATAGCCAATCCATACCTAGTATCACATCCAATCCTTGTGACTCCAAAACTATCAGGTCTGAGGGGAAAACATGGCGTCCAATGGTCAATGGCATCTGAAAACATCCTTGACTTGCCATATACTCTGCTCCTGGTGAGATTACTAACATAGGTGTCTTATGTACTATGGTGGGCAACTTATATCTATGCACGAATCCCCTTGAAATATATGAATGTGATGCACTAGTATCAAAAAGAACAATTGCACTAAATGACTTAACCAAAAACTTATTGACAACAACATCAGGCTGCTCTTCAACCTCCTCCGCATTCACGTGGTTCACTTGTCCCCTGTTTAAAGGGTTGGGCTTCTTCCCAGCGCTTCCATTGCCATTCCCATTCTTCGCTTCAGGGCATTTCGTGGCGTAGTGTCCATTCTTCCCGCGCTTGAAACATGTAATGTGACCTAGATCCCTCTTGGCGGGTGTGGCTGGAGTGGAGCGGTTCTGATTATTACTTGCTCCATTCCCATTCTCATTCTTGGGGCCATTGTGGTTATGAGAATTCCCTCCATTATGGGTGTTGCTTCCATGGTTATGGGTATATCCTCCCGAGTCCAGTGTGAAATGGGGCTTTTGCTGGGCTCCAGAACTGTTCTTTCCTTGTCCATACTTCCTCTTGCGGCTCTCAATCTGCTGTTGCTTCCCTTCAATCATAAGAGCCTTGTCTGCCAACTCCTGGTAGTTGTTAAATGTTGCCACCATAAACTGTATGCTCATCTCATCATTCAGCCCTTCCATAAACTTCTCCTGCTTTGCGGCATCTATGGCCACATCATCAGAGACATAGCAAGATAAAGTACTAAACTCATCTACGTACTAAGCCACAGTACGATTTCCTTGGCGTAAGTTGTGAAACTCACGCTTCTTCATGCTCATGGCTCCAGTTGAGACATGGGCGGTGCGAAAAGCTTGCTGAAACTGATCCCAAGTGACATTGGCTATAGGGAAAGTGGATGTGTAATTCTCCCAGCATGAGGCTGCTAGTCCATCCAATTAATGTGCGGCAAAACGCACCTTCTCAGCATCTGTGCAACCTATGGTGGTCAACTCCCTTCCAATCTTGCGTAGCCAGTCATCAGCAACTATTGGCTCAATGCTACTGGAAAACACCGATGGCTGCAACCTTAGAAAACGGGCTAGGTTGTCCACTGGTGTTGGTGCAGGAGGATTGTTGTTGTTGTTGTTGTTGTTGTTGTTGTTGTTGTTGTTGTTGTTGTTGTTGTTGTTGTTGTTGTTGTTGTTGTTGTTGTTGTTGTTGTTGTTGTTGTTGTTGTTGTTGTTGTTGTTGTTGTTGTTATTCTGGTTCTAGACAAGAAGTTCCATCAAAGTATTTTGCTGCTGGATCAACTGGGTGAGCTCAGGGGGAAACTCAAATCCGGGTTCATGTCTCGGAGGCATCTGATGGGTTCAGAGGGAAGAGATTAGAATAGAAATGAGGTCTAGGGGGAAAATTCACTACCCATATGCACATGAGACAAACACAATCATATCACACAAATCATTTCAAGCAAGGGCATACAAAAGATCTAAACTAACGTTACAAAAGTGCTCAGACTTCTACAATTGGGGGAAAAACTACTATTCATATGGCGGTCATCTAGAAATTTTGATCTGTGGAAGATTCCATGATATCTGCTCCAGCTTCGTCTTCATAGCCATCATCACTATCATCACGGTCTGAGTCGGTGTCGTCGATGATAATGTAGTCCTCAGAACGAATCTCCTTGGGTTCTCGTCTTCTCTTCCTGGCGCGGGGTCTCCCATGAATACCCCTAGCTTCCTTGTTAGGTCGTCATTCTTCTCCACAAGTATTGCGATTTCCTCCTCATATCCGTCATTTGAAAACTTGAGTTCCTCTTCTAGCTCTGCATTCCTGGTTAACGCCTTTTTCAAATCTATCATGCCTGCGCACATCTGATGCTCCTGTCGACAAATGTGCTGGTTTAATTCCTGGATGAAAGCTGCAATGAACCTATCCTTCCGGTTACCGATCATATCCCACTGCTCATCTCGGCGCCCGCATATCTGGTAGATAGTGTCCTTCAGCTCCTGTTTGTAGACTTCTCCAATTCGTCCCATAGCAATGTGGGCGGCCATAATCTTACCTAGGCTCCAGGTTGGTGCATCGAAGGAAAACTCTATGGGCTCAGCGACTGGCATGAATGTCCTCCCGGGAATTTGAACTTGAATATTCCATCGCTCCTCTTCTGGTAAAGTGGCGGTGTAAGTCCCGGTGAAGCTTGGTATTCCAATGTTCAGGTACCTAGTGACTTCCTTCAAGTGTCGTCCAAAAGGTGTGTCTTCATCTGGTTGGGTAAACTTGTTCCATGAGTCCACCATCCTAAAGAGTAGAAAATGGAGAGGAGTCAGAAATGAGTAGAGAAGAGTGACCTGTGGCTCATATTAGTGGTCGTGTCCTACATTCAGCGTGTGCTCTGATACCATCTTGTAGTGACCACGATCTAAATGGACCAAAGTCTCTGTGTTCTGTGTCATGCCTGGATCGGTAATGCTGACACACACAGTACTTGAAGGATTTATAACAAAGTGGCAATTACACACTTATTACATCGAATGTCTCAAAAGAGAACTTATTACAAAATATATGGCATTGGGCCATCTAACATGATAACAACGGAAGGCTTGGAAGATAAGTGAGTCCATCAACTCCAACGCCATAGCTGAGTGCACGACAAACGACCTAGCGCACCTTACTCTTCTTCTGAAAAGTCTGCAACATAACATGATATGTTGCAGCCCGAAACAGGCCAGCACATGGAATATGTTGGCAAGATAACACAGTAGAGCAAGTAACAGAATAAAGGATAACACTACATGCATATATGGCTGGTGGAGGCTCTAAGGTTAATGTTTTTGCAAAAGCCAATTTTTCCCTATAACAAAGGAATAAATTTTTTTAACTATCATGGTAGTTGAAACATCATTGAGAAGGTTCCTCCAACTCAATCCCAATTAATAACCATCTTGATTAACCCACAAAATTAGTTTTAGAGTGATGAGATCAATCCAATAATTCAAGTACCAGATACTCAAGATGTCCATTATCGAGGACACGGCTAATCATGATTAGTTTGTACACTCTGCAGAGGTTTGCACACTTTTACCCACAAGACTCGATCTCCTCCGTTGGATTTCTCACACTGCAGGGTGTTTGAGAAACCGATGACGGAGACACAGTCTTTCAGAAGCATTTACTCTTTACTAATGACCGGTACACCTACCTTCCCCTACATCTACTAGTCCACCACTGAACAAGCTCACACAACATACTCAATTATGCCAGAGCCCATAATGGCATTGTGGCTGCACACGAAAGTTTTTAGCATGAATAGTCTTATGATCCCTTTGAGCCTAGGTGGCATTCCATAGGATAATCACACGGTTCCTCCAGGATTTCCTAGGACAACACTGGATTCTCCAGGTGCCCTGCAACCAATCCACCGAAATGTGTATTAAAGTAGCCACCTTAAGTTGAACCATTAATTAACAATCTCACATCTGTCATGGATACTCTCAAACCCAATCCATGTCTACGAGCATAGCATGGCAAGCTAAACATAACGTAGAAGTAACTCCCAGGGGTTTGATAATAAAGCAGGTAATAGTTTCTACCTCAATCTACTTCCCAGACCCACATGGTAAGAGATCCTACTCATGCAATGTGTGAGGGTTGAAACTAATGCATAAAAACTGGTTAATGAAGGGCATGATCAAAGTGTTACTTGCCTTGCTGACGATTCGCAAAACCTAGGGACTCGTAATAGCACGCTTCGCACTCCGGAAATTCTTTCGCAAGCAAACAATAGCATACATAAGCAACCAAGCAAAGATGCACGGGTAAAACTCAAATAACAAGATCTAACCAGAAAGTTCAACTGAAGAACTCCGGTTTGCGAAAAGAATCAAATCAAACGGAGCAACGAAACTCAAACCACGAAAGAAACAAGATCCGTTTACTAGATTGTACTAAAGTCAAATTTTATAGTACCAAAATCTTGTTCAAGTTGGTTAAACAGAAAGTGGGCTTCGAGGCGAAGATCTAGGCGCTTGTTTCGCCTGATTCCGTCTAACAAGCAAAAAGTTATACTAAAACGAAGATAAGGGCAGAAATCACGATCGAAAATAATCGCGGAAAAACCCTGAAAAAGAAAACGCGACGAACAGGCTAACGAACGAATGTTAGCTGTTTGTAACTAAAAGACGAAAAGCATTCGTTAAAATGAACGAACGGACGAACGTCCGCTAAACAACTAAACCGAAAAAACGTACCGATCTAGACCGAAAAAACCGATCTAGGGTTTTTATTAAAACTCATGGTTTTTTACCTAAAACCGAAAATACCGACGGCGGCGGCGAGACGGCCATGCGGCGAGGTGCGGCGGCAGCTGCGCAGCACGGCGGGGCGGGGTGGCAGCGCGGCGGCGGGATGAAGCTAGGGTTCGGGCGGCGGCGCGAGGCTGGGGCTGCGGGCAGGTGGGCCTCGGCCTTTAAAGGGTCGGCTGGGAGAGGTGTCCGGGACGGACACGGCCCGTTAGGTCGGTTCACTTTTTTTTAAGTCCTGACGCAGAAAAACTGACAAAAAAAATACTAATGTGTCGAAAAATTCTGAAATAAATTCTCACCGTCCTCTAATAATATTTAGGACAAAGTGAACACTTTTCCCATACCTAAATGCAATTTTGAAAAACACGTATTTTTCCTATTCAAATAAAATTGTAAATAAATCCAAATTGAAAAAATTGATTTTAATATTTTTCCTCCAATATTCCTTTTGTTTTGGAGAAGTCGTATTATCTCCACTCATATATTTTATTATGAAATATTTTCGGAGAGGAAAAACAATTAAAACCAAATTGATCCTTGTACCGATATTTGAGAAAACTCAAATACGAAACCCAAATCTCTCCGTGGGTCCTTGAGTTGCTTAGAATTTTGAGGATCACAACACACAGATGCGAATAAAATATGATATGGAGGATGACCTATGTATAACATTCCAAATTGAAATTTTGGGATGTTACAGGTCTGTGTCCGTGTATGTGTACGTGCCCATCCTTTGATCGCTACATGTGGCGCTGGTTAGTTGAGGTCACTCTTTCAAATCACCGTGGCGAAACATTTTATGATTCCTTTTTATTTCTGCACCCCTCCTGATAGGTGGAACCTACGCAAAACCAACTTGGGTAGACGAACAGATATACAAACATATCCATCTCTTTGCACAGAAAAATGTGACGTAGCTGGTTCAGATTGATATTGGCGCGTGCCAGGGAGACACAACCTTTTCTTGTTAAGAATGTGCGGTTATCCTAAAAAAAAGAAAAAAGTCCTTCTTCGCGCTTCCGCATGCATGAGAATTTGCTTCTGCTCGCAATATGGATGTTACATGGAGGATGAAGTAAACCCACACGCATACAGTACTACTCCGTAGGAGTATGTTACTACTAGTAGTAGTACAATTGTGGTACACTTGATGGTCAAAATATTATTCATTCGGTCCTCACAGTGAAGTGACAAGACCCTGCGCCCGAGGTGACACAAGTCCCGGCGGCGTGTTCGTATACCAAAGTCAGCCTCACCTTGTGCACTGTGCAGTCACTATCACCCCCGCTCTATAGCATGCCTCGCCTCGTATCCCTATCGCCTAGCACCGCTCCATCTCCATCTCCATCTCGCCGGAGATCCTGAGGTCACTCTTCATCATCTCACTATGCCCCTGTGTACCCTAGCCTCGCTCGCCTCCCCTAGTACCATTATTCCCTCGCTAGCCGCTCCAGCAATGAGAGCCTTCTCCCTTGTAAATCAAGTCCCCCAAAACCCCACCTTCAAAACTCCACCATGGCCGATCGCAAACCGTGCAACATCCATATGAGCCGTGATTGGAGAAATCTCCCCACCGACATCCTCGACCACTATTGTTCGTCTATGGATACATTGAGCGTCGTGTGGCTGGCTACATGCTCGAGGAACATGCATGCGGCCATCGTCGAAGCGAGGCCTCAGCTTTTCAAGACACCCTGCTTGCTGCTATTTGGTCTAGCGAGATTTGCTCACCATGATAAGGAGGCGTACATGATGCCCCTCGACTTCAATCTGACCTCCATTAGCTGAAACTTCTTGGTAGGTATGTAGTGGGTCGCCGTACATCATTTCCCTCGACTTCGATCCGATCACCATCGCCCGAAACTTCTTGGCAGGTATGAAATGGGTCGGCATGAACTCCCACTCGATGGCTGCCGTCAGAGAAGACGGGAAAAAGTTGGTGCTCGTGAACTTCCAAACCTCCCATGAGATTATCCTTCCTCCGTTGGAGTATGTAGTGTTTTACCATAGCGGTCCAAGTCATCTAGATTACCACGTTAGTTGGACGGACCTTGTTTTGCATAAGACTATAATCTGCCAAGTGCCCACACAATATGCGGATTACGCTGACTTCAAGCTAATTGCCTTGTTCGACCGCAGACTCGCCTATCTTTCCGCTGGTGCCTTCTTTAGCTGGAGATAACTCACCTCACAGTGGATCGTCAAAGCTGATTAAGACTTATGTGATGCTGTTGAACACAATGGCATCATCTACGCGATCGACAAAGCAGATGGCACCATGTATTGCCGGGACGGTGCATGTAAGTTGTTTTCATCTGATTTTAATGATAACGCCATGACACAGTTTGAACTTTTTGTTATGATTGGCATACCCCTGTTTGAGCAGAATTTGAGTAGAACTATGGCAATGTATTAGAGATGTCGTAAATTAGCTATATTTGTAATGAGTTAATTCATGCGATTGTGACCATGTCATTATAGCGAATTTTTACCCTTGAATAATCGAGCGGCTAGGAAGATATGGATATTCTCCTTACTTTATAGTAATCTACATACTACTAAATATGAGTATGTATCAATAGCCATGTTACTTTCCTCATTTTCATGATGTAGAAACATGCATCAAACTACTGGTTTCATCTAACCATACATTAGTGAAGTAAATGTGCATATGGAGAACTCTATATTTGGAAGTGGTAAAATCCTGTGATGCTTACCATGTGTACATACCTATATTTGCCCTTCATCAATCAATGGCTAGAATAATATCCTCACAAGAATTTTACCCATAGAACATGAGTATATAACAATGCATGATGTGTTAGTTTCCTTGAAGAAATTGTTTGTGAGGACACAACATGATTACATAACATGCATGACATGGTAGTTTCCTGTGAAGAGTCGATCGTGAGATAACATGAGTATAACCATGCATGGCACTTCTATATTTTTGAACCCATTATACATTTCCATGTATTTTCCTCTCAGTTCCAATAGGGACAGATCAATGTTGTTTCTTGCATTATCCTACTCATACTCTGAACAACGCTGATCTTACATTAACAATGCATGTCCTTCCTGACATGATGCAGTGTCCCTACAATTACTGCCCTTTGAATCACACCACCTTTGCCAAAAACAGGGAAGCACAATTGGTTCCTCGCTCGATCATACGACGACAAAAGACTGATGACCATTCGCACACATGAGCTAGAAGAGTTATATTGCAAAAAAAACCACTGAGTACAAGAACAGTGAAATACGTGAGTATCCAGACAATGGTTGTTACGTCTATGAGCAGGATACCAGCTTGTTGGGGCCTTCAGGATTTTTGAGTTGGAGGCGGATAAATAGCCTTGGTTCACACTCTCTGTTTCTCGGACTCAATTATCCGATTAAACAGGAGATCACCATTGGCAAGGACCTTGATGGCAGAGAGGCTCTATTTGCTAGGGAAAACTGTGTCTACACGGCGACCCCTAGGACTTCGGGAGCACACTCCCCTGATTGTCAATGATACAGCCCGTAGCCAAAAAAGGTGAGAATGGCAAAGGCACCTAGATTAACTTTGATCCTTGGATGTCTCAAGTCCGGCAGGTATTATGTGGTTCAAGCCTTCAGGTTGATAGGTAATTGGGATGTTGCATCGAAAGGGTGGAGTTCTGGTGTCTCCGAATCACTGGTGGCTGAAGCGGGGCTACAAATTATGATGGTGTTGGATCATCCCTCTTCGAGTGACTTGTTGTCTTTGCTGCTTGTTCTGGATGGGTAGTTTTCTCTTTTGTTATGCATACCCCTTGTCATTTGGTAATCCTCATCTATGTCACTCCTACTATGTAATAGTACTTGCCTCTATTTAGAATGTCATTCTCGTCTGGATCACGAGAGTCTGAGCACTGCAGATGGGTGTGTTTTGGTGGTATAGCAAGACTTCTTATGAACTATCATGTCTTGCTATTTATGTCAGTACTCACTAGTAGTCAAAACTCAGTGTTTGAATGTTGTATATATCGTTGTTTCGAACTGTTTATTGTCTCGAAGTGCTGGTGGGCTAAATGAGGGCATCACCATTCTCCAGAGTTGATATCTCCTTTTTAAAGTTAAATAATTTGACCTCAGTGTCTTTTTCATGATGAACACTTGTTTGGGCCAGTGAGGTGTCATTGAATATGGGCCGACTAGTAACGCAATGCCAAACAGGTCAATTATCACTCTCGGACTCGGCGCTCAAAAAAGAAAGAAAGAAAAAGGACTCTTAGGCCGGCATGTGGGCGCCATCGGTGTTTTCGTGCGCTTGTGCGTCGAGAGCATATTGGCGCGTGTTTGAAATTCATGCTACCTTTTCATCCCCGATCTCCTACCCCTCCCCCACCTATGGAATATTGATTCCTACTCCAGTTCCCCCAAATCCCCCTCATGTACTACATGTACTCAAGCGCACTATGATTTCGCCGGTCAACGCGGATCTCCGAGCCAGAGATCCTGAGGTCCGTCCTTCCTTTGGGCGCTGCGTGCTATCAGTCAACAGTGGCATGGCGGCGCTTGACGACCAGTTTGCTGTCAAAGTGCTGATGATAACCATCAACGGCGACCGGCCTCCCGTCTCACCGGACGACCTTGTCAGAGCTCTTGCCATTGTGCACGGCATCCAAGTAAGTGACATGCTCGTCAAAGTCTGTCCGCCACCGGCTGATTTCTTCATCAAATTCCAGACTACTTTCGACTGCAGTCGTGTGCTCGAATCGTCCTGGCGTTTGTTCTGCGATGGCGCGCTGGTGAGCTTTGATCGGTGGCACCTAGGATGGGGCTTGTTACCCTTTGATCTTGAGTTTTAAACAAAGCTTACCTTCCATGGCATGCCTCTACGTGCTTCGAACAACAACTCGATGAATGAGCTTATCAACGAACTTGGAGGTGAGCTCGTAAGTATGTTTGTTCCTCTAGACAGTTGGGCTTTGATGGTTATGGCATGGATGAAGAAGCCTTCCACCATAATGAAGGTGATTGGTGTTGAGATACCGGTGCAGGAACCGGGGTTGTACTATTCGTTGCCACCAAGGCCACCGCGGACCACGTTAGGGATGTACTTGTATCGAGTGTTCGTGCATGTCGAAGAAGTGGTCAATTCATCAATCGAAGTCTTGCCGCCATCGCTGGTGCCAGGGTCCATCGACGACGTCCATTACAGGAGTCAGCGTTAGTCTTTCCCCATGTTGCTAGGAACGAGGGATGGCACATGGCCTACTCCATCATGCGGCGGAGGCCGTTGCTTCTTTGGGAGAAGAGGTAGGGTTGGCTGCCTTGATGTGCTCTAATTTGAGGTAACAACTGAATGTTCTCAGATATTAGTTAAATTTGAGCTATCGGTGTAAAGCACTGATGTGCCAGTACATTTTATTGTGACCAGTTCTATTTTTGTACCTGAACTTTTTTTAGAAAGGGGTGTACGTCAACTTAATGTGCTAGCAGAACTTATTGTCCGTCGGTTTTCTTTGCACAACATTCAAGATATTTCCCCGTCATTGATAAAGACGATGAACCATTATGTACGAGTTCGTTGGTTTCAACATAGCCCTACCCGTAGTGATCCACTGCTTCCACCCTGATTGTGTCTCATGCGTGAAATTTTTGTATGCAAGTTCAGTGTGCTATGATGTTCCATAAGATTGTGTCAACTATATAAGTTTTTACTGAGCATCAGCAATGCATATGGCTGAAAGATGTATTTACGAGCATCGACCGACGTGTCTCTCCGTCTCTCTCTCTCTCTCTCTCTCTCTCTCTCTCTCACACACACACGCACGCACACACACGCACACAAGTGGGACCCGGGGAATTATTTCTTCGCTCGTGAAAACTTTTAATTAGGTTCCACTGTACTCTAACTTTTTTCTGAAGTTATTAAATGAGCTGAGTAACTTTAAAAGGTTGTAAATAAGCCTTGTTTGGGCCTTTTCAGGCGTCGTTGAATGTGGGCTAAGTAGCCATGTAAAGTTGTACTGTACTACACATGCCATTTTTGTTGAACATCGGCAATGCAACTAGGCCAACAGTTGTACACAATATCTATAAATAAGCGCAGCTAGCCTATGTTTCTTTTTATAAAATGCACAACCCAGTTCATTTTGTATATAATAAGATTACCAAGCCCAACTCAATTTTTTAATAATATTCATAACTCAATATTTTTTATATGAAACGCTTAGTCTAGACCATCATTGTTTTTTCACCCATCCCAGAAAATGGGTTCATTTCTACTAAAATCAAATGGCTTGTAAATTATCAAAAATGATAAATGTGCTGCATGTATGCAATATTATTTTTCACCCAGCTCATTAAATAGGTGTATTTGAATAAATAATCAAATGTGACGTAAATAATATATTTTATTATTTTATTTGTATTTCTTTATTGTATTATACCTTAATATCTTGATTTGTCGAAAATTAGCTATTATTATTTTTACCCTGCCCCGGAAATAGATTATTTTCTTAGTCAAAGCCCCGGAAATAGATGTATTGGCAAAAAAAATGAAATGGGTTGTAAAACCTAAATAAATGGGCTGCATTCCGCCACAGCTTTCGAAGCTGACTTTGTTGGCCGAGTAGACGAAGCATGTGCAAGGTGTTGTCCAATTATTGAACAAAACGATTTGATGCTCTAAAACAAAAGGTCAATAAATTATTCTGACATCTGTAGTCGTTGGATTGACATCCAACGGCGATCCTGCTTCTTCAGTCTCTGATCTAGTTGCTCTTGCTCCAGCCGCCAAAACCATCGCTAGCTGGAGCGCCTGCATCTGCCTCCCATGGTCGGTTGTGCTGCTGCGCAGGCCTTGCCGCCCCACCCTACTCCAATTGGTGGCCAGGTCATACTTGTACTCACCCACACCTTCTGTTATTCTCTGGTGAAGGTAGCTGAACCAGTCCCTCATACTCACCTCCGCCGGGGACTCCAGTGCCCCTTGTTCCACGACTCCGGATCATTTCTGTCTTAGGCCTCACAGTCGTCCATCGCCTTGGTGCTCTCGGCGCGCGTGGTCAACATGGTCAAGGAACGACTTCGATCGGAAGAGGACTGTACGTGGAGAGGCTGATAGCTGGGTCCACGGCCACAGCAAGGAAGTGCCTCCTTGATAACCCACAAGTATAGGGGATCGCATCAGTTTTCGAGGGTAGAGTATTTAACCCAAATTTATCGATTCGACACAAGGGGAGCCAAAGAATACTCTCAAGTATTAGCAGTTGAGTTGTCAATTCCACCACACCTAGAAGACTTAATATCTGCAGCAAAGTATTCAGTAGCAAAGTAGTATGGAAGTAACGGTAAGAGTGGCAAAAGTAACAGTAGCAGTTTTGTAGTGATTGTAACTGTATCAGCGGAAAAGTAACTAAGCAACAAGCAATATGTGAAAAGCTCGTAGGCATTGGATCAGTGATGGATAATTATGTCAGATGTGATTCCTCGTGTAATAGTTATAACATAGGGTGACACAGAACTAGCTCCAGTGCATCAATCTAATGTAGGCATTTATTGCGAATATAGTCATACGTGCTTGTGGAAAAGAACTTGCATGACATCTTTTGTCCTACCCTCCTGTGGCAGCGGGGTCCTATTGTAAACTAAGGGATATTGAGGCCTCCTTTTAATAGAGTACCAGACCAAAGCATTATCACATAGTGAATACATGAACTCCTCAAACTACGGTCATCGCTGGGAGTAATCCCGATTATTGTCACTTCGGGGTTGCCGGATCATAACACATAGTAGGTTACTATTGACTTGCAAGATAGGATCAAGAACTCACATATATTCATGAAAACATAATAGGTTCAGATCTGAAATTATGGCACTCGGGCCCTAGTGACAAGCATTAAGCATAGCAAAGTAATAGCAACATCAATCTTAGAACATAATGGATACTAGGGATCAAACCCTAACAAAACTAACTCGATTACATGGTAAATCTCATCCAACCCATCACCATCCAGCAAGCCTATGATGGGATTAATCATGCACGGCGGTGAGCATCATGGAATTGGTGATGGAGGAAGGTTGACGATGACGACGGCAACGATCTCCACTCTTCGGAGCCCCGAACAAACTCCAGATCAGCCCTCACGGGAAAGATTAGGGCTTGGCGGCGGCTCTGTATCATAAAACGTGATGGACCCTTCTCTCTGATTTTTTTCTCCCCGAAAGTGAATATATTGAGTCGGAGGTGAGGTCGATGGAGTGTCAGGGGGCCCATGAGACGGGGGGCGCGCCCAGGAGGGTGCGCCCCCACCCTCGTGGATAGGGTGTGGGCCCCCTGGACTTGATTCTTTCGCCGGTATTTTTTATATATTCCAAAACAATTCTCCATTGATTATCAGGTCATTCCGAGAACTTTTATTTCTGCACGAAAATAACACCATGGCAGTTCTGCTGAAAATATCGTCAGTCCGGGTTTGTTCCATTCAAATCATGAAAGTTAGATGTCACAGCCCTATAGTTTTAGCCTTTGCTTGACTCTGCATGATCATGTGCATCATGTTTATTTTTTCTCAGAAACTTGAAATGGGGTTGTTCAAACCCTAGCACCAAGTGAACTCAACTAGGTTCAAATTAAAATCTTTTTTAATGAACCCAAAATGCCCTTTAGAAAAGTCCATCATTTTTGGATTGGTTAAAAACCTCTGTCAAAAATGTTGCACATATTTCTAGGACCATTCTGGATTTTGAATTAAATCATAAAGTTGCATTTGGGCATTTAAATGCTACTAATTATTTTAAATGTCCAAATAATCCTAAACTGAAATGTTCCATGTTGGTTTTATGCTAAACAGTGGGCATGAGCAGTTTGGTGATTATTGAAAGTGCCTAAGCATTTTTAGAAAAGCCACAAAGTTACAAACGAAATAGAAAAAAAAACAGAAACAATAATTAAAAGAGAGAGAGAGACTAACCTGGGCCAACTCACTTGTGCAGCCCACCTGGCGGCCCAAGTGGCTGGCCCAGCGCCCCCTTGTCATCTTCCTCCTCGACCAGGAGGACAACCAGGTGCGTGGCGAGCGCCGACGCTGCTCTGGCCACCTCCTGCTTCCTCCCCGGGCCTTCTATCCATGCCACGGAGACGCCCCGTGGCCCCTCACTCCTCTCCCTCACTCTCTGCTCTCTCCTTCGCCCTCTAGTTCCTCCCTCGTGCATGACCGAACGCAGTCGTCGCCGCCGACGAGCTCCCCCACGGCCACAGCCATCTCCGAGCCTCTCCGACGCGCCCCCGAGCTCCGCCGTGACGCCCCGGTCCCCTCCACCGAGCCACATGACGCCGGACGCCCTGGAGCGCCGTCGTCGACGCCATCTCCGCCCTCTGCACCGACGGCCGTCGTCGACCAATTCGTCGTCACCAGGCCATCCCCGAGCTTGCTGGGATCATCGACGACCCCGATGTGAGCTCCTCTACGGAACCCCTCTCTCCCCGCCGTTGTTATCCTCCTCTAGCCCCGCTGTCCGCCGGAGCCGAGAGCCGGCCGCAGCCGTTCTTGACTCTGTCGTAGCCAGAGCTAGCAAAGCTCGTGCCCGAGCATGGCTACATGCTCAGCAGCTCCGCAGCAAGCTAACGCCGCCACCAGTTCGTCCTTTCGTGCAGCGTAGCGATACACCGCTCGAACCCGTAGCTCCGGCCGCCGCCGATCTGGTCGCCGCCGTCGACCCCGGCCTCCCTGTGCCCAGCTGCGTGCGCCCCTAGACGCGTGGAAGCACGGGCTCTCTCCTGGTGCCCTCAGTGTGCCCAGCCGCGACCTGTAGCACCGCCCCGACCAACCCCGGCAAGTTCCCGCCGCTGCTGTGGTCGCCGGCGTCACCTACTGACGTGGCACCGGTTAATTAGCGCTAGTACCCCGCTAAACACCACCAGGGCCACTGACATACGGGCCCCACTGCCTAATTAACCTAGTTTATCTTATGTTTAGTTTAAACTAACCCAACGGGCCCCACGTGGCAAAGTTGACCAAGCTGACATGGCTGTTGACTGGGCCCACATGTCAGCTACACTAACCAGCCCCAGTCACTGACCAGTGGACCCCACTGGTCAGGTTTGACCTAGACCAACCCATGTTGTCTGTTGACGTCAGCATGAGGTCATGTTGACGCAGTAAATGTTTTCTAGGATTTTAAATAAATCAAAAATGATTTATTTATTTCAGAAAATAGCTAAAACTTCTAAAATTCATATAAAATCAACCATAGCTCAGATGAAAATAATTTATATATGAAAAATGATCAGAAAAATATGAGGAATATGTTTATCGCATTTTCATGCATGTTTGAACAATTTAAACCTGTTGATCAGGTCAAATCAATTAAATGACATTTAAATAATCACATGTGGAGTTTGAATTTGAACCTTTGGTTCAAACCAACTTCATCTAATATGGTTGCTAGTTGCATTAGCTCCATCAACAGCATATTGCCATGTCATGATCATGCATCATATTGTCGCACTGCATTGATTGTGTTCTTTCTCTGATGCCGATGTTTGTTCCCTCTCAGTTGATGTTGTTCCGACGATGTGACCGATGACACTCATGAAGACACAGTGCTATCTTCAGAAGTGCCAGGCAAGCAAAACCCCATTGAGCATTCTGATACAATCCCACTCTCTCGCTCTTGCTCTCTTTTACTGCATTAGGACAACAATGCTTCAACTGTTACCTGCTGCGGTAGTTAACCCCCTTTTCTCTGCATGACCTGTCATTGCCACAGTAAATAGTTGAAACCCACTAGCATGAGTAGGAGTTGTTTGAGCCATGTTGTGCCTACTCATTAATGCTTTCTGTTTATGCCTGCTATTGCTTAGATTTGTGTCAGGTCTGATTCATAGGGGATGAATTGGAATGTGGTGAACATGTCCTGCTGTTGAGAGCTAAGTGTGTGAACACGTTTTGGTAAAGCTAGCGATGAGAGACCATGTAGGAGTACATGGTGGGTTGTCTATTTGAAACCGTCCTCAGGAATTGAGTTCTGTGTTGGTTGATCCATGAACATCTACTACCACACGTTGGGCCCTGAAATATGACCCCGCTCGACTTATTGACTGCCCTTGTTCTCTGTCCAGGAGTTGCAACTAGTTTCTGGTATTTGTAGTTTACTGGAGGTCGTGCACTGCGCTAACCCTCGGGGTGGGCAGTGACACGGCAAGTACGTGGCACGGTGTACCGGTCGCCCATTTGGTGACGCGGGAACCCTGTACACATCGTTTGGGGCCATGAGCGACACCTCGGCCGGATCTCCCCACGGATGGAACCCAAATAGGAGATAAACCTGGACTAGAGACTTGAGTGCTTGGTTAGGTTGTGGTCTACACCCACGTTGGCTTTTGCTTGAAGTTTGCCGAGCACATGTCGTGTGCAGACACTAAGTGGTAGAAACATGTGTGAAGAAGTACACCCCTGCAGGGTTATATACGATCTATTCGAATAGCCGTGTCCGCGGAAATGGACTTCTGGGTTACCTGTACATCTCATAGACAAGTGAAAGTGGATACTCTAAAACACGCAAGATAAGTGTGAGTGCTATGGATGGCCTTCTCGTTCGGAGACGGGAGCGGATCCATAGTGGTGTATTGATTGGTGAATATGTGGACTCGTGTGCGCCACCTCAAAAGAGTTACTTGCAGTCGTAGTTCAGGATAGCCACCAAGTCAAAGCTGGCTTGCTACATTCAATCTCCACCACCCATTTGTTGATAGTGATGCATATGTAGCTAGTTCTGATGTAAGTCTTGGTGAGTACCTTTGTACTCACGTTTGCTTAATTTATGTTTTTGCAGAGAGACTTCAGTCTCACTAGTGGTTCCGCGTGGACTTCGACGTTTGGCTTGTTACCTCAGCTACGATCTTGTACCTTGGGGAGGGTCTTGTAGATAGTCAGGCTTCTTAGCCTTTTCCATTTGTAGTTGTCTGTACTCAGACATGTTATGCTTCCGTTGCCTGTATGCTCTGTATGTTGGGTCATGTGACCTCTGTTTGTAATAAATGTTATGATGACTCATCTGGGCCTTATCTATATGAGTTGTTGAGTTATGTTGTGATGCCATGTTGTACAACACATACTTGCATGTTATGTGTACGTGTAATGTGTATTGCTATGCGAGGGATCCGACACCTAGTTGTTTACCCTTGGTAGCCTATCTTACAAGGAAATGCCTCCTAGTGCTTCCACTGAGCCTTGGTAGCTTGCTACTGCTCCGGAATACTTAGGCTGGCCGGCATGTGTCCTTCTTCGTTCCTGTGTCCGTCCCTTAGGGGAAATGTCACGCGTTGTTCCTTTAAGTCCTTGTAGCTTGCTACGACTTGGGTTCATACGTTGATGACCGACACGTTCGTTGCTGGGTCATGTATGCCTGTCTCTGTAATTTAGCGCCACTTTTAGTTTATAACTAGTCATGTCGGCCCGGGTTCTCTGTCATATGGATGCTAGCGACACTATCATATACGTGTGCCAAAATGCACAAATGGTCCCGGGCCAGGTAAGGTGGCACCCGTGGGGATACCGTGCGTGAGGCCGCAAAGTGATATGATGTGTTACAGGCTAGACCTGTGTGACTTAGGATCGAGGTCCTGACAGCTTCGGTATCAGGGCCTAACTGCCTGTAGGATTAGTAAGCCGAACTGGTCGAAGTCGTGTCTAGAAACTCTTTAGTTATAATAAGGGAATTGATTGTGGAAGGGAACGTAAGGCTCTTTTACTCCTTTCCCTTATGACCTTCTGATCTGAGTCATTTTTCTTTTCTATGGGGATTAAGAACTAGTATTCTCATTCTATTTATCAGGATCACGTTAACAGTGGATTCAACCCTCAGTTCAGTTCCTACTACTTCTGTGTGTTCAACTGTTGGTCTTAGAACCTTGACTTTATGATGTTAAGTGGTTATTCTATCTTTGTGCATGAGTCTCAAAAGTATTTTCGAGCATTTACAGCCATTATGCTGTCCGAGTCTTCCTAGGTTTCTAAACAATCTGATGTGATTGCAAATCCCTTCCTCCTATTCCCGATGCTTCTTTGGGCCAGATTAACCACACTAACCAGTTTGTTGAGGTACTCTGTTACCTCGACATATATGTTGAATTATTAATATGACCCTAGGTGTCTCAAAGAATCACCCAGTAATCTACCAATACTTTATATTCCCAGTGTGACGATTCTGGCCATCAATCTCGAAAGCATCCCGTGATGCCATTTAGTTGCTATGTATTCTATCTCGGGGCCTTTAACCCAAGATTCACTCTACTTACTTCCTGTTGATAGTGTTTGCTCGTTCATTTAGGATATTAGTAACCTTGTGATAGTCCTCGAGGTCCGTGGTATATCATTCTTCCAAATACCATGAACCATCCTTGGAAGAAGTTCTCCCGAACCAAAAGATCACAACCAGAGTGCTCCTGAGTAGTACTCCATTCATATTGTGACTCTGCCAATTCTACCTTCTACATGGGTTATCTGGAAGAAATATGTTGAACTAGTTCGACATTCTAATCTTTGCATCCACAACTCAGAAAGTTATATGTTCCTCTGAGTTGTCCCTCTTTAGTTGTACTATGACCCCCCTCCTATCATTTGATAGTCAGGAGTAGTCGTGCATTCGTGTTCATCGATGCCTTTTACTCTTGTGGTCCGTCAAGCCATTATATTCTGGAATGACTAGAAGAAACAAACTCCAGTACCTTATCGATATCCAGGACTGGGTCAAAGTAGTTGTATTCTGCAGATCAAAATGCCAATCCAGTTTTTGTTCTGTTCTACCTTGGAGTGTTACCCCCTTTTATGTCAAGAATGTCATGGGAATTGCACACCATCCTATGAACTCTTGATACAGTGATACTTCTCTCCATTATCGTTCATTCCTCGGTCTCCGTGTTGTCATAACCAGAATGCCGACAAGTGAACCGCGATGTGTGAAATCAATACGCCTAGCAACTCTGTTGCTTGGTAGTTAAATGGACAATAACCTCATCCTTGGCGAGTTGATAATTGAATCATCACCCTAAGGTTGATCGTGCTACCTAGTCCACTTTTCTGGTGCACTCCTCGATTGATGAGTTAGGATTGTGTCAATCTCTCGCTCTTTTGATCATATCATCTTGCCCTGAAAAGCAAGATTGTTCTCGAGCTTCATAACATATCGGTGGTTCGTGATTTTCCAAATATCTTCTCGGAAGTATTACCAGTGTGTTCCCTGACCGTTATGTTGAGCTCATGATCAAGTTGGTTATCTTATAAACCCCCCTTTCTCCAAGAATCTGTGTTGGATACCCTGAATTAGTCGGTTAAGCTAAACAACATCTTGGAGAGTTGGAAGATAAAAGTTTAATCCACATAGCTCACTCCAAAGGGATATCTTGTGTGTGTATTGAAGATAGATGATATCTTCTTCAATTGATCTCCGTGATCATTTGTGGATCTATTGTCTTGTCCAAACTTTGATTTGAGTATGGGTTATCGTCAAGTCAAATCAGAACCAACAATACTCGTAATGTGGTCTTACTCGTGGTTGATCCCTCGAGCATACACCATTACATCTGTTGGTCTGACCAATGCTATCAGTATGTTCCTTCAATTGTGGAATTCCATCTATATGGAAATCTTGATGATCTGTTGTTGAGCCCATCAGCAACATTGTTATCCTCTCCATGATCTGTGTTGAACACCCAGCTAGTATTGGAAAACTTTGTAACCATTGCCTTCATGTTCCGTTCATGAGTATGTGTTGGTGCAAGAAGTGACTCTCTCCTAGTTCATGTGCATTAGGTGCAAGTTGCCGCCGTGAATTCGAGAAAGTTAGTTTTGTTTCCTCCAGAATCATCCCAAGTCAGTCATGCATGTGCGAAGTATACTATGGCTTGAGAGATTAGCTACCTCCATCCCATCGATATTTCCTAGCACACCAAGCCACTGATTGATTTGTTCAAGGAGAAGAAGTTTCTTCTTAAGAGCTAGACTTATGCAAGGACTTTAATATCCTAGATGATGGGTACGAACCAGAACTCGGTACTGTTTTATCATAAGACAACTACGTGGTCATGCTTGTCTTGGACAACGTGTTCACAGGTTTGTAGCAGAACCAGCTCATGTTTTGGAGCTTGCTATCGTAGTTCATTCCCGAGAATCTCGCAACATCGTCTCGTCGATTTGGGTTGCAAACTTTCATTTTTCCTTCTAGACTCGATGAGTCTGGAATATCCTGACACCAACCAGAACTGAATCTCAGGCAGATAAGATGGTTGGAGCATTTTCCAAGAACTATAATATTGGTCTCTCGATAACCTTTAAGTGGATGTCGTGGCCAACACACCCAGCCGGGAGACCTATTGTTGTAGAATCTTGATTGAAGAAGTTGGCCACCTCCCCATAAGGATTTCGTAGGATTTACTCCCTAGTTGTACCTTATGGATTTTTGTGCTCCCGAAGTCCGACCTTTACTTGATGGCCATGTTGATGCTTTTAAGCATTGACCGTGGTACCTAGTACATCAAGGAGAACATTAGAAGCGGAGTGCTAAATGTCTATGGGTCGATCATCTAGATTTTGCCCCTTGACTCCGCTAATGTGAAATCTAAGAAAGTGTTATCTTCCTTTGCATCTGCATCGTCCATCGCCATTCATCATGGTCGTATGTTGTGTTGTCAGCACCATTGGCACGGATAATGGTAAAACCTTGATGATGATGGAAATGCTCAAGTTCTTGAGAGCACGCATAAGCACTAGGTGTTATCACTGGCACTAACCGGGATTGCTCCCAATGTTCTTGGTTATGCTATAACCTCTCAAAGAGTAGATGCTCTCTCTACTGTTGGGTTTCTTCCCAGTTACCAGAATCAATCCCAGCATTTGCATTTTGTTCCCAGTTTGCACCGCCAATGTGCCATTTTACCATGGGTTCCGTCCATTTCCGATGATAAGAAAAATCATCCCTTGAGTTGTCTTCAACAAGGTAATCCACATCATCCATTCTAGATGGAGTATGTCGTTCTTTCGAACTCCTTCAAACTATCGATTGTGATTTGCCTCAGGCTGGTATAGACAGTTTTAGTGATCTCTATATCAAAAGTAATTCTTTTTTCCACTTAAGGGAATAATTCTACGTGTCCCCTTCTCTAAGGTGCCCCGTCTGGTGATATCGATCACCATCTTCTTAGGTGTGGAATTATTGCCCACTAAGTGAACCTTCACCATATGTTTCACTCCATCCCTCTGGATGTGTGTTCTGTGTCTCAGCTCAAGTGATGTCTCAACGTCTCACTCCATGAGGTGATCTGAGTTGCTCGATCTTTGGCAAGATCAAATCCTATAGAGTTTCTTGTGTTATCGCTGTGTTGGACTAAGATCACGAAAGCAAAGATGCCAAGATCAACATGATGCAATGAATCAGCAACTTCGAGGAGGACAGTTGAATCGAGAGGATTGTGATGGCTTTGTGTCCCCTCTGTTTTCTTACCTCACATCTTGAATCTCAGGACGAGATTCTTCTTTAGTGGGGGTGAGTTGTCACAACCCTATAGTTTTAGCCTTTGCTTGACTCTGCATGATCATGTGCATCATGTTTATTTTTTCTCAGAAACTTGAAATGGGGTTGTTCAAACCCTAGCACCAAGTGAACTCAACTAGGTTCAAATTAAAATCTTTTTCAATGAACCCAAAATTCCCTTTAGAAAAGTTCATCATTTTTGGATTGGTTAAAAACCTGTGTCAAAAATGTTGCACATATTTCTAGGACCATTCTGGATTTTTGAATTAAATCATAAAGTATTTGCATTTGGGCATTTAAATGCTACTAATTATTTTAAATGTCCAAATAATCCTAAACTAAAATGTTCCATGTTGGTTTTATGCTAAACAGTGGGGCATGAGCAGTTTGGTGATTTTTTAAAGTGCCTAAGCATTTTTAGAAAAGCCACAAAGTTACAAAAGAAATAGAAAAAAACATAAACAATAATTAAAAGAGAGAGAGAGAGAGAGAGAGAGAGAGAGAGAGAGAGACTAACCTGGGCCAACTCACATGTGCAGCCCACTGTCACATCCCTAGTTAGCATTTGCATTAGGACCTAGCTAGAGTGTGCATCATGTTTACTTTTCAAAGAAACTGGAAATGGGATTAACAGAAACCCCAGCACCCCTCTCCTAACAACTAGGGTTTGATAAAATATTTTCCAATGTACCCAAAATGCCCTTCAAAAATGTTCATCATTTCTGCCTTGGTCTTAAACCTCTGCCAAAAATGGTGCACAATTTTCTAGGACACTCTAGGGCTTTGGATTAAATCATATGGTATTTGTATTTGGGCATTTAAATACTTAAAAATATTTTAAATGCTCAAATAATCATGAACTATAATGTTTCCTACTGTTCATATTATATACAGTGGGCATGACAAGTTTCATGAGTTATAAAAATGTTTTGGCATTTTTATTAATTGAGCAAAGCTGCAAAAGAAATGAAACAGGAAAGTAAATAGGAAAAAAAATAGGAAGAAGCAGTTTTACCTGAGCCCACTTACTTGCTGGCCCAGACGGCCCAGCCCACCAGGGGCATCCCCGTCTTCTTCGTCGCGCCAGCGCACGAAGCAGCTCGGTGGCGAGCGCCGCCGACGCGCCGGCCACCTCCTGCCTGCCTGGCTGGCCCCTCGACCCTCTGGATGGACTAGGACGACGCCACGCAGACCCCTCGACCGTTTCCCCTCTCCCCCGTGTCCTTCCCCCTCCTCTCTTTCCTCCGCCGAGCTCCCCCAAGCGAGCTCGTCGCCGTCGATCGCTGCCACCGCGCCCTACGCCACTCCCTCGCCTTCCCGACGCACCATTAGCTCCGTCGCATCGCCCCGAAGCTCCCCACCGACGCACACGACGCCAGAAGCCCCGCAACGCCCTCCCCGCCGTCGTCTTCAACCTTCGGCACCGGAGATCGCCGCCGCCCTTACGCCGCCGTCCGACCTTCCCCGAGCTCGCTTCGACGCCCTCTACGACCGCTGTGAGCTCACGCTTCGAACCCCCCTCTCCACGGGCCCGTTTATGCCTTGTAGCCGCCGCCCCCTTTGCTGACCGAAGATCACCGCCGCCGGCCAACTCGCCGTCGTGGCCATAGGCACCGTGCCTCGTGGCTGAGCACGCCATTAGGATCAGTAGATCACCAGCAAGCTAGTGCCAGCTTTAACTCCTCCTACCGTGCACCACAACACCATCCCGGCCAACTCCGTGAGAGCACCGCCGCGGACGAGCTCGTCGCCGTCAACTCCGGCGACCTTTCGACCAACCAGTGGCACCGTTGGATGCGGTGCATCACCAGGAGCACACACAGCCCATCCGCGCGGCAAATGGTTGCCGGAACAAGGATTCCGACGAGTCACCGCCGTGCGAAATGGTCGCCGCCGGCCAAACTCCGGCGGGCTGACGTGGCCTATTGTTTAGGAGCTAACAGTAATTAGATGAACCACCACAGTCACTGACAGTGGGCCCCCTTTGTTTAGTCAAACCCAGTCAACCCTGGTTACGACCGGAATTAGCTCCTGAGACACTAACATGAGGGACCCACCGGTCAGGTTTGACTTGGACTGGCCCTGTTGACTGCCTGACGTTAGCATGATGTCATGCTGACGCAGTAAAGGTTTTTCTGGGATTTTTAGATTTGAAAATAATTCAGGAAATTCCAGAAAATACCCAAAACTTCTAAAAATCATATAAAATCAACCATAGCTCAGATGGAAAAGATTTATATATGAAAAATGATCAGAAAAATCCAATCTTTCCAATGGCACTGGTTTCATGCATGTTTGAACAAGTTAACTTGCTGTATACATCAAAAACATGATAATTCACTTATTTAAATAATAGTTTGAACTCTAATTTGAATCTTTGATTCAAATAGGTTCAAACCCTTCTGGTTTTAGTTGCATTAGCCAACACACATGCATCTTGCCATGACATGAGCATGCATCATATTGTTGCATTTGTTTGTTAATGATTGTATCGCCGGTATTCTCTGTGTTAGGTCCTGCTCCCGAGGATACTGCTGCGTATCCAGTTGAAGAGCAGTACCCGACAACCACCTTGTCAGGCAAGCAATCATTGATCATTCCGATACAAACCCAATCTTCTCGCTCCTGCTCTCTTTTACTGCATTAAGGCAACAGCATGTGAACTGCTACTTGCTGCGGTAGTTGAACCCTATTCCCTTGCATGACCTGTCATTGCCACAGTAAATAGTTGAAACTCACTAGCATGTGTAGGAGTTGATTGAGCCATGTGATGTGTGATCCACCATGCTATTTGTTTATGTTGCCTGCTATGCTTAGAGTTGTGTCTGGTCTGGTTCATCTGGGTGATGGATCAGAGTGAAATGATCATACTGTTAAAGAGAAGGAAGTGTGGAATACGCTTGGTAAAGGTATCGATGAAAGGCCATGTAGGAGTACATGGTGGGTTGTTTCATTGGAATCGTCCATAGGACCCGAGATCGGTATGTGTGGTTCAAGTTACAGCTACTACCACACATTGGGATCCTTAATTGACCCTCTTGGCTTATTAATTACCCTTGATCTCTGTCCAGGAGTTGCAACTAGTTTCTGGTGTTTATAGCTTACTGGAGGTCGTGCACAACGCTGACCCTCGGGGTGGGTTGTGATGCGACAGGTACGTGGCACGGTGTACCGGTTGCCCGTTTGGTAACTCGGGAACCCTGTACACATCGTTTGGGGCCGTGAGCGACACCCCGGCCGGATCTCCCCACGGATGGAACCCAAATAGGCGATAAACCTGGACGAGGGACTTGAGTAGTTAGTCAGGTCGTGGCCGACACCCCCGCTGGGCTTCCGCTTGAAGGTTGCCGAGTACACGCCGAGTAAACGGCGATAAGTGGTGAAAGCGTGTGAGAAGAGGTACACCCCTGCAGGGTTATCAAACTATTCGAATAGCCGTTGTTCGCGGTACGGACTACTTGGTTGCTCTTACAGTTCATAGACAAGTTGATGGATACTACTAAAATCCTCAAGATAAGTGTGAGTGCCGTGGATGGCCCTTCCGTAGGATGACGGAAGAGGATCCTCGGTAGTGTATTGATGTGGTGAGTAGTGGACTCGTGTTCGTAATAACATCTTGTAATCCGTTGAGAGTTGTAGTATAGGTTAGCCAAGGTCAAAGCTGGCATTCTGCTATGAACTCCACTACCCCCTTTGATAATGTTGCATGTATGATAGGTTCTGTGGTAAGACTTGCTGAGTACCTTTGTACTCATGTTTGCTTAATAACTGTTGCAGAGGAGAACCCTGCCCCTGCTGATGGGTTCTACATAGACGTTGACGTCGACGAGTAGCTTGACACCCAGACGGAGATCTGGAGCTTGTGAAGGGCCTTGTAGATAGTCAGGCTACACCAAGCCTATTTTATTTTCTAAGTTGTCTGTACTCAGACATGTAGCTTCCGCTTGTGCTTGTATGACTGTATGACTTGAGTGTTGGGTCATGTGACCCCTACCTGTATGGATATGTTATGTATGGCTCTTGGAGCCTTTTAAATAAAGTACTTTGAGTCATAGAGTTCTGTTGTGATGCAATGTTGTATTTGCACATATTGAGCATATTGCGTGTATGATTGAAATGCTTGGTATGTGTGGGATCCGACACCTAGTTGTTTTCCTTTGGTAGCCTATCTTACAGGGAAATGCCTCCTAGTGTCTCCAATGAGCCTTGGTAGCTTGCTACTGCTCGGAACACGTAGGCTGGCTGGCATGTGTCCTTCTTCGTTCCTGTGTCTGTCCCTTAGGGGAAATATCACGCATTGTTCCTTTAAGTCCATGTAGCATGCTACGACTTGGGTTCATACGTTGATGACCGACACGTTCGTTGCTGGGTCATGGATGCCTGTCTCTGTAATTTAGTGCCACTTTTGGTTTATAACTAGCCATGTCGGCCCGGGTTCTCTGTCATATGGATGCTAGCGACACTGTCATATACGTGTGCCAAAATGCGCAAACGGTCCCGGGCCAGGTAAGGTGGCACCCGTGGGGTTACCGTGCGTGAGGCCGCAAAGTGATATGACGTGTTACAGCTAGATCGGTGTGACTTAGGATCGGGGTCCTGACAGCGTTGGCATCAGAGCTGGACTGCCTGTAGGTTTCTCAAGCCAAACTGGTCGATGTTGAGTCTAGAAAAATTCTTAGTTATATGTAGGGGAATTGATTGTGGAAGGGAACGTAAGGCTCTTTTTACTCCTTTACCTTATACCCTTCTGATCTGGGTCAGTCTATTCTTTCTACGGGGATTTAGGACTAGGCCTCTTATCCTTTCTAGGTTCACGTGTTACTAATCCGTAGACTCTTAGGATTGTTGGTTTCAAGCCTCAGTTCAGTTTCTATCCTTTTAGTATGATGATTGTTGAACCGGAACCTTGATATGGATTGTTGAGTGGCTATGCTATCATTTGTATGATGTCTCAAATCTCTGTTTGAGCATTTACAGTTGTTATGCTGCCCGATTTCTTCCAGAAACACTAATGCCTTTGCATTCTATCGTGTTTCAGATGTCTGGCCGCATACCTCACCAAGTGGTTCGTTTGACTCGGTGCATTAATGTGCCCGGTCACACGGCCATGCTAGTCCGTGTGCTGACTGAGACCGGTTATCGCTGGTATCCTGAATACACCGTGGAGGAACAGTACCGGGATTTCAATCAGAGTCAGTATTTCTGCACAGTCCGGATATACCCCTCATATCCCGGAGCTAATGATCCCATCCATTGGTCTTATGGACTCGGGATTACCATCGAGATGGCAGTGCAGGATGCCGCTTATTCGATGATGACCATTCTCCGTGCTAGGCATGCCCTGTTGCTGAACACTGAGCTCTATTACATGCCAGCCTCACTTCCCGGAGAGGAAGGCTACTACACTGGTCTGTATACTGATGCTGCTCATGAAGAGCCACTGCTTCAGACTACTGTTCAGATGTTGGAGGATAGGGACCGTGAGGTCCGTGCCCTCCGAATGGAGCTGTATAACACTCGAGCCGCCCACTGGACTACTTTGACACGGCTTGCACCTGCTGTGCACGCCGGATATCTGGACATGCGGGATTTGTACCCCCTGCGGACTCGTCTGCCTGATCGCATGGATTGGCGTGACGTTGGGGTATCACACCTCCACGTGGGCATCGGTTACCACCAGCATCGGGACCGAGACCACACCCGTGTCCTTATGGTCCACAGCCTTCGAGTGCTCGCGAGTTCCAAGATCCATCTGTTCCACTTCCAGGCTACGGTGGTAATCTTTACGAGGATTACTACGCGAATGTCTGAGCTAGGCCGTGGTTGTAGTAGTATTGTAGTAGTTGTATTTCCACAGTCCTGTGCGTCTTGTGGAATATGACTTAGTGTGTACTGAGTTCCGGAGGTGTAGTTAAATAATGTATAGGAGCTTGGAATGCCTCTGATGGGATGTATCGTCTTTCACCGCAGTTGTACTTTAGCCTTGGCTTGTACTAAACTTTGTATGGTGTGTATGACCACTGGTGTATATATAGCAGTTTCTATATTACCATGTCGTACGGATGAACATCTTTGCATTCCGTGTCATCCATTACATTCTGCACTTCTATGTCAAATTTTGCCATCCTTGTCTAAACCGTTGTTTTGTTTTCCTAGGATGGTCAACAATCGCAGCACTCCTGCTGCTCAGGAGCAGGGTGAGGCTAGTGGGGCTAGAGACGGGAATCTGCCCCAGCCACCCTCCTTGGCGGAAGTTATGCTTGAAGCAGAACGGAACAAGAGAGAGACTAACCGTCTGCTGGAATGCATAGAGCAGAACACTGGGTTCCGTCAGAGGAATGACGTGGTGTCAATCCACGATTTTATCAAGATGTGTCCACCGAAGTTCCATCACTCCACCGAACCTCTAGATGCTGATGACTGGCTACGTAGTATCACCCACAAGCTACACTCTGCCCGTGTGGCCGAAGCTGACAAGGTTATCTACGCCGCCTACCATCTTGAGGGCCCTGCCAGTCTTTGGTGGGAAAACTTTGAAGCTATGCGTCCTGCTGACCAAGTCACTACCTGTGTTGAATTCAGTGAGGCATTCCGTGAACACCACATTCCGGAAGGTCTCATGGATCGCAAGCGGGAGGAATTCTGCAATTTCACCCAGGGCCGTTTAACTGTGGATGGCTACAGTCGCGAGTTTGGTAACCTGGCACGCTATGCACCTGAGGAAGTATCCACCGATGCCAAGACGCAGGCGTGGTTCCGCAAGGGACTCAGCCCTGAACTCCGCCGAGATCTACGTCTGCACGAGTGCACTTCCTTCCAGAAGTTGGTAAACAAGGCTATCAGTGCTGAAACAGGCCAGACCGACTTCGAGGCCACCCGCAAGCATACTCGAGACTTTGGTTCCTCATCCGGCTCTAGCTCTCACAAGCGCCGTGTGTGGGTTCCTAACACTGCTCTCCCACCCAAGTACACACCGAGGCCATCCTATGAGGCGCCTCGCCCAACTCAACAGTTTGCACCTGCTAAGACCTATGGAGGACCAGCTTCCGACTTTGCTCCACGCACCACCACTGTGACATGTTTCAAGTGTGGAGAACCGGGACACTACATGCGTGATTGTCCCCAGAACCAGCCAGGAAAAACCGTTGGCCGTGGCAAGCCAACCGGCAAGGTGAATTATGTCAAGCCAATCCCCACTGCACGTGGTCATGTCAACTATGTCTCTGCTGAGGAAGCTCATGAGGATCCTAACGTCGTCCTTGGTACGCTTCTCGTCAACTGCCATCCGGCATCTGTTCTTTTCGATACTGGAGCATCCCATTTGTTCATATCTGAGAGCTATGCTCGATTGCACAACATGACTTTTTGTGACATGCCTATTTCCATGGTTATTCAAACTCCTGGTTCAAAGTGGCAAACCTCTAGGGTAAGCCATGGAAATGAAATCCTTGTCGATAGACTTGTTTTCCTTGCATCACTAATCGCTCTCAAGTCCTCGGACATAAACATCATTTTGGGTATGGATTGGATGACAACTCATTACGCCAAGATTGATTGCTTTACTAGGACCGTTCAACTTACACATCCATCCGGCAAGATAGTCAATGTCTTGACTCGAATGGCTGAGCGTCAGCTCTACTCTCTTAATGCCAGCCCTCTACCAGAACTCGAAGATATCCCGGTAGTCCGTGACTTCCCGGATGTTTTTCTAGAAGAACTGCCAGGAATTCCACCTGACAGAGATGTCGAGTTCGTGATAGATCTTATTCCTGGAACTGTCCCAATCTCTAGGAGACCTTATAAGATGGCACCACTAGAATTAGCTGAGCTGAAGAAACAACTCGATGAGTCCTTGGAAAAGGGTTTCATCCGTCCTAGTTCTTCCCCTTGGGCTTGCCCCGTCCTCTTCGTCAAGAAGAAGGATGGAACGGAGCGGATGGTTGTAGATTACCGACCGGTCAATCTGGTCACCATAAAGAATAAGTATCCGCTCCCCATGATCAACGACCTGTATGATCAGCTCGCAGGATCCTCAGTCTTCTCTAAGATGGATTTGAGGTTGGGCTACCATCAAATCAAAATCAAGAACGGGGACATTCCTAAAACGGCTTTTGTTACTCGTTATGGCCAATATGAGTACACCGTTATGTCCTTCGGATTAACCAATGCCCCAGCTACCTTTTCTCGGTTAATGAATTATATATTCATGGAGTATTTGGATAAATTCGTCGTGGTGTACCTCGATGATATACTCATCTATTCCAAGAATAAGGAAGATCATGCCGAGCATTTAAGGCTGGTATTGACGAAACTTCGAGAGCACCGCCTTTATGCCAAATTCTCTAAATGTGAATTTTGGTTGCCAGAAGTAACCTATCTAGGTCATGTGATCTCTGGCAAGGGTATTGCTGTCAATCCCGAGCGAGTTCAAGCCGTACTTGATTGGACTCCCCCTGAATCGGTCAAGCAAGTTAGGAGTTTTCTTGGCTTAGCGAGCTATTGCCGACGCTTCGTCGAGAATTTCTCCAAGGTTGCTAAACCTCTAACCGAACTCCTCAAGAAAGATAAAAAGTTTGAGTGGACCCCACAGTGCGAGTCCAGTTTTCAGGAACTGAAAAGACGCCTGACATCTGCACCTGTACTGGTACCACCAGACTTTTCCAAGGATTTTATAATCTATTGCGACGCCTCGCGACAAGGACTAGGTTGCATTCTCATGCAAGATCGTCAAGTGATTGCATACGCATCTCGACAGTTGCGTCCACACGAGGATAACTATCCTACTCATGATCTAGAGCTTGCAGCTGTAGTCCATGCACTCAAAACATGGCGACATTACCTCCTTGGTAATCGCTGTGAAATCTTCACTGATCATCAAAGTTTGAAGTATATCTTCACCCAACCGGATTTGAATCTCAGGCAAAGACGTTGGGTTGAGTTGCTTACGGACTACGACTTAGGAATCACTTACACCCCTGGAAAGGCCAATGTCATGGCTGATGCACTAAGTCGTAAGTCATATTGTAACAATTTAATGTTACAACAAAGTCAACCACTTCTCCACGAGGAATTTCGTAAGCTTAACCTTCACATTGTTCCTCGAGGATTCCTTTCCACCTTGGTGGCGAAACCTACCCTTATGGATCAAATCATAGTTGCCCAGCGGTATGATAAAGGCATATCTCGGATCAAGGAGAACATTGCTAGCGGAGTTGCTAGAAGTTTCTCTATGGATGATCGAGGTGTAGTGTTGTAATGCCCAGGATGGAATTATACCTCCTACGTGTCGAGGCACGACTTAAAGGCATAAGTCCATCCTAGAATGATCTCAAGTTTGGTAATCTTTGCACAACTCATGTAAAAGGGGGAAAGTAAACTGAAAAATAGTTGGCTTACAATCGCCACGTCACAGAATAACAGTACAAGTCTCAAACATCATACAATAAGATCACTACAACCCTCTAAGGGCAAAACCAAATGTCAAAGTACCAAACTCAGATAAATAAAACAACCACAGGCGGATCGAATCCTAGTAAGAGACTCCACTACTGATCGTCCGGGTAGCGCACGTAGTAACGACATCGCTCCTCGTCGTACTCCCAATCCAGCTCGGTGCCATCACCTGGATAGCTCACGGCTGGACCTGCATCTGGTGTGTGAAGTAACTGTGAGCCACAGAGGACTCAGCAATCCCGTTCCCGGGTAACAGAACTATCAAAGCCTTTAGGTGAGGGAAAGGCTGAAGAAAGAAATGAGGTGAAGGAACAACAAAGAGTCTGCAGCAGCAACTAGCACTAACTTACGCAAGAGAGAGCGAGAAGAGAAGGCAAAGCGAGAAGTGATCACTAAGTGATCCTAGCTACAAGCTCACAAGCATAACCCCTCCGTGTTCAACTCCCGAATCCCTATTCGGAAATTGACAGTCACGGAACACACGCTGGTAGTGTATTAGTATCATTGTGTCAAGTTATCTACAACCGGAATTAACAAGCTCCCATCTGCCACATAACCGCGGGCACGGCTTTCGAAAGTTCAAACCCTGCAGGGGTGTTCCAACTTGACCCATTACAAGCCCACGATCCACGGAGTCGCAACTCCAAAGTGGGAAGACCCGAGTATCCTCGGAATCCCGTGCTCAAGATATACCGAGCTAAGGTAAGGCTAATCCAGCAAATCCTCCCGGCGTGCCGACACCCTGATAGTAGCCGCGCGTATCTCGTCTCAGGCCACGACCGGATGGGTGATCCCACAGGTTTTTACCAAACCTTGAGTTTCCTCGAGGTGGCCCCGCGTAACCCCCGTTTCGGACCAACACTCATGTGGAGCACTGGCCCGGGGTTGTTGATTAAGGAAAAGGGTTTATAACTCCCTATGCAAGTTTAGTTTGTTGTTAGGCAAATAGTACCAATGTTGGGATTTGCTGGAAAAGACTTAGCACATAGCGGTTTATCGAGGGGGTCCCATACACCCCAACCGTGTTAGGAACGCATAATCAAGGAACATAAAACCGGCTTATACGGATCCTAACGGCAGGAGTGGAACAAAACACCAAGCAAAAGGCTTAGCCTTCCACCCTTGCCAATATATAGGTGATTTCATTTTAAAGCAATTATATAGTGTGATATAACCCAACCAAACTTCAACATGGAGCAAGCATCTTCACTTCACCTGCAACTAGCAACGCTATAAGAAGGGCTGAGCGAAGCGTACTTAGCCAAGCAACGGTTTGCATAGGTAGGGTTGGTTAAACATGGCAATTGGTTACAAGTAGGAGGCTGACAAGAAGAACATGGGCATCGAGGCAAAACTATAGATCGAGACTACTAGCAATAGACAAAGATAGTAATGTTATCGGGGTTCGGTCATCTTGCCTGAAGAGAAGAAGTTCGGATCAAAAGAAGGGTCCTCTTGCTCAAACTCGTTGGAAACCTCGTGCTCAACCTCGTTGGAAAACTCGTGCTCAACTTCCGGGTCTAAACAAGACAAACACGACAAGCACCAATCAACACGATGCAATGCGCACTCGAAAAACATGTATGCATGATGGATGCACTAGAGATGCACATGGAGCACGGAAAACATCACTCAAGCAAAACACCTCAAAACAAGATAACAACCTGATATTATTAATCTACACAGAAAATCACCCAAGTTTGATATAAGATTCGCTGAAATCGGAGTTACGGGCTAAAAGTTATGCCCGAAACAAGATTTGAGCGAAAACTGCAAATTACAGCAACATAGCATCTTGGGAGCACAAAATAATTAATCTACAGCACCCAAAAAGCATGGCAAAGGACTTGAACATAAACTAGATATAATGCACAGCAAGTAGGTCCAAAGTGCACCCCCAACGGAGTCACGGATCAATAGCAATGATCTTGGACATATTGAACTTTGAAATAAAATTCTGGCAGCAGAATTTTATTGAAAGTTCGGAGCAAAAGATAAGCATGCTACAGCCACTCAAATGGACATGTGAGGACATGGATGGAAAGACAACAATATATACTTCATGGAACAATCAAAATCCACCCCAAAACTATCATGCTTTGTCCTACAACATCACACGAACATGGCATCGGAACTTAACAGATTTCAGACTTAGTGAAATTTCACTAAGTCCTAAAACAGCAACATCATCATAGCAACAAAAAGAGCATGTTTAAGTCACATCTAAACTAAACATGGAAAAGGGTAAGCACCTCATCAAAATACATATGACGGTGATCCCGAAACACACAAGCATGCATCAATGTGGTGAACACACCGATTGCAACAAGCTCAACAACATGGCATTTCATAACAAGTAAAAACACAACATATGAACATGGCATCTTGCAACGATGATAACAAGGAAACAAAACATCTACCATGCAACCTATCACAAGCAACACGTAGTTCGTGACAAGACGAACACGTGGACATGTCATTTGCATCGTTTGGACAAACGAGCTAGAAGATATCACATGTCAAAGGTGGCACAAAAATAACACATAGCAGCAGTTTATATCATCATACACTCTTGCAACAGCAAAACAAGCCCCTAGATGATCTCTAACATGCATGACTACAACAGGTAAAACGTAGAGGGCATCTCCACGAACATCTGGACATATCACACGCTCAAAACGGAGCAACAGGTAAAAAGATACAGCAGGTCAAAGTAGGCATTCTCAGATAACAGATCTGGGGATTTAGGAAAAAAAAACAACCTCAGAAACGGATCTGGCGGATGAACAGTGTTGCGGCCCGGATGAACAGTGACACGGCCCAGATCTGAAGAAAACGGCCCGGGCGGCTACAGTGCGGCTGAGGCCCGCGAGGCGGCGCGGCCCAGATCTGCGGGAGCCCGGCGGCGGCGTGAGGCCTGCGGCCCACCGAGGCGGAGGCCCGGCGCGGGGCTCAGCCGGCTGCGGGAGGGAGGAACGGGCCGGGAGGCGGCCCGCTCGGGCGGCGGCGGAAGGAGGCCTGCGGGAGGCCGGCGGCCCGGGGATCGACGAAGCCCAGCCGGGCGCTGGGAGCCGGCGCGGCCCGGCTCCTCGATGCGGTGGCCCGCTCGCTCGCTCGCGGAGGCTGACGGGGCGAGGCGAAGTGGTGAGGCCGGCCCACCGGGGCGCGGATCCACGCGCGGAGGGAGGCGAGCGCAGTGCGGAGGCGACGAAGGCCCGACCAAGTGGTCCACTGACGAGCGCCCGTCGCTGCGGAGGAAACCGGGATCGATCCAGGCGTTCGACGCGGGAAACCGAGGCGTTGACCTCGCCCAGGCGCGGATCCGGTCGACGCGCTGGTTGGAACGAAGGGAAAAACTGGATCCTCTCGGGATCCAGATGAACAGTGCGACTGGATCTGAGAGGATTTCGGATCTGGAGTAAAATGGAAAAAAAATAAAAAGAGGGGAGAGAGGGGAAGAAGAAGGGGACAACCACAATAGACTAGGGTCTATATATAGCAGTTTAGACTAGGGTTTGGAGGTTAGGGATGTTTAGGAGCCCTCCGATCGGGATCCAACGGACCCGATCGCGGGGATGATTTTAAAGGGACCAGACGGAGATAAAAGAATACAGTAGGGGTATTTCCGGGACACGAAGTAAGGGCACTTCGGACCCACACAGACAACGGAGGGAAAAGTCAACGGAGTCCAAACGAGACGAGATTTGAGAGGCAGGTTGCACACAACAAAACAACAACACACAACACAACCTCGCGGCACACCGGTAACGAAAAACGCCCGAACAACAAAGAAGCCCTACGGGACGTCACGAACACGTGAGGGAACTCCGGAACACGAAACGGACAACGGGAAGGAACGCCACGAACCGGATGCAACCCACAACACAAACAAAATGCAATGCACATGTCTACATGATATGAATGAATGCCACACACTCACACAACAAAACGACGAAAGCCCGAAAGACAAAGAACCCGAAATGGAAATAGGTGAAGCCGGAGATTTATTATAAGCCCAAAAGGGAAAGTATTACATCCGGGGCATTACAAACTCTCCTCTACTACAAAAGATCTCGTCCCGAGATCTAGGACTGGAAAAAGGAAGGGTACTCGGAACGAAGATGATCTTCTCGTTCCCAGGTAGCTTCTCGGTCTGTGTGATGTGACCACTTGACTTTCAGAAACTTGATGGTCTTGTTGCGAGTCTTGCGTTCAGTTTCTTCGAGAATTGCAACTGGATGCTCTCGGTAGGAAAGGTCTTGTTGAAGATCAATCTCCTCAAACGGAATCATTCGCTCAGGTGCCTTGAAGCATTTGCGAAGCTGAGACACATGGAAGACATCATGAACATTTGCAAAGTTGGAAGGGAGCTCGAGCTGATAGGCTAGATCGCCTCTTTTGCCAAGAATTTTGAAAGGCCCGACGTATCTAGGAGCAAGCTTTCCTTTGATACCGAACCTTTGGGTTCCTTTCATCGGAGAAACTCGGAGATAGACATGATCACCGATGTCGAAAGCCAAGTCACGATGCTTTCCGTCATAGTAACTCTTCTGACGCGACTGAGCGGCCTTGAGATTCTCACGTATGACTTTGCACATTTCTTCGGCTTCAGAGATCAAATCATTGCCAAGAAGTTGGCGTTCACCTGTTTCAGACCAGTTGAGAGGGGTACGGCACTTCCTGCCATAGAGAATTTCAAACGGTGCTTTGCCTGCACTTGCTTGGAAGCTGTTGTTGTAAGAGAATTCTGCAAATGGAAGACAGTCCTCCCATTTCATGCCGAAGGAGATGACACAGGCTCTGAGCATATCTTCAAGGATCTGATTCACACGCTCGACTTGACCACTAGTCTGAGGGTGAAAGGCAGTGATGAACCTGATCTTCGTGCCCATGGCGGACTGAAAGGAGTCCCAGAACTTTGATGTGAACAAGCTGCCACGGTCTGAGGATATCACTTGAGGAATGCCATGTAGGGACACAATTCTGGAAGTGTACAGCTCTGCAAGTTGAGCTGCATTGATTGATTCTTTGACTGGAAGAAAGTGAGCAACTTTGGTAAGCTTGTCGATCACCACAAAGATAGCATCATTGCCTCGCTTAGATTTAGGAAAGCCAGTGACGAAGTCCATTTCAATGTGGTCGAACTTCCACTCAGGAATAGGAAGAGGTTGGAGAAGACCGGCTGGACGTTGATGTTCTGCTTTCACTCTTCTGCATACATCACATTCGTTCACGAATTGGGCAATTTCCCTTTTCATGCGTGTCCACCAGTAAGATTGCTTGAGGTCTTGATACATCTTGGAACTGCCAGGATGAATGGAAAGGAGAGAGTCATGAGCTTCTTCCATTATGAGCTTCCTGAGATCACCTTTGGGAACAACGAGTCTGTCCTCGAAGAACAAGGTATCTCTCTCATCAACACGGAAGCACTTATATTTTGGAGTGCCCTTTGCAATCCCATGTTTTACCTTCTTCACCATGGTATCACTGAGCTGGGCCTCACGGACTTGATCTTCCAAGGTAGGAGCAATCTGGAGATTTGCAAGAAAACCCTGCGGAACAACCTGAAGGTTTAGCTTCCTGAAAGCTTCACAAAGCTCAGGCTGGTGTGGCTTGATAAGAAGGCTGTTGCAATATGCCTTTCTGCTCAAAGCATCTGCAATCACATTCGCCTTGCCTGGAGTGTACTCGATGCTGGGGTTGTACTCTTGGATCATCTCGACCCAACGAGTCTGGCGGAGGTTCAGATGCGGCTGTGTGAAGATGTACTTCAAACTCTTGTGATCAGTGAAGATGTCGACCTTTCTGCCCAACAACAGATGTCTCCACGTAATCAGAGCATGTACCACAGCTGCTAGCTCGAGATCATGTGTGGGATAGTTCTTCTCAGCTGGCTTGAGCTGACGTGAAGTGTATGCCACAATTCTCTTCTCTTGCATAAGCACACCACCAAGGCCTTGAAGAGAAGCGTCACAGAACACTTCATAGGGCTTGGATTCATCAGGAGGAATCAGAACTGGAGCTGAGACAAGCTTCTCTTCGAGGGTTTTGAAAGCCACTTCACAATCGGGAGACCAAAAGTATTTGACATTCTTCTGGAGGAGGTTGGAAAGAGGCTTGGCAATCTTGGAGAAGTTCTCCACAAACCTTCTGCAATAGCTGGCAAGACCCAGAAAACTGCGGAGCTGCTTGACGTTCTGAGGAGCTTCCCAGTTGACAATTGCTTCAACTTTCTCGGGATTAACCGCAATACCGTCAGCTGAGATAATGTGGCCCAGGTAGAGAACCTTATCGAGCCAAAACTCGCACTTTGAGAACTTGGCATAGAATTTGTGCTCTCTGAGTCGATCAAGAACTAGACGCAAGTGCTTTTCGTGATCTTCTTCATTCTTGGAAAACACCAAAATATCATCCAGATACACTAGCACAAACTCGCCTGTATAGGGGTTGAAGATGTAATGCATCATCCTTGAGAAGGTAGGAGGAGCATTGGCGAGGCCGAAGGACATGACGGTATACTCATATGAACCGTAGCTCGTTCTGAACGCCGTCTTGGGAATGTCTTCCTCGCGAATGCGAATTTGATGGTAGCCCATTCGGAGGTCAAGCTTAGAGAATACTTTAGCTCCTTTGAGCTGCTCAAAGAGTTCATTGATGTTGGGGAGCGGATACTTGTTCTTAATCGTCTTCTTGTTCAGTGGCCGGTAGTCAACACAGAGACGCTCCGTGCCATCTTTCTTCTTGACAAATAAGACACCACAGCCCCACGGAGATGTACTCGGTCTGATGAGACCCATACGCTCCTGTTCATCCAACTGTCTCTTCAATTCCTTCAATTCATCTGAAGAGAGCTTGTAAGGACGCCGACAGACAGGTTCGGTGCCCGGCTCGAGTTCAATGACAAACTCCACCTGACGGTGTGGAGGCATTCCTGGAAGTTCTTCTGGAAAGACGTCTTGATATTCATTCACCACTGGAATTTGCTCTATGGCATTAATTTCACCCTTATCATTAAGAGAGAAAAGCCGAATAGTATTATCCCTGGAGGCGAAGATAATCACATCTTCATCAGAATGCGTCAACTTGACTTCTTTTTGAGCACAATCAATATGAGCATCGTGCTGAGAAAGCCAATCCATTCCGAGAATGAGGTCAATATCAGAATGACCAAGAACCACCGGTTTAGCCATAAAACGATAATCTCCCATGCGAATAGAAACATCCGGAGCATAGACAGTAGAAGACATACGTCTCCCTGGAGAAATAACTTCCAACCTCTGAGGCAAATTTGAAGTGGCAATATTGTGCTTGGATGCAAAAGGTTGAGACATGAAAGAGCATGATGCACCCGAATCAAATAACACTTTAGCTGGGATAGAGTTAACTGGAAGGTTACCCAGAATAACATCAGAAGAAGCCTCTGCTTGTGCTGCATTCATCAGATTGACCCTTGCAGACTTTGGATCATGCTTGACAATAGCTGAACTCATAGGAGGAGGAGGTGGAAGACGCTTCGGATTCGGACATCTGTTGGCATAGTGACCTTTCTGAGTGCATTTGTTGCAAGTCACTTCTGAGAGAGGACGGAACTGAGAGCCACTGGACTTGGAGCCTTGAGACTGAAACTGCTTCTTCGACTGGTTGCTTGGGTTGGGTGGGTGGGAGAAACCACGACCACTAGAGTTCTTGTTGTTGGAGTTGTTGAAGTTGCTGGAGTTGTTGTATGGAGCTCGAATCATTGGAGGAGGAGGAAGCCAGAATTTCTGTTGTTTCGCAGCCAACTGAGACGATGAGGTAGAGTGAACAGCATCTCGAATTCTCTTCTTAGAAGCCTCCATCTTCAGCTGAGCTGCTTCTTGTTTCAAAGCCATATTATAGAACTTATCGAATTCGTCTGGCTCGAACAAGGTGAGAGCAAGCTGAAGTTCATCTTTGAGACCTCCACGGAACTGATAGATTTTGCTCTTTGCATCAGGTATGTCTTGCTTTGCATAGCGAGCGAGGTTTTGGAACTTGACATTATACTGATAGACTGTCATGGAGCCCTGCTTGAGGTTGCGGAATTGCTCACGCATACCCTCAATAACACTTGTAGGAATGTGATGCGAGCGGAAATCCCTGCAGAAGTTCTCCCACGAGATCACTTGACCCGGCCTTGAGTCTTTGTACTGCTGCCACCAATCAGCTGCTTGATCTTTCAGTTGGAAGGCTGCAAACTTCACATAGTCATCTTCTTTCACGTTACTGCACTCAAAATGCTTCTTGATATCGGTCAGCCAATCCTCAGCATCAAGAGGGTCGACACAGTAACTGAAAGCTTTAGGATTGTTAGCCAGGAACTGGTTGAGGGTAGCATGGTGCTGCTGGAAGAAGTTGCCTTGGTTCATTGGAATGCCCTGATTAGCTTGATTAGCTTGCATAGCTTGCATTTGCTGCATCATCTGCATCATCAACTGAGTGTTCTGAGCAGTAGTCTGCATAATTGCTCTCCAAGCCTCAGGCGGAGGAGGAGGTGAAGGAGGACGTTCTGGAACCTCTTCACCCTCTGGGTTGGCATTCGGAACCCTTTTCGGAGCCATCCTGTAAGAGATGACCACGAATCAGCAATTAATTGACAAAAGGAATAAGCTGAATCAATGGAATGAATTGCAACAAGTCTTCACAATAATCATTCGAACAATAAGAACGAATGAAATCATCCGAACAAGAGGAACGAATGAATTTCTTAGTTAAATGATAACATCAGTCTTCACGAGAAGCCACATAGGGATCAAAAGGATAATATAATAAAACAACAAGGTACGGAAAGGAACAAACACAAGAGAGGAGTTTCGTTCTAACATCTTTGTGCTGAAAGCATATGAACGCGTTACGAAAAGGTTTTGCAATCCCCGGATCAGCATAGCCAAGGACCCTTTAAGATGCAACTCCTGATAGTAACCTCGGTCATATAACCTCTTCACTCAATGTCGAACCCCGAACTCACTAACCTGCATTCGTTGGAAGAATGCCTACGGTCTACTGGATAAAACCCACCTATAGCTTTCCGAAAGATTCCAGTTATGCAATCAGGTGTTGGGGATACACGGGAAGCACCGCGCAATCAACTCTAACCTACATCCAGGTGTATCCATCCTTCAACACATAACCAGTCTTTCTCGGAAGCTGTGTACCTCGGACCTTCGAAAAGCATCCACTATAACAAGCTATGGCAATACTCCCGAACTACCTCCCCAGTACTGGGTGATGTCGGGGTTATCGTGCCACTGGCCGTATAGGGGAGATTTTCGATGTCGGCCGTCTTAAGTATTTAGTACTGTCGCGATATGCTTGTTACAGTGATACCCCGAAGCTCAACTCCTCGGTAACAGGAGGCATCAGGAACAATATCCTTGTCACAAGAACATCGAAACAATCCCAGAATACTCGCGGGAATCCTAAAAAAAAAAATTTTGTGCAAATTTTGAAGATAGGAGAGACAAGAG
>LR738709.1:295840420-295862641 GCA_902687465.1 Secale cereale
AAAGGGTAAGCACCTCATCAAAATACATATGACGGTGATCCCGAAACACACAAGCATGCATCAATGTGGTGAACACACCGATTGCAACAAGCTCAACAACATGGCATTTCATAACAAGTAAAAACACAACATATGAACATGGCATCTTGCAACGATGATAACAAGGAAACAAAACATCTACCATGCAACCTATCACAAGCAACACGTAGTTCGTGACAAGACGAACACGTGGACATGTCATTTGCATCGTTTGGACAAACGAGCTAGAAGATATCACATGTCAAAGGTGGCACAAAAATAACACATAGCAGCAGTTTATATCATCATACACTCTTGCAACAGCAAAACAAGCCCCTAGATGATCTCTAACATGCATGACTACAACAGGTAAAACGTAGAGGGCATCTCCACGAACATCTGGACATATCACACGCTCAAAACGGAGCAACAGGTAAAAAGATACAGCAGGTCAAAGTAGGCATTCTCAGATAACAGATCTGGGGATTTAGGAAAAAAAAACAACCTCAGAAACGGATCTGGCGGATGAACAGTGTTGCGGCCCGGATGAACAGTGACACGGCCCAGATCTGAAGAAAACGGCCCGGGCGGCTACAGTGCGGCTGAGGCCCGCGAGGCGGCGCGGCCCAGATCTGCGGGAGCCCGGCGGCGGCGTGAGGCCTGCGGCCCACCGAGGCGGAGGCCCGGCGCGGGGCTCAGCCGGCTGCGGGAGGGAGGAACGGGCCGGGAGGCGGCCCGCTCGGGCGGCGGCGGAAGGAGGCCTGCGGGAGGCCGGCGGCCCGGGGATCGACGAAGCCCAGCCGGGCGCTGGGAGCCGGCGCGGCCCGGCTCCTCGATGCGGTGGCCCGCTCGCTCGCTCACGGAGGCTGACGGGGCGAGGCGAAGTGGTGAGGCCGGCCCACCGGGGCGCGGATCCACGCGCGGAGGGAGGCGAGCGCAGTGCGGAGGCGACGAAGGCCCGACCAAGTGGTCCACTGACGAGCGCCCGTCGCTGCGGAGGAAACCGGGATCGATCCAGGCGTTCGACGCGGGAAACCGAGGCGTTGACCTCGCCCAGGCGCGGATCCGGTCGACGCGCTGGTTGGAACGAAGGGAAAAACTGGATCCTCTCGGGATCCAGATGAACAGTGCGACTGGATCTGAGAGGATTTCGGATCTGGAGTAAAATGGAAAAAAAATAAAAAGAGGGGAGAGAGGGGAAGAAGAAGGGGACAACCACAATAGACTAGGGTCTATATATAGCAGTTTAGACTAGGGTTTGGAGGTTAGGGATGTTTAGGAGCCCTCCGATCGGGATCCAACGGACCCGATCGCGGGGATGATTTTAAAGGGACCAGACGGAGATAAAAGAATACAGTAGGGGTATTTCCGGGACACGAAGTAAGGGCACTTCGGACCCACACAGACAACGGAGGGAAAAGTCAACGGAGTCCAAACGAGACGAGATTTGAGAGGCAGGTTGCACACAACAAAACAACAACACACAACACAACCTCGCGGCACACCGGTAACGAAAAACGCCCGAACAACAAAGAAGCCCTACGGGACGTCACGAACACGTGAGGGAACTCCGGAACACGAAACGGACAACGGGAAGGAACGCCACGAACCGGATGCAACCCACAACACAAACAAAATGCAATGCACATGTCTACATGATATGAATGAATGCCACACACTCACACAACAAAACGACGAAAGCCCGAAAGACAAAGAACCCGAAATGGAAATAGGTGAAGCCGGAGATTTATTATAAGCCCAAAAGGGAAAGTATTACATCCGGGGCATTACAAGTGTACTTCGAGAACCGCTTGGTGGTACCCAAGAAACCACAACTACGACAAATGATTCTTAAGGAGGCTCATGAATCTCCTCTCACGATTCATCCCGGTAGTACCAAAATGTATCAGGACTTACGTCAGAGATTCTGGTGGACTAGGATGAAGAGAGAAATCGCTCAATTCATTGCTAACTGCGACGTTTGCCGTCGAGTCAAAGCAGAGCATCAACGGCCTGCTGGCACCCTTCAACCTTTAGCTATTCCTGAATGGAAATGGGACAAAGTCGGTATGGACTTCATTACCGGGTTTCCCAGGTCCAGGAAAGGGAATAATGCTATCTTCGTCGTTATCGACCGCCTCTCTAAAGTAGCTCATTTCCTGCCTGTTCGAGAGAGTATTACCGCTAGCCAGCTAGCAGATTTGTATGTCTCTGGGATAGTATCACTTCATGGTGTACCGTTGGAGATTAACTCAGACCGTGGAAGTCTTTTCACTTCACGATTTTGGGAAAGTTTCCAGAATGCTATGGGAACTCATCTCTCCTTCAGTACCGCCTTCCATCCCCAGTCAAGTGGTCAAGTGGAACGAGTCAATCAAATCCTGGAAGACATGCTTCGAGCCTCTGTCATTTCTTTCGGTATGGAATGGGAAAAATGTCTTCCATTTGCCGAATTCGCTTATAACAATAGTTATCAAGCCAGCTTGGGTAAAGCTCCCTTCGAAGTTCTATATGGACGAAGGTGTCGAACACCTCTTAACTGGTCGGAGACCGGGGAAAGACAATTCTTTGGCCCGGATATGATTCAGGAAGCAGAAGAACAAGTTCGCATCGTTCGTGAGAGATTGAAAACAGCCCAGTCTCGCCAAAAGAGCCAATATGATAGCCATCATAAGGCTGTGACTTTTGAAGTCGGCGATAAGGCTTACCTTCGGGTTACTCCTCTTAAGGGAACCCATCGCTTCGGTATCAAAGGCAAATTGGCCCCTCGTTTCATCGGTCCTTTTCGCATTCTTGCCAAACGAGGAGAAGTTGCCTACCAATTGGAACTACCTCCGCAACTTTCCAGAATTCATGATGTTTTCCACGTTTCTCAACTCAGGCGTTGCTTCTCGGATCCTATCCGCGGAGTGGACCACGAAACGCTTGATCTCCAGGACAATCTCACACGAGAATACCCCGTTCGTATTCTTGATCAAACCGAGCGCACCACTCGACGCCACAATATCAAGTTTCTCAAGGTTCAATGGTCACATCATTCCGAGAGTGAAGCTACTTGGAAAAGGGAGGATCGTCTTCGACTTGAGTACCCCACCCTCTTTCCGGAGGAACCCGAATCTCGGGACGCGATTCTTTTAAGTGAGGGTGAGTTGTCACATCCCTAGTTAGCATTTGCATTAGGACCTAGCTAGAGTGTGCATCATGTTTACTTTTCAAAGAAACTGGAAATGGGATTAAAAGAAACCCCAGCACCCCTCTCCTAACAACTAGGGTTTGATAAAATATTTTCCAATGTACCCAAAATGCCCTTAAAAATGTTCATTATTTCTGCCTTGGTCTTCAACCTCTGCCAAAAATGGTGCACAATTTTCTAGGACACTCTAGGGCTTTGGATTAAATCATATGGTATTTGTATTTGGGCATTTAAATACTTAAAAATATTTTAAATGCTCAAATAATCATGAACTATAATGTTTCCTACTGTTCATATTATATACAGTGGGCATGACAAGTTTCATGAGTTATAAAAATGTTTTGGCATTTTTATTAATTGAGCAAAGCTTCAAAAGAAATGAAACAGAAAAGTAAATAGGAAAAAAAATAGGAAGAAGCAGTTTTACCTGAGCCCACTTACCTGCTGGCCCAGACGGCCCAGCCCACCAGGGGCATCCCTGTCTTCTTCGTTGCGCCAGCGCACGAAGCAGCTCGGTGGCGAGCGCCGCCGACGCGCCGGCCACCTTCTGCCTGCCTGGCTGGCCCCTCGACCCTCTGGATGGACTAGGACGACGCCACGCAGACCCCTCGACCGTTTCCCCTATCTCCCGTGTCCTTCCCCCTCCTCTCTTCCCTCCGCCGAGCTCCCCCGAGCGAGCTCGTCGCCGTCGATCGCTGCCACCGCGCCCTACGCCACTCCCTCGCCTTCCCGACGCACCACTAGCTCCGCCGCATCGCCCCGAAGCTCCCCACCGACGCACACGACGCCAGAAGCCCCGCAACGCCCTCCCCGCCGTCGTCTTCAACCTTCGGCACCGGAGATCGCCGCCGCCCGTACGCCGCCGTCCGACCTTCCCCGAGCTCGCTTCGACGCCCTCTGCGACCGCTGTGAGCTCACGCTTCGAACCCCCCTCTCCACGGGCCCGTTTATGCCTTGTAGCCGGCGCCCCCTTTGCAGACCGAAGATCACCGCCGCCGGCCAACTCGCCGCCGTGGCCATAGGCACCGTGCCTCGTGGCTGAGCACGCCATTAGGATCAGTAGATCACCAGCAAGCTAGTGCCAGCTTTAACTCCTCCTACCGTGCACCACAACACCATCCCGGCCAACTCCGTGCGAGCACCGCCGCGGACGAGCTCGTCGCCGTCAACTCCGGCGACCTTTCGACCAACCAGTGGCACCGTTGGATGCAGTGCATCACCAGGAGCACACAGAGCCCATCCGCGTGGCAAATGGTTGCCGGAACAAGGATTCCGACGAGTCACCGCCGCGCAAAATGGTCGCCGCCGGCCAAACTCCGGCGGGCTGACATGGCCTGTTGTTTAGGAGCTAACAGTAATTAGATTAACCACCACAGTCACTGACAGTGGGCCCCCTTTGTTTAGTCAAACCCAGTCAACCCTGGTTATGACCGGAATTAGCTCCTGAGACACAGACATGAGGGACCCACCGGTCAGGTTTGACTTGGACTGGCCCTGTTGACTGCCTGACGTCAGCATGATGTCATGCTGACGCAGTAAAGGTTTTTCTGGGATTTTTAGATTTGAAAATAATTCAGGAAATTCCAGGAAATACCCAAAACTTCGAAAAATCATATAAAATCAACCATAGCTCAGATGGAAAAGATTTATATATGAAAAATGATCAGAAAAATCCAATCTTTCCAATGGCACTGGTTTCATGCATGTTTGAACAAGTTAACTTGCTGTATACATCAAAAACATGATAATGCACTTATTTAAATAATAGTTTGAACTCCAATTTGAATCTTTGATTCAAATAGGTTCAAACCCTTCTGGTTTTAGTTGCATTAGCCAACACACATGCATCTTGCCATGACATGAGAATGCATCATATTGTTGCATTTGTTTGTTAATGATTGTATCGCCGGTATTCTCTGTGTTAGGTCCTGCTCCCGAGGATACTGCTGCGTATCCAGTTGAAGAGCAGTACCCGACAACCACCTTGTCAGGCAAGCAATCATTGATCATTCCGATACAAACCCAATCTTCTCGCTCCTGCTCTCTTTTACTGCATTAAGGCAACAGCGTGTGAACTGCTACTTGCTGCGGTAGTTGAACCCTATTCCCTTGCATGACCTGTCATTGCCACAGTAAATAGTTGAAACCCACTAGCATGTGTAGGAGTTGATTGAGCCATGTGATGTGTGATCCACCATGCTATTTGTTTATGTTGCCTGCTATGCTTAGAGTTGTGTCTGGTCTGGTTCATCTAGGTGATGGATTAGAGTGAAATGATCATACTGTTAAAGAGAAGGAAGTGTGGAATACGCTTGGTAAAGGTATCGATGAAAGGCCATGTAGGAGTACATGGTGGGTTGTTTCATTGGAATCGTCCATAGGACCCGAGATCTGTATGTGTGGTTCAAGTTACAGCTACTACCACACATTGGGATCCTTAATTGACCCTTTCGGCTTATTAATTACCCTTGATCTCTGTCCAGGAGTTGCAACTAGTTTCTGGTGTTTATAGCTTACTGGAGGTCGTGCACAACGCTGACCCTCGGGGTAGGTTGTGATGCGACAGGTACGTGGCACGGTGTACCGGTTGCCCGTTTGGTAACTCGGGAACCCTGTACACATCGTTTTGGGCCGTGAGCGACACCCCGACCGGATCTCCCCACGGATGGAACCCAAATAGGCGATAAACCTGGACGAGGGACTTGAGTAGTTAGTCAGGTCATGGCCGACACCCCCGCTGGGCTTCCGCTTGAAGGTTGCCGAGTACACGCCGAGTAAACGGCGATAAGTGGTGAAAGCGTGTGTGAAGAGGTACACCCCTGCAGGGTTATCAAACTATTCGAATAGCCGTTGTTCGCGGTACGGACTACTTGGTTGCTCTTACAGTTCATAGACAAGTTGATGGATACTACTAAAAGCCTCAAGATAAGTGTGAGTGCCGTGGAAGGCCCTTCCGTAGGATGATGGAAGAGGATCCTCGGTAGTGTATTGATGTGGTGAGTAGTGGACTCGTGTTCGTAATAACATCTTGTAATCCGTTGAGAGTTGTAGTATAGGTTAGCCAAGGTCAAAGCTGGCATTCTGCTATGAACTCCACTACCCCCTTTGATAATGTTGCATGTATGATAGGTTCTGTGGTAAGACTTGCTGAGTACCTTTGTACTCATGTTTGCTTAATAACTGTTGCAGAGGAGAACCCTGCCCCTGCTGATGGGTTCTACATAGACGTTGACGTCGACGAGTAGCTTGACACCCAGACAGAGATCTGGAGCTTGTGAAGGGCCTTGTAGATAGTCAGGCTACACCAAGCCTGTTTTATTTTCTAAGTTGTCTGTACTCAGACATGTAGCTTTCGCTTGTGCTTGTATGACTGTATGAATTGAGTGTTGGGTCATGTGACCCCTACCTGTATGGATATGTTATGTATGGCTCTTGGAGCCTTTTAAATAAAGTACTTTGAGTCATAGAGTTCTGTTGTGATGCAATGTTGTATTTGCACATATTGAGCATATTGCGTGTATGATTGAAATGCTTGGTATGTGTGGGATCCGACACCTAGTTGTTTTCCTTTGGTAGCCTATCTTACAGGGAAATGCCTCCTAGTGTCTCCAATGAGCCTTGGTAGCTTGCTACTCCTCGGAACACGTAGGCTGGCCGGCATGTGACCTTCTTCGTTACTGTGTCTATCCCTTAGGGGAAATGTCAAGCATTGTTCCTTTAAGTCCATGTAGCATGCTACGACTTGGGTTCATACGTTGATGACCAACACGTTCGTTGCTGGGTCATGGATGCCTGTCTCTGTAATTTAGCGCCACTTTTGGTTTATAACTAGCCATGTCGGCCCGGGTTCTCTGTCATATGGATGCTAGCGACACTGTCATATACGTGTGCCAAAATGCGCAAACGGTCCCGGGCCAGGTAAGGTGGCACCCGTGGGGTTACCGTGCGTGAGGCCGCAAAGTGATATGACGTGTTACAGCTAGATCGGTGTGACTTACGATCGGGGTCCCGACACCCACCTGGCGGCCCAAGTGGCCGGCCCAGCCCCCCAGCGCCCCCTTGTCATCTTCCTCCTCGGCCAGGAGGACAACCAGGTGCTTGGCGAGCGCCGACGCTGCTCTGGCCACCTCCTGCTTCCTCCCCAGGCCTTCTAGCGATGCCACGGAGACGCCCCATGGCCCCTCGCTCCTCTCCCTCACTCTCTGCTCTCTCCTTGGCCCTCTAGTTCCTCCCTCGTGCGTGACCGAACGCTGTTGTCGCTGCCGACGAGCTCCCCCATGGCCACAGCCATCTCCGAGCCTCTCCGATGCACCCCCGAGCTCCGCCGTGACGCCCCGGTCCCCTCCGCCGAGCCACATGATGCCAGACGCCCTAGAGCGCCGTCGTCGACGCCATCTCCGCCCTCTGCACCGACGGCCGTCGTCGACCAATTCGTCGTCACCAGGCCATCCCCGAGCACGCTGAGATCACCGACGACCCCGACGTGAGCTCCTCTACCGAACCCCTCTCTCCCCGCCGTCGTTATCCTCCTCTAGCCCCGCTGTCCGCCGGAGCCGAGAGCCGGCCGCCGCCGTTCTTGACGCTGTCATAGCCAGAACTAGCAAAGCTCGTGCCCGAGCATGGCTACGTGCTGAGCAGCTCCACAGCAAGCTATCACCGCCACCAGTTCATCCTTTCGTGCACCATAGCGATACGCCGCTCGAACCCGTAGCTCCGGCCGCCGCCGATCTGGTCGCCGCCGTCGACTCTGGCCTCCCTGTGCCCGGCTGCGTGCGCCCCTAGATGCGCAGAAGCACGGGCTCTCTCCTGGTGCCCTTAGCGTGCCCAGCCGCGGCCTATAGCGCCGCCCCGACCAACCCCGGCGAGTTCCCACCGCTGTTGTGGTCGCCGGCGTCACCTGCTGACGTGGCGCCGGTTAATTAGCGCTAATAACCCCGCTAAACACCACCAGGGCCACTGACATATGGGCCCCGCTGCCTAATTAACCTAGTTTATCTTCTGTTTAGTTTAAACTAACCCAACGGGCCCCACGTGTCAAAGTTGACCAAGTTGACATGGCTGTTGACTGGGCCCACATGGCAGCTACACTAACCAGCCCCAGTCCCTGACCAGTGGACCCCACTGGTCAGGTTTGACCTAGACCAGCCCCTGTTGACTGCTGACGTTAGCATGAGGTCATGCTGACGCAGTAAATGTTTTCTGGGATTTTAAATAAATCAGAAATGATTTATTTATTTCAGAAAATAGCTAAAACTTCTAAAATTCATATAAAATCAACCATAGCTCAGATGAAAATAATTTATATATGAAAAATGATGAAAAATATGAGGAATCTGTTTATGGTATTTTCATGCATGTTCGAACAAGTGAAACATGCTAATCAGGTCAAATCAATTAAATGACATTTAAATAATCACATGTGGAGTTTGAATTTGAACCTTTGGTTCAAACCAACTTCATTTAATATGGTTGCTAATTGCATTAGCTCCATCAACAGCATATTGCCATGTCATGATCGTGCATCATATTGTCACACTGCATTGATTGTGTTCTTTCTCTGTTGCCGGTGTTTGTTCCCTCTCAGTAGACGTTGTTCCGACAATGTGACCGATGACACTGATGAAGACACAGTGCTATCTTCAGAAGTGCCAGGCAAGCAAAACCCCATTGAGCATTCTGATACAATCCCACTCTCTCGCTCTTGCTCTCTTTTACTGCATTAGGACAACAACGCTTCAACTGTTACCTGCTGCGGTAGTTGAACCCCTTCCCTCTGCATGACCTGTCATTGCCACAGTAAATAGTTGAAACCCACTAGCATGAGTAGGAGTTGTTTGAGCCATGTTGTGCCTACTCATTCATGCTTTCTGGTTATGCCTGCCATTGCTTAGAGTTGTGTCAGGTCTGATTCATCGGGGATGAATCGGAATGTGGTGAACATGTCCTGCTGTTGAGAGCTAAGTGTGTGAACACGTTTTGGTAAAGGTAGCGATGAGAGGCCATGTAGGAGTACATGGTGGGTTGTCTCATTGAAACCGTCCTCAGGAACTGAGTTCTGTGTTGGTTGATCCATGAACAACTACTACCACACGTTGGGCCCTGAAATATGACCCCGCTCGACTTATTGACTGCCCTTGTTCTCTGTCCAGGAGTTGCAACTAGTTTCTGGTGTTTGTAGTTTACTGGAGGTCGTGCGCAGCGCTGGCCCTCGGTGTGGGCTGTGACACGGCAGGTACGTGGCACGGTGTACCGGTCGCCCGTTTGGTGACGCGGGAAGCCTGTACACATCGTTTGGGGCCGTGAGCGACAACCAGGCCGGATCTCCCCACGGATGGAACCCAAATAGGCGATAAACCTGGACTAGAGACTTGAGTGGTTGGTTAGGTCGTGGTCTACACCCACGTCGGCTTTCGCTTGAAGTCTGCCGAGCACATGTCGTGTGCAGATGCTAAGTGGTGGAAACATGTGTGAAGAAGTACACCCCTGTATGGTTATATATGATCTATTCGAATAGCCGTGTCCGTGGAAATGGACTTCTGGGTTACCTGTACAGCTCATAGACAAGTGAAAGTGGATACTCTAAAACACGCAAGATAAGTGTGAGTGCTATGGATGGCCTTCTCGTAGGGAGACGGGAGCGGATCTATAGTGGTGTATTGATTGGTGAATATGTGGACTCATGTGCGCCACCTCAAAAGAGTTACTTGCAGTCGTAGTTCAGGATAGACACCGAGTCTTGGTGAGTACCTTTGTACTCACGTTTGCTTAATTTATGTTTTTGTAGAGAGACTTCAGTCTCACTAGTGGTTCCGCGTGGACTTCGACGTTTAGCTTGTTACCTCAGCTACGATCTTGTACCCAGGGGAGGGTCTTGTAGATAGTCAGGCTTCTTAGCCTTTTCCATTTGTAGTTGTCTGTACTCAGACATGTTATGCTTCGGTTGCCTGTATGCTCTGTATGTTGGGTCATGTGACCTCTGTTTGTAATAAATGTTATGATGGCTCATCTGGGCCTTATCTATATGATTTGTTGAGTTATGTTGTGATGCCATGTTGTACATCACATACATGCATGTTATGCGTACGTGTAATGTGTATTGCTATGTGTGGGATCCGACACCTAGTTGTTTACCCTTGGTAGCCTATCTTACAAGAAAATGCCTCCTAGTGCTTCCACGGAGCCTTGGTAGCTTGCTACTGCTCCGGAACACTTAGGCTGGCCGGCATGTGTCCTTCGTTCCTGTGTCTGTCCCTTAGGGGAAATGTCACGCGTTGTTCCTTTAAGTCCTTGTAGCTTGCTACGACTTGGGTTCATACGTTGATTACCCACACATTCGTTGCTGGGTCATGTATGACTGTCTCTGTAATTTAGCGCCACTTTTGGTTTATAACTAGTCATGTCGGCTCGGGTTCTCTGTCATATGGATGCTAGCGACACTATCATATACGTGTGCCAAAATGCGCAAACGGTCCCGGGCCAGGTAAGGTGGCACCCGTGGGGATACCGTGCGTGAGGCCGCAAAGTGATATGATGTGTTACAGGCTAGACCTGTGTGACTTAGGATCGGGGTCCTGACATTAGAGTCCAAAACAGGGGAAAAAGCGTTTGGAAAAGTAGATATGTTGGAGACGTATCACTCCTTATTACGAGTAATATAATTATTCCTCCACCTGACAGCGGGGACCCACCGGAAGGGACTCTGTATTTTGCGAAAAAAACGTTTGCCCCCTGACAGCTAGGACCAACGAGCTACATCTTCGCACACAAGAAAGTGCGTCCATATTATGGGCAAAAAAATGATTCTTCCCCCTGACAGCTAGGACCCACCTGCTATATCTTCGCACACAAGGAAGTGCGTCCTTATCCTCCCTGACAGGTTGGACCCACCCGGTCGAAGCGTACATAGCGTGTTCATTCTAGTCGTGAACGTGTACGTATATACTAGTCGATCGGTCTCTCTACCACAATGAACCGTGGTCGAGCAAGCAGCGGCACGTGTAGTAGTAGAGCCCCCGATGTTGCAGTTCACGCAATCTAGTCTAGGCCATGTACACGTACATATAGCCAGATGCCAACAAATACGGCCACATACGTACATACGGGTAGGGTCTCAAACGCCTAGCTACTCGCGCATACGTACGGCCAGGGCACATGTACATGGAGAGGCAACGAATGGCACCAACAGCGTCATGTTCATCGGCATCCAACCGACTGGGTCAGAACGGAGAAACAACGACCTGTTCATCGAGAGCGAAGCCACTGGGTCGGAACGTGTCGTGTTCAATGGGAGCCAACCGGCTTGGATGGAAAAACCGGAACGGGGTCTGGCATACCGCAAAACGGAGGAAAACGGCCTTCTGTTCGACCGAATACGGTCGAAACAGGGTACTATTCATCAGGAAGGGTCTGGCGTACTGCAGAACAGAGGAAACAGACTTGTGTTCGAGCTCCTACGTTTGAAACAGGGTGATGTTGATCGGGAGGGGTGTGGTGTACCGCAAAACGGAGGAAACGAACTTGTGTTGGAGTGCCTACGGTCTAAACAGCCTACTGTTCATCGGGAGGGGTGTGGCATACCGCAAAACAGGACTCCACGGGCTACTGTTCATCCACCGTCTCCTGCCTCGCTCCAGCCTCGACTTGCTACTGTTCATCCATCGTCGACTTCCTCCAGCATCCACCTACTACTGTTCATCCACCGTCGATTTCCTCCCACCTCCACCAGCTACTATTCAACACGGGGGTACTATTCATCTAGCCTCCACCGGCTACTCTTCAACCAGCCCTCCACATGGGGGCTCCTGTTCAACCAGCCCTCCATGGGTCCTTTTCATCCACCCACAACCGGCTCGGGTGTGTGGCGGCCTCCTCTCGGTCGGGGTCCTGTTCATCCATTGGCAATGACCTCTACTACCACGAGGTCCTGTTCATCCAACCCCCATCGAGAACTGTTCATCCTACCCCAACAACAACCACTGTTCATCAAGAAGTACTAGCAGGATTCGATTGGCTTTAGTTAGCAGCAGTAGTGAAGGAATCAGTCGGGTTGAGTTAGCAGCCAGGAGGGATCCATTACTCGGGTTCAGTAACTTGACTAGTGAAATCGCTCGGGTTCGGTAAGAGAACGCCTTGCTCGGTTCAGTTAGAGCTCAACGCCTCGCACATACACGTGATGTGTACGAGAGAAACACGCAATCCTCCGTGCATCGTTCTGCCCCGACCACACCCACCATAACCGGGAACTCCCCGAAATTTTCCTCGCCCTCGCTTCTACCATGATTTTTTCCGTCACGGACGACCCTAAGAATGTTATGCAAGTGCGTCCCCGGCCGGCCCAGGACGAAAAGCCCATTTTATGTCAAGTTTTTTGTCATAGAAGTAGGAGCCCACCACATCTACGATGATACGTGTTTTTATCACAATTATCGTCATAGAAGTGTCATAAGCATGACAGGAAAAAATCATTCGGCCCAAAATGTCACGGATGTGTCTTTTTTTGTACTGTATATATGCACAAAAGCACCGGCCATGTGCTTTTTTTGGTGCTCATATCGCCAAAAGGATTCATCCCGTCAGTACACTTCCCGAGCCTTATACTTCTACGATCCTTGGCAAAGTCTTGAAACTTGTTGTCAATTAATTCCCACTGAACCCCATCTTTCGGGTGCCTCATATATTTATCGCAGTTCGCTCATCATGATGCCACCACAACCTCTTTGCCTCTGTAGGGTTTGCAAACAAACGCCTCAACCTTGGAACTAAAGGCAAGTACCAAACAACCTTGAACGAGATTCAAAACATGCGTCTTGATCTCGTCATCCAATTTGTACTTGTCTGTTGCTCTCCTGTGCCTGTATCGTGCATGCACTACAAAAAAACATTTCCGTGATTATACGTGTTTGTCACAGTAGGTCGCGTTTTTTGTCATGCATGTACATCCATGACAATTTTATGTCAGAATCAAGATAGTCATACATGTGCTGTTGTAGAAGTGTTCCATGACATTACCAAAATTATCATCATGGAAGTGTCCACTTCCATGACGATAAATCGCGCGTCATAGAAGTGCTTCCGTCAAGGGTGACCGACACGTGGCATCCACCGTAACGGAGCGTCGTTAAGCTATCGGGTCCGGTTTTGGATCCAATAACCCGCTAACAGCCCCGACCAATGGGGATTTTCCACGTGTAAAATTATCATTTGCTGGAGGAAACACATGTAGGCTCACCGTTGGGATAGATGTCATCCACTCATTGGACGGAAGGCGCCTATGATATGTCGACACGTGGCACGACCGAACAGAGGCCCATTCCTATGAAAAGGCCGGCCCGTTTGACTTGGTCAAAATGTGGCAGGCCGGCCCACAAAAAGCATGTTAACGGCCTATTCCATATAGCCCATTTATAGCCCGCTAACCCAGGGTCCGTTAGACCTACCCGAATTAGGACCAGTAGTGCCATCTGGGCCGTCCAATATGATTCTAGCCCATTTCAAGTTCCGGCCCATGGATGGCCCATGACGCTTTCGGCCCATATGAGGCCCTTTGTAACTCTTGGCCCATTAACGGCCCATCGTGAAACTGGCGCGTAATGAAGAGTGTATCACTTTATACCCATCAACGGCCCATTAATCCATTGGGCCATTTGCAGCTCACGTTATCTTTCGGCCTGCAACCCATGTTATCTTTCGGCCTTTTTAGGGCCCTTTTATTCTTGGCCCATTAACGGCCCGTGGTGAAACTGGCTTGTAATGAACAGTGTATCACTTTATACCCATTAATGGTCCATTAATCCATTAGGTCGTTTGCAGCCCATGTTATCTTTCGGCCTTCTCAGGGCCCATTTATTCTTAGGCTCATTTCCAGCATTCAGTTACTTACAGCACGTTACTGCCATTTTCTGCTTGTGGGCCAAATTCAGCCCGTGGTTACAGTTGGCCCGTTTTTGGCCTGTTAATATGTTGGGCCGTTTTCATAGCGTCATCAAATATGTCCTATTAAAGACGGCCCGTTATGGTCGGCCCATGAACGGACGACTCCAACTCTAGCCCGTTTACGGCCATAATGCGGTCTGTTTTTGGCCCATGTTTGGCCAATCGATCATACGACCCATCTAAGGCCCATTGATGATACGTCCCGTAGGAGGCCCATTGTTTCTACGGCCCGTAGAAGGCCCATTGTTTCTACGGACTATAGAAGGCCTATTGTTTCTACGGCCCGTAGGAAGCCTAGTGTCACTACAGTAAATATGTAGCCCATGGCCTATTAAAGGTGGGAAACTACTATAGGTTTAAACCTACTAATGGCCCAAGATGATTATAGGCCCACATTTTGGCCCATATGAGTAAATGGCCGGCCTGAAGACAAACAACACTGAGATCCACTAAACCTTCCGGCCTAAATTACAGCATATCGACCAAAGAATAAACCTAGACTACATAACAAAGAAATTACGGCATATTACATCCACTGGGAATCAAAGTTCGCTACCGGTGATAATAAAGCGCAACATGACCGCGGATTACTTATACTGGGCATCAAAGGTCGCCACCAGTGCATATAAACGCGCTGACAAAAGAATATACAAAACTGAGAGCACTTCAGAAGGCACTAGACCTGGCAAGCTCGGGCCCTGCAAGCAGCCGAACAAGCTGATGAGACCTCTGTTGTGTCAACGATAGATGCTTCATCCCTAGCTATATGGCACCATAGTGCGCAAGGCAGTCCCCAAACATCTTCATTACATCTTTGACTTTTAGTCGGAGCTGAGCTGAAGCAAGCCTTTCTGGTTTAAGTTGAGACTGAAGAAGTCGAACTGATTGAGGCAGCGACTGCACAGAGGTTATCTCACACCTGCTGGTGAGTAGCTTCAACTCACTGTCTTCATCAAGACAGGACCTTGGGGTCATCTCGCTGTCCTCAAGATGGTTGGGCTCACTATCTTTCCTAATGTTCTGCCTGGCATAAGAGATACGACTCTGAAAGAGAAACAAGGAGACACGTAACAGGTTTCACAATTATAGAAGCAAATAAATGGATCTGTTCTGCATAAGGAACATGTTTTTACAACTACAATTTAAAACTGGTAGTTGTTGCAAACATCCAATCAGATGTAAACAACAGTGGAAGAACTGATGCCTATCCAAATCTATACTAGAACAAACTTTGAAGGCTTGAGAAGGATGAACTTACATTACATGCTAACACGGGCTGGACAAAGCCCTTCTCCATGTTGATGGAAAGATAATTCAATAAATTCCCCAAAGAAAATTCTTTATAAGCGTTGCCATTATTCTACATTTTGCAAAGAATAAATATAGATCAAATAATATTGGAAGAAATAGAGGATAATAAAGCTCAGGTGCAGACTGATGATACATAATCAAATAGCAATTAATTTAGTACATAGTTACAAGGCAAAAGGTACTGACAAGAGGAATACAGACATCAATGTGTGCAGTGACATTGGCTTTATTCAACATTTTGGTAAGAGTAAATGTAGATATGATAATTTGGAGAAAGTGGAGGGCAGGGCAGATAAGCTGCAGAGTAATGCTAGACAATCAACTATCTCGCGACGCATGTATAGTAATACCACCAACCGTCCGTTATTAGTTGTCGCTCAAATGGATGTATGTAGCATTATTAAGTTCTAAATACATCCAATTGATGAACAATTAATTTGATACAGAGGGAGTATATGACAATAGGTACTTACATGAGCAATCCAAAACTTCATAACCATTCTGTTAATTCTATATTTATCTAAGAGTAAATATAGATCTTATAATTTCAAGCAAAGGGAGGATAAAGAAGCGAACATTTACAGTGATGCTACATAATCAAACAGCAATGAACGTAAGTATGCTGACAAAGGGCAAGAGGTACTGACAAGAGCAATGCAGAGCCCAATATTTTCGTGAGATCCTATGATCCTTTGAGCAAGGAGATTCATCTAAAATTAGGTTTCATACAAGAGAGAAGGTAAGGCACATGCAGAAATTTAGGAGTTCAAATTTTGAATTGATATCATAGACAGTACCTGACACTGGGCTGTCAGCAGTTCTAATAGGGGTTTGGCCACTGGAGCAGGGGTAAAGTCTGTTACAATTGGGCATGTGTTTTCTGTGGCTGCTGATCTATCTGATTTAACAGGTATCACTACCTTTTCCAAATACCTAGTTTGTACTCCTTGCGGATCGGCAATCACCCTCTTCCTTTTGGACATCTATTACGAAAGAACAACATTTGACTAGAAAAACATAGTATGACGGCACATGGAATAGGTACAGAAAATGGATAGGTATGGCATATACTCATATATGATGCTTAAACTAAGCAGATGGTGTAACAAAGTAGAAGTAATGCAAGAGGTCAGATGCAAAATATGTGTGACCAATACAACCTTGCCAAGTTAGAGCATGCACCTTGATGGGTGAATATGACATACCATCCTCCACCATGCAAAGTTTGTTAGCCGGTCGATTGTTCCGCGATATTCCTCTCGTGCGCCCATTCTCATATTCATTTTGATAATGTTCAATACCTGACATGCATGAAAACATAAAAACAAGTGAGATTATCTTTGTAATGCAGAAGTGATTCTAATCCAATACTTCCTCCCTGTAAACCCCTTTGTACAATCTCTGCAATTCTTCTAAGTGATGCCATGCATGCTGTAATTTAGTGTGTGCATTAATATAATGTGGCCTACTACTCAAAATATGAGAGCTCCAGAAGTGATGATACTTCGCAGATGACAGCTCCAATATATACTAAAGAAGAACAAGTCGACCTGACCTGACATATTCAAAATATACTAAGGGAGAATAACTCGACCTAACCAGTCGACCGCAAGAGAAGAGGATAATCTTAAAGAAGAGCAGAACAACAAGCAGATTGAAGATATTACAAGTCTTTCTATACAACGTCGGTTGGCCACCCATGATGAACCAGAGCGTACACAGAAATACTATTCCTTCCGATCTCTCTGTATGTGGCTCACATGCATTTAGAAACTAAAGTAGGAACATTTAGATTACCAATTAAACATCTCTTAGTTTTACTAACATCAGCATAATATCATATTTGAATTTGTGCAACTAAGCTTGCTTAGCCCGATGGGTGGAGCAGTGCTATTACGACATGAACCACGTAGGCTGATCGTGGTCATCATAAAATGGGGAAATCGTAAGCATGATGAGTATAGTGTTGACAGTGGCAGTGGGATGGCAGATCTGAAGCTGCAAACCGCGCAAAGGGTAGTTAGCAACATATATTTGCTTTGAAATAACAACTAAGATATGGTATGGACAAGAAAGTACAGTCAACAAGTGACAAAGAAATGCAATTCTGCTGTCTCTATATATGTCGCGACATGCATTTGGAAACTCAAGTGGGACCTTTAGCTAACCAATTAAATGTGTCTGTTAACTAATATTAGTATCATATCACAATCATATTTGAACAACAAAGCTTTGGTATTTTGAGTTTTGTGTTGTTTAGCTTGAAGGGGGGAGTAATGCTAGTATGATAGAAAGCACCTACGCAGATCATAGTAGAGTAGATAACAGGGGAAAACCCTAAGCATCAAGAGTAAAATCAGGAAAGTGGAACTAGCTGGACCAGTGGGTGGCGCACATGCTTTTATAAACAAATATAGGAACAATAGGTGACCAATTAAATGTTCTCTGATTTAGTAATATGAGCATCATATCAGATTCGTATTTCAACACGTAAGCTTTGGAATTATGAGTGGCATGTTGTTTCGCTTGATGGGTTGAGGTCTTGAGGAGCAGTGCTAGCACGACACGAAGCAGTGAAGCAACTACGATGATGGTACTGAATATAAAGGGGGGAAACCATAAGCTTTACGAGTATAGTGACCGTGACATGGCGAATCTGAAGGTGCAAACCGGACAAAGCTACTTCGCAACCAATGTTTGCATTCAACTAGCCACTACGTATAGGAACGGACAAGAAAAGTACGGTAAACAATTTAAGATCTATTTTCCGGGTGAGATCAATAAATTAAGCACATATGGAAGAGTACCACCTCTCTTGCAACGCTGTGTAGGCCCCTGCTGATACGTTGAGGGTGATGCGGGTGTGATGGCTGTCGGCGGTGCGGAAGAAGACTTTAGATGGCCGACGGCCGGGTTGGGGGATAAATCCTGTTGCTGTGGACGAGGCGGTCGTAGGAGCGACAACGGCAAAGTGGACGACGACACCGATGAAGTGAGACGACGCGATGAAAGGATCTTGGTTCGGCGCCGTGGATGAGAGACATTCATCTCTTGCAATGGACGATGGGGTAGGGGTAGCGGCTTCGGCAAGGTGGAGGATGGGGTGGCGGACGGAGGAGGCTGGTCGTAGTGGGGAGGTTGTCATGGCGCCAATGGTGTATGAATGAAATGGAGGGGGGGATCTCAAACTTTGGGACGCGCTTGTCTGAAATGTGGCAAAGTTACGAACTTATCCCCCGTTTAAAATTTCGGACATCATGTCGGTTGGGAATAGGAAGGTAATCTCGCATCTCCCAAATATTTGCCGGTAAAGATTTCGGGCGAGGAGAGGCTGTTTTGCCGCCCACGGTTGGCACCCACGGTGTATGAACGAGGCTGACAGGTAGGGCGGTTGTTTTGCCACCCATCGTGGATGAATGGTGAAATGGAGGGAGAGACACATGTCTTTCGGACGAGCTTGAATCAAATGTGTTTTGCCACCCAACTTTGGTGCCCACCATGTCTAAATGGGCTCAGAGGCCGTCGTGTCACGTCTGATTGAAGTTACTAGTCTACCCCTATCGACATCAGTGTAAATACGGTCGATAAGGATGTCACGTGTCAGGGGTAGACAGTAATTTCCATGTCGCAAACACTCGCTTCGGGCAGCCCACAAATGATAGTGGGTGTTTAGCCACTTCGTTCAAAACTTGGGAGAATTAGCATTCACGTCTGCCCTGGGCCCTGGCAACTAAATCCAAATCCAATTTTTATTCGATTACAAATGTCCACAGATAATTCTATGTTTTGTTATATATTTCTTCAAAACCACAACAAAGATTTATTCCACCTTTATATAAATGATTATGATTTACAAATGCCGTGATCTTCGAATTCAGTAGGTTGGAAACACTTTGAGTCAAACAGTTATTTCATCCAATACAATATGCTCACACGAAAAACAGTTCACCTTTTGTCAATCATACAAGTATTGAGGATTACCTCGCCTCAAAAATTCGGATCATTACAACACATGGACAACATAGGGGGTCTTACAACATAATCCATTCAGAGGCATGACACAACATGCAAGTACAATAATCTAATAACAATTTCAACTGCTATCTAAAGAAGATCTGGGATTACCCTGGGCTTCAGATAGCAGAAGCAGGAGGACCTCCTCCGTCTTCAAATGCAACATTCTTACTTCCTCCAATTCTTGGGTTTCTTGCATAATGCGTGCGGCTAATTGCATAATTTCCAGCATCAAGATCGATATTACCTCATTCACGGCAGCCACACCATCTCTTTCTGCCTCTAGTAGAGCCTCAAGAACTATAATATATGTGCTCAGACTGCTCTCCGGCGGTGTTGCCTCTGAACTGCTACCATCTGGTAACATGGATGGCGCACTACTTCCACAAATAGATTCTGGGGTTGTACATTGTGTCCTAGTGTGAATGGCATCCTGAAAGGTTTCCGCTGGACATAAGTAAGAGATAGTTATCGCATGATCCAGGCAGTAAGCTTACATGGTAAACAACATACAAATTATTGCCGAGCATGGCAAGCAATATTTAAATGGTTCGAAGCAGCTTCAGCCGAAAAGAAATAAAAATGGAAAGATGAAACTAGGGATGTAAGTGGCAAATAAACGACATCCGCCAGTCCCATCTAGTTAGTTTTTGCTAGCTCTCTGGTTCATTTTCCTCAAAAAACAAAAACTCTTTTGAACTATCATACCACTAGTGGACTTTAATTGGGATTAAACGAGACCCAGTTTAAATCCCTAGTTGAAAGGGAGTGTACCACCGCTATATTTAAGTTGCCAAGGCATCTAAGCAGTTGAAATAATTTGAGAAAGCACTTAACAGTGTGGCCTCATATAAATTATGAAGACAGTCTTGTGATGAAGTTCAGAGGAAAAGTTAAGGACTCAAATGAACTAGGCATGCATTTCTTTACGATGGTACAACAGGCACTACTGACATATTGGCCAACTCAGGTATACCATAACAAGTAACAAACAAGCATTCGAATCAAGCAATACAACAAAGCAAACAACTGAACTATTTGTTATTCTGTAGGATTACAGGTTGAGGGCACAAGCCAAGAAAGCAAACCACACGCATTACATTTCACATGTACTAAAACACACTAGCTTACCATATGTTGCTGTGAAGCCTCGCTGCTATTGCAATGTTCTTTGAAGATATCGTCAGCATCCCGTCGTTGCAAATCTACTTGTTGTAGTTCATTCTGCACCCTCTATTTAGGTAAAATGAATTTTAATCGCATGCATTGGTTCGAATTGATTATCAATGGTTCATCTAAACTAATGAAAGAAGGGTGTGTGCATACACGACAATATATCTGCTTCCCTCTATTTTTATGCTTGTTCGAGGTGCCAGCCCCAAAAGAACAAATATTTTGCTTGATGGGGTTGGCAGCTCCATAATTAATAGAAGCATCAAATTAGTCATGGAACTTGGGAAGATCAAGAACACACAAAAATTAATGAACATAGGCTCGTAGCAGTGATGTAATAGCTAGCATCAGAAAATGTAGGGTAAAACGAACAAAAACCAGCGAAACCACATGCTAGTTTGCTGATGTGTAATTAAGCATAGAGAACATGAAGAAGTCTGATGGAACCAACAGGTGGCATCAGAACAACACCACTATCATAAATATAGCATGCAAGACGTAAAATAGTAGGCAGTGATATCTAGGAAGTATAGTAATACTTAGGACAAAACTAAAGCATATTAACTATATGTGCACTTGTATGTAATTTAACACATGTAACATGTTCACTGCCAGAAGTATGGCCCTACAGGTGCAAGAAGAATAACACATCTCATGAAAAACCAAATGATGCCCTGAAGAAATTCAAAGGTGTGGTGCTTATGCTAAGAAAGTGAACGTAGGCGCTGACCGTTGGATAATAGTACCTGATTCTCGGCGGCGTATGGGTATTGTTGGCATACTTGATAGCTAAGGATCATCGATGGTGCTCGTGTTGTGGTTGAGTTTGGGCCGACTGTTGCCGTCGCTGAAGCGGCTCCGGTGCTACGGTTGCGGCGCCTGTCGACATACAAGAAAGCTCATATGTGGTAAGTGAACAGTTGCACGATAAAGAGAAAAACCAAAGCAGTACATATCGAAATAACTTGATGAGGCTGCGGCGTCGATAAAGCAGGGTCGGTGGAGTTGATTATGGCGTCCTTGGAGCGGGTCCGGTGCACTGGAAGAAGACTTCGGCGGGCGCGTTGTACAGTGCTTTTGGTGAGGCGGATCTGTTGCGGCGAATGAGGGCTTGTATGAATGGCCAACGAAGGGACGGACGAGGGAGTCAGTGAAGTGCCTACATTGTAGTGGACGAGGGCGCCGGTTATGCTTATCCGGTGCGGTGGACCATGATGGCGGTCAAGGAGATCTGGAGCGGTGTATAAGCCAATCGCTGAAGCGGCTCCGGTGAAGTGGTGAGTTGGCAGTTGGGGGTTCCAAGGTGCGGAAGGTAGATCCGTCGGGGTGTGAGGTCCACCGCTGCGGCGGAGGACTATATTCGGCGGATTGCCATGGTTGGGGGGGGTGGGGGAGGGGAAGGGGAGGGGCTCTGGGGAAGAATGTTGGGGGCAAAGAGGGGAAAACAATGGAGTTACCAAAGCAGCCCTTGTTCGTTCATGTGGCAGGGGTAAAACAGGAATATCGCAGGGCTAAACTTTCGGGCGCGAGATATCTCGATGTGAGCAAGAAGTTTGAAAGCTTTTGGCACCTGAAATAAT
>LR738709.1:295863609-295902409 GCA_902687465.1 Secale cereale
TTCTCTCCCCCAAACACCAACACACGAGCACATTAACACCCCTCTCTCCTCTAAAGTCTGGACACCAATATAGGTCTTTATCACATTGTCTCTTGGGCATGCACACATCTCTTCCCCCACTCTCTAGCTAGGTCACCCGACATCTCTCTTTCCTAAGCACACACACTATGTAGAGTGTATCTTTCCCATGCACACAAAACGTTGCCCCCAAACGTCTATCTCCCTAGTTATGTGGTTCTCGCACACTCACCTCACACACCACCCCACTGCAAAACAAGCACACTTTGTCTCCTTGTGCACCACTCTCCTCTTTTTATCTCTCCCACATGCGGACCCGCCCCAGCTCCTCCCCGTATACATATATGTCGTGACTCTTTCCATAGCTCCCTAATGTATCATCATTCTCAATCTCGCACATTGTTCTCTACACCATCTATTCTAGATCTCCCATGAAGTCCCTATCATAGACACAATGACTCTCTTCCCTTGCGTCTCTGTACATATGCCAATTTCAAACAACGTCAACATTGTCTCCCTATCTATACGCCATTTATGGACACAAACGCCCCCTCTCTCGCCCCTCTCTTTCTCTCTCTCTCTCTCTCTCTCTCTCTCTCTCTCTCTCTCTCTCTCTCTCTCTCTCTCCGTCGCTAGCTCTCTCTCTCTCTCGCGCGCGCTCTCACACCCCTCTCCCACACACAATTGATGTATCTTCCAAATAGTCTACTCCCCCTGCCCGCACCCATGCTATCCCGCTACTACACATGTCACACCATTCCCCCTTCCCTTATACTAGGTTTCCATCATTAGTGGTCTCTCTACTCCACATACACACACTCCCTCTCACACACAAACGCGCGCACAAACACACACAGACACGCAGAAACACCCATTAATCTAGATCCTCATCTCTCCCCATGTCCGCATGTGTATCTCGCACACTCACTCTCTAATTATGTATATGTGTCTCCACGTTACACAACACAAAGCCCCATGTACATGTCTCTCTCTATCCTACACACACATAGACACAAAGAATCTGTTATCATTGCCTCAGTCTCTAGACATATCACACACGCACACTGTCTCTCTATCGCAAACACGCTCAACAAGGGTTTCCCCATGAATAACTTACTGTCTATTCATCAACAGTCATGGCAGTATGGCGAACACGATATGTGAAAAAGAATAAATCTACATGTGCTTAGACCACCTAGTATGACTACTAGGACTAGAGCAAGCCAAAAAGCGCGCCGCCGTCACCCCCTCCTTATCGGCGACGGGAAAACCTTTGTTGTACATAGTCGAGAAGTCATTGTGCTAAGGCCTCACATGCTGAGGCGTTGAATAGAATGTAGATGCTAGTTTATGGAAACAAGTATGATAATACGTTCGTATCTCCATACTTATATTTCTTATAAAAAAACCTGAGTTGGTGATGATGGTACGCGTGCCATCTTGCAATATAGACCGTCCGATCTATATCTGACTGATGGAAATTAAAATAAAAGATACCCGCACCCCTCTCCACATTTGCAGACAAGGCCTTCCCTCGTTCATCCTTATCTCGAACAACCTCATTATTGAGCAATTAAGAAAGGAAGCCTCTAGAACAAACTGGCCTGGTGACCGCTGCCGGCGTCGTTAATCCCCATGCCCCCGCTCAGTCCGACCACCAATCACCACCACGCCCCACTCCTCTTCACCTTATCTCCTATTTATCGAGATATCATTAGTTTTTACGCATGGGATTACTCCCGCATGGGTCAATCACAACGAGTGTTTTTATAATAAAAATGCATCTTGATATTCCGTGCATTTCTAGTACTCCTACAGAAGACTAAGTTGGTGATGATGGTGTGTCTGCCATCCGTCGTTTGTGACCATTAGATCTACATCTAACGACTGTGAGGTAAGTTGTTGCCTTTTCTCACAAACATCCCACTTGTCTTCCAATTTGTAGAAAAAACCATAATTGGTATCTTAAAACCAACCACGTCCCTCCCTGAACTCACCAAAACAGCCCAAGGAATATATTCTAAATGAAACATAATATATCTCTAGTGATATATGTATATCAAAATTAGAGTGTTTTGTATCAAGTTTGTGAATAAGTATTATTCTAAATATGATTCGTTGCAACGCACATGAACATTGCTAGTATTTCCAACCATGCAATTTTTCCCTAGTATTCCGTAGTTTCGAGTTTTCCATCAAGATATTAGTCACTCATGGTTGATATTTACTTTCAATCATGTACACATATGCACTATGTAACTAGCCTTGCTTATTGGGTTCCAAAGCTTAACTTTCACTCCTACTTACAATATGTAGAGTATTTAACAAAAAATTACCACTTTCAACCAGCCCTATGAAGAATCTATTGTACAAAAAATAGCAAAAACATACCAAAAATTTCTTAATCCGCGCCAAAAAGTACTACCTACTGATTAGGTTAGTTTAAACCCATTTATGACAGGGTTGGCCCACACATCCGTGCTGACGAGGCAGCTTAAACCAACACATTTTGTTTGACCGTTGACACGAGGGACCCACATATGACCTTCTATCCTGTTATTCCCCCTCAAATCATTATTTTTCCTTAACATTACTTCAAACAGTACTGATGCGTGTTCGTCAGTGGCGCCGGGGATGAGCGAGTTGGCCGCCGCTCTGTCGGACGGGCCGGACGCTGCGCTGGCCTCCGCACGGGTTGGCAGGCTAGCCTAAGCGTGGCTCACGAGCGAGCGAGCCGCCGCGCTGGCCTTCGCTCGAGCTAGATGGCTGGCCTTAGCGTGGCGCGCGCGAGCAAGCCGCCACACTGTTGTGCCAATCTAGCTAGCAAACCTTGCAGACAAGCAGTTGGATGGAGCTATCTTGGCTAGCTAGCGGCCGCGGGCGTCGGACGGAGCTGGCATCCGAGCTGCCGCAAGATGGGCTCCGCACCGCCGGCGGTTTTGACCTCGCCTTCTGCCGGCGGCGGTAGCTGCGTCCCATGGCCGAGGATAACTAGGTGGACGGGCCGAAGGTAGGATGTCACTCAGCGATTTTTGTGCAGATTGACATGTAGGTCCCACAAGTCATAACGCCCGGTCGAATAGAAGGCGTTGACTTAATGGGTGACATGGGCCCTATTTGGATACTCTCAGTCACAGGTTAGATTCTAACCCTGAACTAACTCTAACCAAAGTGGTGTTTGGATGGCAGGGTTAGATTGACAACAAATGTATCCAAACAGGGCCATGGGTTGAAACGTGCCTATAACGACACTTTGTAGAGTAGTCATTTGTTGGTAGGGCTGGTTGGTAAGAGCATGTACAATGGTTGATAAGGTAGTCTTATCTTAACTCTGCCACGTATGCAAGTGGTAGTAGTTTCTTGGTATTATTAGTGGTTTCTTTCATTATTAGGGGTTTCTTGTAAGGAGCAATGTACTTTTAGCGAGAAAAGGCTATTCTAGGTTGCGTTGTACTACAACGAGTACTACTAGTGGTTGCGGGAGTTTATACCTCATTTTGTGGGTTCGATCCCGGCCGAACGCTCGATGGCCTTTTTTTAATAGTAACTTCGCCGCGAGCCAATATTTTACACGGGTAGTTTGAGTTTTGAAGTCAAACGGACATGCGGCACCATAATTTGGGTGCACTGGATAGCCTAGCCACGTGAACGGGTTTTCCTTCCCAGCATCTCGTGGCTCGCGTGCTCGCCCTAGTCGCACCTCGCTTGCAGCTTCCTGATCAGCTCGTAGCATATTTAAACTAGCGCCTCCCAATTAAGCCCTAGGAGCCAAAAAAGCCTGGCGGGGCATTGGGAACTGTGCAATATGGCTCCGTACGTAAAGTGCTCTACTACTACTCTATAGCTTGTGGTGTTGCACGCATGGACTTCACTCCATTATCGGCTCTACTATAAAAGAAATTCCTCTTGACGTGTTTTTTTGAAACGGAGGCAAAAGCTTTGCTTCATCTCATTCATAAAGAAGGAACTACTAACAAAGTTCGACGAGATCCATCACACCTCCACAAATGGAAGCGAAAAGCCTAGTCTCGCTGTATCAAATAACTCAAATGTTCTGCTCCCGCAGTAACCGTCACTGATAAACAGACTGCTAGTGTGTGCGTGAGAGGAGCGGCTGAGTAGGCCAGCTACGTGAGAGGAGCGGCTGAATAGAGCACCGAGAGTATCCACTAGGCCACTACGCAGGTGTACTTTCCCTGCAATGATAGTACAATTATGGTTCTAGAGAACAGTAGTACCCACCACGTCCAACTGTAGCTCCTTGGCCCTGAGATTCAAGAGTTCAAAACTGGTGGTACCCTCTCACTACTAGTTGAGAAAGTAGTACTAGTACTGCTACATTACGAGTATGTACTCCTCCATCACATAATGTAAGACTTTTTTTGACACTAGTTGGCGTGTACAAAAAATAGCAAAAACATACCCAAAATTTCTTAATCCATGCCAAAAACTACTAGCTAGTGCCAAAAATTTCTTACTAGTGCTATTATTTACAGTATAATGCAATCCCTTAACGTCCCATAATGCTAGTACTAGTAGTAAATAATAGCCTCACCCCTTCGCTACGGTTGGAAGGAACGATCTACAGTTGGAAGGGACGAAGCCCTGCGGTTACTACGCTCTTATCTCCTCCTCACCAGTTCCCCTCCCCATGAAGAGAAGGCAGTTCGTCGCTGCTCACATGGATTCGCCAGGCGGTTCTCCTCCTCGTCGGGGCTGGGAGACCTTGGACGATGATCCTCTGGGAGAAATCGCACGCCGCTCCGACGTCCTCACCGTCGCAAGACTCGGTGCTTCCTGCACCAACTTTCTCAAGATGGTGCTTAAAATGGCTTCGAAAAAGGCCATGCTTGTTGGTCTTCCATGCGTCCTTGAGGAGAAGGTTCTTCTATGGGACAACCCTTCGAACAGTCCACCGCTCCCTGGCCATGGTTGCACGTTGACTCCGCTAGAGTTGCCGACGTTGAGAGGTAGTTGGATTTTGTCCGATGAGCAGGTCAGTAATGGAGTTTGATCATGTAGTACTTAGTTATTCCATTTCCATCCCCTAATTTCTTTGCGGCACACCGTCTTATATATAGGTCTGGGACGGTGCCAACAAATATTGGCTTCCATACCTCCGGCCGGATACCACCAACATTTTGCACAACATCCACAGCAGTGCGCCGTTCCGGTAGACCCCTTCTCCACCATTGGTATCGGCCTTCCGGACTGGCTGGGCTTGAATACGTATGATGATGCCTAGATGAGGTTGAAGAAGATAGAAATTGTGAACCCGCCGACAAAGCAACGTGGCTACAACAATTACTATCTCATCACGGTGTTCGACATAAGGATTGCCATCAATACAAGAGGCACTAACGGCAGAGGCTGGCGCATGTTGGCGGCGGCAGATTTGTACCCCTACACGTTCGAAGCCGTCGTGCGCCATCTAGGCCGCATCTTTGCGGTGACAAGCCAGGGGACTTGTTTCATCTGGTTGCCATCCTATGTTACGGGAGATTACAAACGGAATGCACAAACCATCGTTTGCATCCCTAACGGTACTCCATTATTTTGCAGGGACCAGTCATCCCGCGATCAAAATAAGATCGCCGATCCTGGATGTGCATTTGCATCCGCGATTCGGTCTAACCTGGAACCTTGTAGCTGACTTTTGCATATTGGGATCAACTATCTTAGCAGTCGTTACCCATGGTACCACTGATGTGCAACATGGTCACACAATCTACCATGATCGGACCGTTGCCATCTACCCAGGTATTCCATTTTTTAACCCTCTCGCCTTCTCTTTCATTGTTGTACTAGTACTCTACTTACATACTGGTAGGAGTACTTTTTACCTTGGAGGACGCATATAGCTAGCTAGGCCCTTGAAGACTTGAACCCACTAGCTGCCACCATTTTTGTTTTTCCATGTCTTACTATCTAATCCATGTAGCCAAGGGTGGCTATATATAAAAATACGGTTATTTTACTTCCTCTATACTGGAGTAGTACTATTTGTTGCATAGTATTAATGACCGCCATATTTGAGCACAACATTATTAGGCATGGACGTTGACTATGTACGTCACCATGTTTCCAAATCTGAGATGTCGCGTGTACTAGATGAACGGCGCCGAGTTCGACCCCGTGTGATGCTACGTGGGTGCCGAGGAACACTCTTGGAGATTACTCGCTTTTCATTGGGGATAGCTACCCCATTATGAAGTGGATGCCACCTTCTGTGCATGGCACGGAAGGCCTGTCATTCATGAAGCATGGTTGTGTCTTCAGTGCGCACCGCCGGATGAACGACATGCTGGGACACGCTATCCCTGATTTATGCAGCTTCAGCTTGGATGAGTCTCCATCGTGTGGAACCGGTCTAGAAAGCTGCGACAATGATTCCCGTTGCCCACCGCTATGGATCGTGCCATCCATGAAGAACACCTGGGACTAGAACCTGGAGGAGGACATGTAGCCCATCTATAACGTGTAAGTGGAGTACAGTAAATTGTGAACGGTAGCGCTGTGAATATATGTAGACTAGTCGTGCACAAATTTATCACATGAATTGGAGATGAACTTGTGTGGCATACTGACATTTGTCCTTTAGAATTTATTACTAGTAAATGTGTTATGTGTACGTGCAACTTGGGTGGGTGTTGCACGGGCTCCATGATACGTCCAAAACGTATCTATAATTTCTGCTTGATCCATGCCTCTTTTGGGTGATATTGCTATGATATTTATACACTTCCATACAATTTTGATCATATTTGGACTAACCTATTAACTCAGTGCACCCCAGTGACAGTTTCTGTTTTTGGCTGTTTTTGTATTTCAGGTTTTCACATTACGAGAACTGCCAGGAAAAATCCAGAAAAATTATATAAAAAATCAGCGTTCCAGAAACTACCGTGCGCCCGAAGGACAGCCGGGGGGGGGGCCACCAGGGCTCCAGGCGCCCTGGCGGCGCGCCCCCCCTGGGCCGCGCCGGGGGGGCGCCTGGGCCCCCCGAGGCTCCTCCGATGCCCCCCTTTGGCATATATTTAAAGCGTCTCCCGAAACCCTCGAGGGAGGAACTCTTTTTCGTGATCTCATCTCTGTTCCGCCGCCGCCGCCGCTTCCAAGATCGGGAGCACCAGGAGAACTCTTCCCGGCACCCTGCCGAAGGGGAGGATCACCACCAGGAGCCTCTCCACCACCATGGACGCCTCCCGGATGAGTTGTGAGTAGTCTCCCTTGGACCATGAGTCCATGACCAGTAGCTATGTGATGTTCTCCCCCCGTTCTTGTGCTTCACTAATTAGTCCTCGTGAGCTGCCCTACATGATCGAGGCACATATGTAATCCTTATGTTGTTGCTATGATGAGTTTGCTGGGATCCGATGGATTATGAGATTATGTTCAAATTTTGCTTGAGTAATATATTTGATCTACCTCTTTTATATTTATGTTCATAAGTAATTCTTGCATGTTCTCCGTTGTTATTTATTGCTTTGGCCAAGTAATAGGTAGTGACTCCAAGAGGGAACGTTATGCTCGATTGTGGGTTCATGCCCCTCGATGACTAGTTTGAGTGACAGAAACATGAGTCTAGGGGATGTGATGTTGCCACAAGGGGGAAAACAACGGAGCTTGTGCCCGCGGGTGCAAGGATTGTTTACTTTACGCAAAGTTCTTTTAATGCAGTTGTCTGTTGCATTGAGTTTACACTATGGGTGGGACTCGCAACTTAATACCAGCGAGATGTTCTGGATAGATATCTCAAGGTGGATGATTAGTAGTAGATATTGATGGATTTTGGTCTACTTACTTTGGCGTACCGCCCATGCTTTGAACCTCAACCTTTCTTGCAATGTAGTCAGCATTGGTTTGCGCACATGGTCCTGTCAATTGCCCAGCTGTAATTCGTTTACCTCACATAGCTGTTTTATCGTCTTTTGGGAGAGAGACATCACTAGTGAACATCATGAGACTCCGGTCCATATTACCATCATTGATCACATCCGCTATTTACTTTTCGCTATTATTTACTATTGCAATTATATCTATCACTACTATCACTTGCGTTTAATCCTTTGTGAACTACAAGGCCGGAGGGATTGACAACCTCCCTGTACTCGTTGGGAGCAAAGTTATTTGTATCTGTCTGCAGGTCCACGTTGATTGCTAATATCTGGCGCCGTAGCAGTTGACACCTTCTTGTTGAACCTAGGAGTCTCTGGGGATTCGATCTTTGGTATCTTTGCCAAGGGAAAAACTTCCGCAACACTACATCTCACACCTTCCACTTGGGGTAACCAACGAGGGGCGAGAAGCCTAGCAAGAGTTTTTCTGGCGCCGTTGCCGGGGACTCCACTCTTCAAGATGGGGGAGTTGCATGCTATCTTTTACCTTTGCTTTTTAGTCTTGTTAGTTTACCTTTCAATTTTCTTTATGTCTTTTCACTAGTTATGCTTATGGACAACCTTGCTATTGGATCGTTGCTTGCGGGAAGACGCCCCACACCTGTGGTGGTTGCTCCTCCCCCTACTGAAATTGTGCCCTATAAAATACCAGCTGGTATTATCGATTATATTTTGGCTAATCGTTATGCAGGAGACAGACATCCCGGTGAACACTTGCTATATCTGTCACAACTATGTTTATTATTTAAGCTTGCAGGTGTATCAAGGGAGTTTGTCATGAGGAAATTGTTCGCCGTATCACTTATAGATAAAGATTTAGATTGGTATAAGCTTCTCGATAACTCGCACTTGCTTGATTGGCAAGAGCTTGTGTCTCTCTTTTGTACTAAGTTTTATCCTCTTCATGAAATTCATCGAGAGAGGAACTATATCTATAACTTTAGGTCTCGTGACGGAGAGAGCGTAGCTCAAGCTTGGGGGAGACTGAAAACGTTAATGCTAAAATGTCCTAGCCATGGGTTCCCCAAAGATGCTTATGTGGAGAGTAAGAGTACGTTTTTGCATGTGGATCATGGTAACAATCCCTTATGTGATAGTTATATTGTTGAGTTCATCCATGATGCCACTGAAATTTATAATGAGAGAGGGAGACTTGGTTCTAAATATTTTAATAATAAGAAGTTTCCTCTCTTTATGGTGAATATATTGAGGTTATGCTTGTTTTGCCTTCCTATGCTAGTTGCTCTGTGCTTCAATGAATTATTCTATTGCAATATTCCTATGCATAGGAAGCATGTTAGGCTTAAATGTGTTTGGTATTTGCTCCTTGATGCTCTCTTTTGTTCTTCAACTCTTATTCCTTCGAGAGCATCATTAAAGTCTTATGCCTAGCTTAAAGGCATAAAAGAAAGCGCTTTTGGGAGGCAGCCCACATGAATAAAAATTTTATTTTGCTTTTGTTGTGTCTTGATGTTGTTTACTACAGTAGCATAATCATTGCATTTTTGCTTTTCAATTTTGTGCCAAGTGTAGCCTCTGATTGCTAGAAAGTTCAAAAGTTGTGAGGTGCTGTCCAGGAAACAGATTCTGTCCTTGGATAGAAAAATTCATATAAAATCACCAGATCATCTTTTTGGTCTGAATTGTTTCGACAACGTGCTCTATATAATTGTCTTTCGTGCGTCTGTTCTGAGTTTTTTGAATAGAGTTGCATAATTGCCCCGAACAAATCATTTACTACCTGCTGTTCTGTTTTTCACTGATTCTGTCCTGTTTTGCCTTTCCTTCATTTTGCAAACCAAGAGCTTGCTTTTTCTTTGCAAAAACCTCTTGGCAATCTTGAGAAACAGTAGACCTTCAAGAATATCTTTATTTCCAGCAAGGTGCAATTATTTTATTATGGGTACTAACCTCGCTAATCAGATTATGATGAGTTATGTATGAAGGGAGTTTTCAAGTGTGCGAGGGAAGATGATAAAAAGATTCAGGAGTGTCAAGCGCTCAAGCTTAGGGATGCCCCCATGCACCCCCAAGAAATATTCAAGGAGACTCAAGCGTCTAAGCTTGGGGATGCCCCCGTGCATCCCCTTCTCCATCAACATTATCAGTTCGTCTTTCTTTCCACTATATTTTAATCACTTCATGTGTTATGTGCTATGCTTGGAGCGTCTTGCTTTTTAGTTTTCTTTAGTTTTTCATAACGAGTCGGAACTCAGCTTTATTTATGTGGGAGAGAAACACGCTCCACTTCTACCTAGAACATAACATAGAAATTTCATGTCTATCTTTGCTGTGTGTGTTCTTTGTCTTTTAATAGCTACTATCATGTTCAGCTCTTAGCTTTCATGCTTATCTTTTCAAAGAGCTTTTGTTTAGTTGGTTGCTTGAACTCTCTTTAGTTACCATGCTCACCTTATTAAGAGAGTTTTCTTCCGTTGCATTGGTTGATATGTCTATGATAAAGATGCTACGTGCATGATGGCGCTTAGTAGTTCATGTTTTCTTATGGTTAGTCTCAAATAGCTGGGGGGTTCCCAATGTGTTATTGGAGTACCAACATGATTTGTTTGCCTATGATGTGGTATGGTTTAGTAATATCTTCCTTCAAGAATTTATTTTGATTGACTTGGCGTATCCTCACGCATATTTAAGACTGTAAAGAAAGTCTGTCAAGCCTTGATGATCTTTTGTTTCTGAGTAGCGATATAACTACCATGCCTGATTCAATGTTGCTTTGTCGCTCTGCATTATTATGACCGTCATTGCTCTCTTAGTTGGTCGCTCCCAGTCTTTTGCTAACCTTCGCCTGTACTAAGCGGACTGACTGCTTGTGCATCCACATTCCTTTAATCCAGTTATGCCATATGAGTCCACCATACCTTCCTACATGGTATTTACCTGCCATTCCTAACGGAGACTTGCATGTGCCATCTCGAAATTATTCAAAGAAAAGCATTCCTATTTTGTGCCTCTGTTGTAAGTTCATGAGGAAGTAGTAGTTAATTCATGACTTTTTTAAGTTGGACAAGCTTCACCCCGGGATTGCATGTATAATGTGCAAACCCATAACACGAGAAGGAACTGGCATTGAGTGCGCCCGGCTCAAAAAGATAATATAACAAACAAACCCTCCTTCATGCTTTGTTCATGAGAAATCAGAAAACTTTGGCAGTGATAAACAAAGGAGATTAAGAGGATGTGATCGTCCTCATTCGGGAGTCGTTCCTCGAAACTTGTCCATCTCGAAAAGTGATTGAGTTGTCTGCTAGCATTCATTGACGAAACATGCATAATCTAAGAAAATAATAATTATTACCTCTGTTTTCAAAACCAAGAGCTCTGGTACATGTTTTGTCTTTGTTTCCGACTACGTGTTTTCAACCTTGCCAACAAAAGCCACGAGAGTCTCCACCTTCTTTTAAAAGCACCAACTACTGAGAGCATGATTGTCATTCTGAGTGTAATGTGCATTGTCCCAAGGTAGCATTGTCTTTTGCATGATTGTGATATCGTTTATTCTGAAATCATTGTATCTAGTCATCACTTAAACCTTGGAGGTGCCCCTGCATTTATGTTTTGCTTCACTAAAGGGGGCAAGCTAGATATCACTTTATCATATTTGCACATCATGTTCATTGCAAATCTATTTGATGTTTCAGTATCATATTGTAAAACTTTCAGTTCTTTGTGATTTTCTCATGAGGCAACTTAATTACTATAGATTCATTGTCTCAGTAAGCTTTTGTCATATGACTATGAAAAAGTCCTATATGGTTAATAGCATGTCACCACAGAAATTATTCTTGTTATCATTTACCTACTCGAGGACGAGCAGGAATTAAGATTGGGGATGTTGATACGTCCAAAACGTATCTATAATTTCTGCTTGCTCCATGCCTCTTTTGGGTGATATTGCTATGATATTTATACACTTCCATACAATTTTGATCATATTTGGATTAACCTATTAACTCAGTGCACCCTAGTGCCAGTTTCTGTTTTCGGCTGTTTTTGTATTTCAGGTTTTCACATTACGAGAACTGCCAGGAAAAATCCAGAAAAATTATATAAAAAATCAGCGTTCCAGAAACTACCGTGCGCCCGAAGGACAGCCGGGGGGGGGCACCAGGGCTCCAGGCGCCCTGGCGGCGCCCCCCCCCTGGGCCGCGCCGGGGGGGCGCCTGGGCCCCCCGAGGCTCCTCCGATGCCCCCCTTTGGCATATATTTAAAGCGTCTCCCGAAACCCTCGAGGGAGGAACTCTTTTTCGCGATCTCATCTCTGTTCCGCCGCCGCCGCGGCTTCCAAGATCGAGAGCACCAGGAGAACTCTTCCCGGCACCCTACCGGAGGGGAGGATCACCACCGGGAGCCTCTCCACCACCATGGACGCCTCCCGGATGAGTTGTGAGTAGTCTCCCTTGGACCATGAGTCCATGACCAGTAGTTATGTGATGTTCTTCTCCCGTTCTTGTGCTTCACTAATTAGTCCTCGTGAGCTGCCCTACATGATCGAGGCACATATGTAATCCTTATGCTGTTGCTATGATGAGTTTGCTGGGATCCGATGGATTATGAGATTATGTTCAGATTGTGCTTGAGTAATATATTTGATCTACCTCTTTTATATTTATGTTCATAAGTAATTCTTGCATGTTCTCCGTTGTTATTTATTGCTTTGGCCAAGTAATAGGTAGTGACTCCAAGAGGGAACGTTATGCTCGATTGTGGGTTCATGCCCCTCGATGACTAGTTTGAGTGACAGAAACATGAGTCTAGGGGATGTGCTATTGCCACAAGGGGGAAAACAACGGTGCTTGTGCCCGCGGGTGCAAGGATTGTTTACTTTACGCAAAGTTCTTTTAATGCAGTTGTCTGTTGCATTGAGTTTACACTATGGGTGGGACTCGCAACTTAATTTCATCGAGATGTTCTGGATAGATATCTCAAGGTGGATGATTAGTAGTAGATATTGATGGATTTTGGTCTACTTACTTTGGTGTACCGCCCATGCTTTGAACCTCAACCTTTCTTGCAATGTAGTCAGCATTGGTTTGCGCACATGGTCCTGTCAATTGCCCAGCTGTAATTCGTTTACCTAACATAGCTGTTTTATCGTCTTTTGGGAGAGAGACATCACTAGTGAACATCATGAGACTCCGGTCCATATTACCATCATTGATCACATCCGCTATTTACTTTTCGCTATTATTTACTATTGCAATTATATCTATCACTACTATCACTTGCGTTTAATCCTTTGTGAACTACAAGGCCGGAGGGATTGACAACCTCTATGTACTCGTTGGGAGCAAAGTTATTTGTATCTGTGTGCAGGTCCACGTTGATTGCTAATATCTGGCGCCGTAGCAGTTGACACCTTCTTGTTGAACCTAGGAGTCTCTGGGGATTCGATCATTGGTATCTTTGCCAAGGGAAAAACTTCCGCAACACTACATCTCACACCTTCCACTTGGGGTAACCAACGAGGGGCGAGAAGCCTAGCACTCCAACACGCTCTTTGAGAAAAAAAAAAGTGGCATAGCTTTGGATATACGTGACGTGGCGGCATCATATAGTAGCATCATTTGCTATAGTTGTAGTACGCTCCTACTAGGATGACAACTCCTATAAAACCATGCGCTTGGCTCTTTGCTTCTTCGGGAGGTTCAACAGTTTGTACTCGTGTGAACCTTGCACTTGGCTCTTCGCCTCTTCGGAAGGTCCAACAATGATGATACTACAGTACACATTATGCTTCTGGCAATCTGACACAGATTGAACTATTGCACGTCCACTGGGAGGGCGAGGGCGAGGGAGAGGGAGAGGGAGAGGGTGCTGTAGTCAAAACCCTCTCCTTGCCTGCGAACCACCACGCGCGTGGGCGAGGGAGAGGCATAGTAAGCAAGCTTCTCCTCGTTCGGCGAGTTGATAGGACACATCAAAGCAGTACTAGTACTAGTCCATACTGCGTCCTTTCCGGTTAATATGGCTTAATTTGAAATGACAAAAATACACTGCCGGTCAACGTATGTAACAATACGCTCTTTACGGTCACTATATATAGTTTTGTGGTGGTTATACGATCACTAGCTCATCGTAGAGCATCGTATTGCACCCTACTGACCGGCCAAATAGTCGACGTGGCACTTTGTTGACTGGTTAAATTGTCACCTGGTTTCTGGGTCCCACCTGTTAGTTGGCAGAGCAAAGAAATCGGCAAAAAATATACAGTGTAGTACATCTACACTTCATATTGATTAACTAATGCACCAACTTGTGCTCTAGGTATAGGCTACATGTCTATCCTTAATTACAACATGCAACGACCTTCATTTAATCTTCTTCTCTCAATGGTCGCATGCACACATAAGTCTGCTACTTTTGGGCGTTAATTATGCCTTGGTCAATGTGTAAATCTCTAAATGTACAGTCTTTCACGGACGTAGGGAGTAGGTTGAGCACTTGAGCGTGAGCGTGTGTCTTGCGCCGTGTGTTGTGTGCCGCATGGGTGCATGAGTGTTGCATGCGTCCATGTGTACGTGTGAGTGTTGCATGTTGCATGCATGCATGAATGGGGCTTACTCCCTCCCATTGACATGTTCATATTTCAAGCTTCCTCTGTTCCCTCCATATGGTGATACTCCCTCTGTTCCCAAATACAGAGTAAAATCCTCCCTCTGTTCCCAAATACGGAGTAAAATCCTCCCTCTGTTCCCAAATACAGAGTATTTGTCTTTCTAGAGATTTCAACAAGTGACTACGTACGGAGCAAAATGAGTTAAGTGAGCTAGAGGCATAGGGATAATGTAGAAAGGAAGTGTTCGCGATCCATTATGCCCCATCTCGGTCAGAGAGAACTATTCAACTAGTCTTCCTAGTGAATTGACAATACACGCTGCAGCAGATGGGACACTAAATTAATAAGCTGAACCAGCGTGTTGGTGTTACTAAATCAGCCTTACCCAGTACAGCCATCATGTTTGCCAGTAGAGCACGCTTCTGTCCTCCATTAACTGACATATGGGCCCTCTTGTGGTAGACACATATGTCATCAGTGTAACTATTTATACTCCCTTAGAGTTGATATGATAACTGTAGTAAGTGCTATGGTAGAATATGAATAGGCCCTGTCATATATGTTTTCCTCTCATTGTTACATGATGCTTGAACCATGATATATTGCTAGAATATGAAAGACATTGGCTTGTTTTTTTAACTTGGGGTATGATTATGACCACGGCATTGCAATTCTCTGTCTATGATATGTGTCACTGTTATAATAATCTGAATTCCATACATACTTTGAACATGATTGTTTATTTTTGTCCTTTTAGTCTCAATTTTGAATTGTTGCAGCAGACGCAAATGAGCTGGCCTTCATGATTCCAGGATCTGGAATCATACCAGCCGATGGGTGGTGGTTTATCGCTCGTTCAGCTGATGGTGGTCATTTAATGCTCAGTTGCACGTACGAAATTGACCAAACCATTTCATCAAACTGCATGCAGTACATTGCCTGGGGCATTCGTGACATTGATGGCTATGGCTGCTTCATGTTCGAGAAAGATACCAGCTCCGTTGGGCCAGGCGTATTCAACTGGAGGCGGGTTTACAACCTCGGCAACCACTCCATGTTCCTTGGGCTCAATTATCCGATCATCCAACCAATCATCAAGCATATCACCGGCGATGATTACCGTGCTATGCAACTTCCATTCGCCAGGGGGGATTGTGTTTACACGTCATACCATGGGTTTCATGAATCACCATATCCACAGATTCGTCGACACAGCTTGTTGCTAGATAATCTTCAGTGTGTGAAAGGCATCAAGCTTCCATGAGATAGATGGCTTTTGCAAACTCGACATGCGGCGATGTGGTAGCCAACATCAAATATGCACAATTTGATTTGTACTGATATGTAGACTGAGCCATGTATTCTACTGTTGTAGCACAACCCTCTTTTGTTGGATATTATGTACTATTGTTAGTTTGAAGAACTCCTCCGGTTTGAAGGATAGATACCTTTCTGGGATCAAGTGCATCCTAACTCACCTGCGCAGGATGTACTGGTAATGATGATGGAGATGTTGTGTAGTATATATATAGGGCGGGTCTATTCTCATAATACCCCTTAAGACATTATTCTCCTAACAAAAAGCTTATTATCCTAACAACCAACTCGTCCACTCCCCGCCTCCTAGCGCCCGACGCCGGCATCCTCCCCAACCCCTCCCCGCCTCCTAGCGCGGGAGCGCCCAGGCGGCCGGCGGCCAGCGTCCTCCCCAACCCCTCCCCTGCCTTCTAGCGCGGGAGCGCACGGCGGCCGGCGGGCAGCGTCCTCCCCCGCCTCCTAGCGCGGGGGCGCACGGCGGACGGCGGCCGGCGTCCTCCCCCACCCCTCCCCCCGCCTCCTAGCGCGGGATCGCACGGCGGCCGGCGGCCGGCGTCCTGCACCTCACCTCCACCCCTCCCCCCTCCTCGTAGCGGGAGCGGAGCGCGCGCCAAAGCGGCCGGCGATGTAGTCCGTCGGGGACGAAATTTCCACGGTGGCGTTTAGGAAGCGACGCCGCACCTCACCTTCGCCCCAACAACACCTGGAGGATCCGCCCCTGAAGCATCCAGCCTCAGCCATGCATGACAGGGGGAAGCGAACTGCAAGGTTGACTACTACATCGCATTCGTCGTGGATGCGAACTGCAATGGTGCACGTCCAGCCTTCTCCCGCAACAATGGCGAAGGTGGAAAAAGCGCATGAGTTCCTGCAGCGGAGGTGGACTGCACGACAACAGCAGCAAGAGCTGCATCTGCAGAAGGAGGGAACTGCATATAAGGTAAGAAAATCAACATACCAACCCCCACATCCAGTTTGCAGTGCCATTTTTATACCCATGCAGTCCCCCATATTGCGTCGACTGCAGTCACATGTGTCTCCAAGTGGAAAAACAGAAAAGGATACTTCGAAAAATAAAAAACGTTATATGGATCAAAATTGCAGTCCGCAATGACTAAAAAAGTAGAGCGCTGTTCCTAGAGCTGAAGTGCATTGTTTCTTCACGTTAACTAACAGTGCCCCTGCTGTAGAATGACAAATTGAAAGTGCAAATTCTTACCGTTTGCAAAAATATAATGATATATAGAACGAAAGATGCAGTTCATTTCATTGTTGACGTGCATAAAAAAATCTTTGGCTTAATAACCTGCAGGAATTCACTATGCCTCAAAAACAAAAGATGCCTCGAATCACTTACGACCCTGAGCCCCTGAACTGCATTGGAAGAGAAGAGTGGGAGATGCCTGGATGGATAACACCTGAATTACCTAGGGGTTTCTTTAACACAACAAACAGAACTGCGTACTCCGTGGAGGAAGATGTAGAGGATAAAGATGAAAACAGTGAACCAAACATCATTCGAGATGGAGAAGGCAGTGAAACAAAAAACCCGTAGGATGACGAGGAGGAGGACGACGATCTGGTCTTCATGGGGGAACACGCGCAGAAAAATGATGAGGATGAGGATGATGACGAAGAGCAAATCATAACAGTTATGCAGCCAAGGTACACGCGTGTCTTTGAAACATTTGGTCAGCAGATCAGAACGGATGATATAGCACCTCTAGAAGCCGATGTTGAAACCCAGCAAGTTCGGCAGGTCCATGTGCAAACGATTCGTCGACAAAGGGACAATGGAGTTCCACCAAGGCCGCCTACTGCCCAACAAAAGAATCGGAAACAGAATCAAGGAGGGCCGCAAGCAACGAAAAAAGTAAAGTTCTCCACACTTCTGCCTCCTCGCGATCCTCAATTACACAGGTCTGTTGTCACCCCTCCATGCCCAATAAACATCGGTGAGCTGCAAACACCGTTAGAAGAAAAACAGTACACGCACGTAAGCATCCTTGCCTGACTACTGTTGTTCAGTTATTACGCATAGTTTCAGCTTGTGCATTCTCATTAACAAAAAAAGAAACATTCCATGTTGTGTGTGTGCAGGATGAGAACATGCTCCAAGAACTTGTGCCTGTGAAAGGTATGCAGTTCACATCAGAAGATGCGGCGCGAGAATTCCACAACACGTATGCGAGGCATGCAGGCTTCGGCACACGCAAAAACGGCGGATACAGAACAAACAGATACATCGTGTGCTCAAAGGAAGGCAGAAGCAAACAAACTGTCACTGATTATGACAGAAAGCGAGAAAAAACATCAAAGAGGACTGGCTGCAAGGCGGGGATGAGATTGAAAAAAATAAAGGATGTGTTTGTGATAGCAGAGATTGAGCTCAATCACAACCACAGGATGATTGACAGCCCGGCTATGATTCTGCACATGCACTCGCATAAGACGGATGACCCGTTGCTCGATAAACTAGTGAAGGACATGCAGAGCGACAACCTCACGCACACACAAATGATATCAACCCTGTCTAGGATGTCAGGAGGACTGCACTTTATGGGGCGCACCAGCCGTGACTGGGTGAACAGGTACATTTACTAAAAACAAAAAAAAGATATATCGTCTATTTCATGCAGTACGCTTTGTGCATTTTCTGTAAGTCCATAATGCTGAAAGTATATTGTTAATTCGAACTGCAGGAAGCATCAATTCGCGAGGGAGGAAACAGAGGACGATGTGAAGAAACTCCTGGCTTTCTTTGGGAAGATGCAGCAAATAAACCCGGAGTTCTTCTATGATTACGACAAAGATGTCGATTACCGTGTGCGCAACATATTCTGGGCGAACGCCAGCTGCAGGGGATCGTACGAAGATTTTGGAGATTGTGTCACATTTGACACGACCTACAAGACCAACAAGTTCCACATGCCTCTGGGCGTCTTCGTTGGAGTCAACCACCACCTCCAAAGTACAATATTCGCTGTGGCTCTCATCAGAGACGAAACAATACCGACTTTCGAGTGGGTGTTCCGGACGTTCTTGCGTTGCATGAACAACAAGCGGCCAATCTGCATACTCACAGGTATGCTGAAAAAAAAAGAGTGAACTTAAATAACAATGCAGTTCACTGCCAAGTTTTGTAGTACATTTCTTACATCCAATGAAAAAAAGAAGAAAAAAAGCAGAAAAAGGATATGCAGTTCTCTCAATAACTCGATGCTTTTTGTTTTCAAAAACATGCAGATCAATGACCCTCCATGGATGCCGCGATAAAAAGTACGCTCGTAGGCACGCTGCACAAGTTATGCGGTTGGCATATACTGAAAAATACAAGGATCACCTGTCCTTGCTGTACAAAGCCTATGAGAAATTCAAGGATGAGCTGACCTCCGTTCTCAACCACCCACTGATGCCATCAGAGTTTGAACGCGCTTGGCGTGAGCTCATGGAAAAGTATAACCTGCAAAATGATGAGATTATGAAGGCGCTGTGGGCAGACAGAAAAGAATGGATATCGGCTTACTACAAGGAGGTGTTCTGTGCACGGATGACGTCGACACAGAGAAGTGAAAGCATGAACCGGATCTTGAAGAGGAACTTTGTCAAGGAAAGACACGACCTGCACATCTTTGCGTCCCAGGTGGACAGGTGCATCCAGACAAGGAAGGGCGTCGAGCACGCGGAGACCATAGCTAATGAGGTATATAAAACAGAGCAAATTTTTTAGAGATGGATGAGCAATTAATAAAAACAATACTCGCTTTCTTGATTTTTGCTGCAAAAAAGACAACTACTTAACTGGTTTTCTTTGTTTCACAGACGGAGATAAAGACTACTACTCAGTTTGGATTCGAGGTTCAGCTCTCCAAGATTTACACCAGGGCGGTCTTTGCTGACTTCAAGCAAACGCACTACCGCAGCACAACCTTCAGATCAGAGCAGTCCACTGACAACCCAACGAAATATTTGGTGCGCCACTACAACCGGTCTGATGATTTTGATTGGGCAAGACACGAGTTCCAGGTGGTTGCTGATGTGACGAACGGTATCTACGAATGCGAATGCAAGCTGTGGACACACACAGGTAAGTGAGACAGGAAAACAAAAAAAAATAAGCACACGTAAAACAAAATGAAGTTCACTTATTGCTCGTAGCAAAAAAAAAGATTAAAAACAAAAAAAATATATAGTGAGGTTCACTATAGCAGCAGACACAGGACCTATTTATAATGCAGTTCACAAAACCAAAAAAATGAAAAAATGTTGCCTATTTATGTGAAGTTTGCTGGCACGAGTAACCCAAAAAATTTCTTTTGCTGCAGGCCTGTTCTGCGTGCACATCATTTGCATGTTGGATCAGCTGCGGGTGGACAAGTTACCTGAACAGTACATATTGAAGAGATACACACGGAACGCACGCCAAAATCCAACTTTTGACCGCAGAGACTATGAGCAAACTGCTCCGGATGGGAGTTCGATGTTCTGCCGTAGGAGACTACTTGCAGAAACTGCAATGGACCTGGCGAACAGAGGTGTCAAATCGGATAGAGGGTACAACAGAGCTTTAGCTGGGATGAGAAAACTCATACAAGAAGTGAACGTAATAAATGAAGAAGAAGAAGAGGCAGAGAAGATAATGGATGCGCGGGGTGAAGTCCAAGGAAAGGAGCACGAACATGCTGCTTATGGTGCAGTTCATAATATGGATGACACAATTCTTCCCCCGCCTGTTTCAAACACAAAAGGGAGAAAGAAAGAGAGCAAGTCAGCCAATAAAAAAGCTGCAGCAAATGAAAAAAGCCCTAGAAAAAATAGCAGGCCTGAGCCAGAACTGGACAGCGAAGGAAGACCACTGGGGGTAAGGATGTGTAAATCATGCAATAAGATTGGGGGACACAACTCAAGAACATGTGAGGAGAGGCTGAAACAAATCCAGGCTGAAAATGCCACCACAAATCACCAAGCTGACCAACAAGATGATACGCCAAAGAGAAGACTATGTAGCGTCTGCAACAAGAGAGAGAAGCATAACGCGAGAACTTGTCCAAATAGAACAGAGGAAAAAGATGAAGAAGATGACGAAGAAGATGATGAAGAAGATGCTGACAGAGAAGAGAGTGAGGAAGCGATCGAAGCTGATGAAACCGAGGAGGAAGATGAGGAAGAAGAAGAAGAAGACGAGGAAGAAGAAGAAGCAGATGAAGAAATCGAAGAACCATCATCAAAAACGAGGGGGAGAGACAGAATGCAGAATCCAGCGCGTAGGCAAGCATCGCGGTCGCACGGTCCCGTTACGAGGGGTAACGCGAACAACAAGATCAAGATAGAAGCAGCAACAACCGTTGAAACAAATGCAGTGCACAATCTGAGAAGAAGCACCAGGAAAAGGACGTAGATCAAACACATATGCAGTTTTACATTTTAAAAAACATATAAACTTCATCATTTATATATATCGTATCATATAATAATATGCAGTTCTCTTCTCTTCTATATCAAAAAAGAAAATAAGATGAGAATTCCACTCTCAGAATGCGGTTCTCTTCTGTATGAAAAACCTGACATCGGAATGTCATTTTGAGAATGCAGTTCTCTTGCTCGTATAGAATCTGACATGAACGTGAATCAATACAGAAAAGCAGATAGAAAAGAAAAAAATGTAGAGCCAGACTAGGATTCACATACACTGCAGTGCGTGCGTGGTGCGTTTAAAAGCTTGCAGTGCAGTAACCTTTGAGTACACAGTGCAATGCGCTTAGTGCAAAAAAATGTAAACAAAAACGATTCCGCTTCTGAAGCGATGCAGTTCGCTTATGGGAAACGATTCCGCTTCTGAAGCGATGCAGTTCGCTTACGGCGGACGATTCGGTTCGCCTGCCCTAAAATAAATGCGCCCACTATCGCCCGAAGCGCCCGCGCCCCGCCCCTCCTCTATCCCGACGGTTGCACGCCGCACGAACGCCACGATCATCACGAACCCACGATCGCCAACACGGTTGGGAGAAGAGATCGTGTCCTCGGCAGAAGTTGCTGCCGCTCCCATTTAAATCCCGCGCTCCATCGAACAGGCCGTCCGCACAAAACACACGACGCTGCGCCTTCCTCCTCCTCTACCTCCTCTCTGCAGCAATGGGGTTCAGCAGAACCTACGACGCCGTGCTTGCGCACGGGAACACGAAGCTGAAGGTGATCTACACCACCGACGTCGCCGCCATGGCGACGTACGTCGAAGAGTTCAAGACAGTTCTCCAGCGGCGCCGCCAGAAGATCGTCGACATCGACGTGGAGTACACACCCGACCACGACAGGGCGGCCCTGGTTCAACTATCCATCGGCAAGTATCACCCAGTGCTTCTTTTCCAGGTATGTGGTACATTGGGCAAGAGATGCATCACCTTCGACAGGTTCCTCGGCGACCCAAGGTAAGCAATTCTCTCTGCCGAGTTCGCGTTGCAGTTTTATATGCCCGTGTATGCAGTTCCGAAAGGTATAACTTGCGGTTCACTTTCCTTAGGTTCGAGTTCGCTGGCTTCGCCATCGAGCAGGACAAGCAGAAGCTCGCAGCCTGCAACCTCCACGTCCCCAACTTCGTCGACATCCAGATGAACTGGAGGGTGCCTGATGGAACGAAGCCACGGGACTCGTTGGGCGATGTAGCTGCTGCCATCATCGACGATGAGTACGCAGACATGAAAATGAAGATGACAGACCACGACCACAGCCTGTGGACTTCCATTCTCAGCACCAAGCACGTCGAGTATGCTGCCAAGGACGCCTACGCTGCGTTCGAGATATGGAACCGAATCAGCACCATGAAGAAAGGCCTCGCGCGCGCTGAAACAGAGAAGACAAGGAAGCGCCCGAGGTCATCTAGGAGGGGGTGGGGCAAGGGGGCATCAACTTCCACCTCCAACTCCAACGGGTGGAACTGGTGAAGCAGGACAGATGCTGAAACCCAAGGATTCCTATCGCAAGTGCTCGATTTAGTTTCCCTCTGCGTATGTAGATTAGTTTGCTTTCGTTCTAGTTTGCTTTGGGACAATGTTTGCTTATGTTGGGTTAGTTTGCTTGATGATGTACTATGTTAATTATGACCGCAGAACCGTGGTTTCTATCTATCAAATATATGCAGTTCTCCGTAGTCTGTTTTCAGTATGTATATTGCTTCAAAACTGCTGATGTAGCTCGGATACACATAAAAAACAAAACTATCAGAGCAGTTCACATAGAGAATTCTTTCACAAAACTGCTCCTGTTAAAGAAGGTTGATCCAATGCTCTTTTATTAAAAAAACTCTAGTTCCGTGTGTGGGTTAAAAAAAGAAAAAGCTCGATGGGGGTTTCCAGAATGCATGTTCTTCAACTGCTGCTGCTGATAGGATGCACATGAAAGACTATATGTAAAAAAGCAGTTCACTTATACTCATAATTCTCATAAGAAAATACACTAGAAGCCACGCAAAAAATGTCAGATTATTACAACAAAAATGTCTCATGCTGCTGCTGCTCAAGCGAGACTGATCTAAAGCAAATTTAACTTGATTTCCAAACACTTTGCATGCCTAAAAAACATAGCCATCACAACATCCCCTGCCTGAAGACCAGCTTCCTCCACAAATTCCTTCCAGCCATCTTTGAGAACCAAACAATCATCAGAGCCAACAGAATACATAACATCAACATCATGATATCCATTCTTGCTGACCAACACCAAATTAACACAGCTTTCTGTTACCCTGACTAGACCAGAAGGGAATTTCTGCAAAGAAAAACAACAAGAACAGAAAAAAAAATAAGAACAACTAAGAAAAAGATTACAATCTTTCATAAAAAAATATTGATGTCAACACATAATAATATTGACTAGACAACATTGCTGCTGCTCCTACAATGTTCATAAAAAAACTACTATGGGAAAAGCAGTTCGCTTATACTTGGTAGCAAAAAAATTTCTTCAGAAAACTAATACTCCTACAAAAATTCAGGTAGCGTTAACTACAAACAACACATGAAAAAGAATATCCGAGAAATACATACCCATGAAACACTGACATCATCGTCAGTCAACTGATGGACGAATGGAGCCCGAAATCCAATACCTGAAGAATATAGAATAGAACAGAGAGCGTTGTGCCGCTGCCTCTGGTTCAGAACCAAACCTTCAGAAAAAACGCATGTCTCCAGCATCGGCTCCACCCTTGCCAGGCAGCCGCATGCGCAATCCATTGCCAGGCGAAAAACAGATCTCGTTGGGAGAAAAAACAGATCGAGCAGGAGTGGCGCCGCCATGGATAAGGTGAGATGGGAGCCGCCAGGGATAAGGTGGGAGGGGAGCCAATTGACCCACCAGTATATATATATATGTAAAACAAACAACATAAAAAAAATGACAAATAAAGCAGTGCGGTTACATAACAAAATGCATTCCGCATTGCATATTACTGCAGTCCACCGCGCTTGACCAAAGCAAAAAAACTAATCAAACTAGTCCCCCGACACCCCCGTGGCTGTAATGCAGTTCATACAGGCTCGCATTGCATATTAATGCAGTTCGCCGCACTACAAAAAATTCAACGCGCATTTGCATATTACTGCAGTCCACCGCTCTTGACCACGATTCACAGACGAAAAACACAGCCTGCAATGCAGTTCTAACAACTATATAATGCAAAAAAACTCAAAGAACATCTTTGAGAAACGACCAGAGCCAGTCGCGCCGCGAAAAAACATGGACAAAAAACTTAAAATTCTTCCAAATTAACAACTTAAACCGCTCCAATTCATACGGATAGATCAAAAGCAGCCCGTAATTGCCGAAAACAACAGAATATTACATACAAAACACAGCAATTTCGATCCGCACGGGGAAGAACAGAGAACAGAGAACAGAGAAAAGCGGACGAACGGACGCAGATCCGCCAAATCCAAGGATTTCCGTCGTTTTCTCGCAGAATTCAGTGCTTAACCACATATTAAATCAGCGCACGCACGAATAAACCAGTAGAAATCAGACAAACTAGCCAGAAACGATGCTAAATGAATGTTTCTTGCTGCACCTCTATGTGGTGCACAGCAGAAGAAGGTAGCAGTGCGCATAGCTTTCGAATGCAATTTTGCAATGCAGTTCGGAACTGTTATGAGAATATTATTCTCATAATGTTATGAGAATAGACCGGCTATATATATATATATATATATATATATATATATATATATATATATATATATATATATATATATATATATATCAATTAGGCTTCAAGTGCGTACTTGTTAGTTAAACCTATGGTTAAATGTGACACTAAATACGACTAGTAAGTAGTACAGTAGCAGTACTAGTATACGTCAGTCAAATTATTCATCATGTCCACACATTGAATTGACGTGACAACACGCTGCACGTGAGGTGACACAAGAATCTCGGCGACGTGTTCAGGTATTGCGGACTTCTGATTTGGAGTACCACTTATCTGTCGAAATCTTTCATCATTCACTTAAAACAGTCGATTGATCATACATTGAGTACCATATAACTGGAATTAACCCATGCAAGTCGAAGAAGGATTGGCCGGTGCTTCCTGCTAGCGTCAAGTTCGATCCCACATATCAGGAGCTGATCGAGCACCTTGAGGCCAAAGTGAGTGCTCACAGTGTGAGATCTCACCCTCTCATCGATTTGCTCATACCAACCATCGACAGCGAGCACGGCATATGCTACTCCCATCCTGAGAAACTTCCAGGTAAGACACCGATCGGCCGTCTACTTGTACAAACATATTCCTTTGTTTATAGCTCTATTTTTCTTTTTAGACGCAGACCTGGTGAAGCAATTACAATTTGACAGTTAATAAAAAGTGAAACAAGTGACTGCAACATGCCAAAGATGTTATGAAAATGCCAACTACGTACACTAAAACATGTATTCGACAATACTGTAGGTATCCCACTGAGTGGCCTAAGCAAGCATTTCTTCCAGTGCAATTCCAAGGCGTTCAAAAGGGGAACGTGGACGCTTCGCAAGATACAGTCGAAGTGTGGCATGCACGCGATGTGGCACAACATCGGCAATACCTTGCTGGTGATGGTCAATGGCCGGCAGACGGGCAGCAAAAAGGTTCTGGTGCTGCACACCAACAAGAACTTCGACCAACAGAGGACCAACTGGGTGATGCACCAGTACCACCTCGGGGACCTGGAGCAAGAGAAGGAGCGGGAGCTGGTCCTCTACAAGATTTCCTACCAGACGAACACTAGGGCCATGAGTAAAAGATTATAAGTTAGTTTGGTATTGTTACTTGTACTACCTTGTTGTTCGCAAGTTGATATTTCTGTTAATTATCTTTTGGTATGAACTTGGCATGTTCTTCCAACCATCATGCCGAGGGTCGACGTGGATATAAAGCTGAATCATTTGTTTCGAAACGAATTTTCAGGCACCTGATTTTTATTTGATGGGTACCATAAGCACCTACAGTTCGAATTCCCAGTTCTCCAATTTTTTTGAAACAAGTGCATGCTCTTATTATCACGATGAAAAAGCAATATCCCTGCTGCATCCCAGTTATCAGTCTAGACTTGCAGAATTCTCTCGTTTATTGAGCATGTATATTGTTTTTTCAGGTCAAGCAAGTTTCAACTAGGCTGTAGACTGCCCAGGCTTGGTTTTGTTTTTAACCGGCCAGCTAATGACGACAACGGGGCACAAAGATCCAGCAGGTATCTACTGGCCTCTGGCCCGCCAGCGTTAGTTATATTTTGTCTTACAACATCCGCATGCACTTTTTTACTGGATCAAACACACAGCCCAGTTCTATTTTCCTCTTGAAACGCATGTCCTACATCCGTTTTCTAATCTCTACCTATAGTTTTACTAGTTCATATACACGTATCATTATATTGAAAATACATAAAATTCACTTTTCATATTTACATCCTTATTTTTGTTGTTGTTTTCCCTCCCAGCGCTGATTTTTTTACCACTGGTTTTCCCTTAAACCAACTCAATTGTCCCACATCTTATTTTCTTACAGAAACAAAACGATTTTGTTGGCAAATCAATAAGTTCTTAAAAAATGTTTATCATTTCGGGATTACAAAAGTTCGGACTCCACCAAAATATGCAAAATAAGGTTGAACTTTTTGACCGTGGTCCTAGGCAGAAAATGGGCTGTAATAAATTACTTCGGAATTAGCAAATGGGCTGCAAATTATAAAAAAATAGCAAATGGGCTCTATGTTGTCTGCCACAGATTTGGAAGCTGACTTGTGGGCCTACTAAGTTCATGCGTACAAAAGGTTTATCAAAAAAGAAACTTAGTCAACAATTGACTCTACCAGCGTCAGACCGTTAGATGTCAAACTAACGGCAATCGTGCTTCTTCAGTCTCTGATCTTCCTGCCCCAGCCGCCCAAACCAGCGCCATCGGAACCGCCTGCTCCCGCCTCCTGTGGCCGGCTGTGCTGCCAGGCAGGCCTCACGGCCCCATCATATACTCGCATCCCTCTACTCACCCACGCCTCCTGTTATTTTCCGACGACGACATACGAAATAGTCAACCCTCGTACTCTCCACCGCGTGGGCAGCCACAGCCGTGTCTTCCCCGGCTCCGTGTCGTTCCCTTCGTAGGCCTCGCCATCGTCCACCGCCCTAGTGCTCTCGGTGCAGCATGGTCAACGTGGTCAACAAACGACATCCATCAGAAGTGGACTGTACGTGGAGAGGCTGACAGCTGGGTCCACGGCCGCACACAAGGAAATGACTCCTTATTACGCGCAAAATAATGATTCCTCCACCTGACATTTGGGACCCGCCGGAAGGGCCTCTGTATTTCGCGAAAAAGATGTTCCCTCCGCTGACAAGTCAGACCCACCAACTATATCTTCGCACGCAAGGAAGTGCCTCCTTATTGCGCACAAAAAATGAATACCCCCTGCCAGCTGGGACCCACCACAGTGGGAGGCTGACTTGTGGGCCTACCAAGTTGATGGGGACGGAGGGCTTTGTCAACTTAGTCAATATGAACGATTAGCTCCAGTGACCGTACGATGTCCATCCAACGGCCTTAGTGCTTCTTCAACCTCTGGTCTTCTTGCTCCAGTCGCCCAAAGCTGCGCCGGTCGTGTCGCCTGCTCCTGCCTCCCGTGGCCGGCTGTGCTGCCGCGGAGGCCTCACCACCCCCATACTACTCCCACCGCTGGCCAGGCCATCCCACCACTCACCCACACCCCCTCTTATTCTGCGGCGATGGCAACCTCACACAGCAGCCGAACCAGTGAACCCTCGTACTCCTCTCCACGTGAGCATCCACTACCGCGTCTTCCCCGGCTCTGCATCGTCCCCTTCCTAGGCCTCGCCATCGTCCACTGCATTGGTGCTCTCGGCGCGGCGTGGTCAATGTGGTCAACGACCGACTTCCATCGGAAGAGTACTGTACGTGGAGAGGCTGACAGCTGGGTCCACGGCCACAACCCAGTTTTTTTTTGTGATTTGCCAAGTAAGTCACTTTGTCAGGCCTGTTGGGCTGCAAATCTTTGAAGACGAGGAGTGCTTCATTCGGCTGGCCGAGAAGATGGCCTATTAGTAATGAGAAATGGGCTGTACATTTTTAAAACATATCAAACCAGCAATTAGTTTCAAATTTCTTTTTTTTTCATTTCGAGATTTTAAATTGCATTGATTTTTATTCGTGGACAATTTGTTGGGTTTTATATTGATATACATTTATTTTTAAAATCAGTTTGAATGTGACCCAAAATTTTGGGATTAAAAACAGTTCGGACCGCACCGAAATATGCAAAATTTCGTATAATTTTTTAATCATGGCCACAATATGGGTTGTAATGCTAACGAATTGAATATGGGCTCCAAAAAAAACCTTAAGAATTAGCAAATGGGCTGTAAATTATTAGAAATAATGGCAGATGGGATGTATGATGTTTTCCACAGATTTGAGGCTTTCCTAAAAAAAGGTTTACGCACAAGCAGTGACTGTTGGATGTCCATCTAACGGTCGTCGTGCTTCTTCAATCTCTGCTATTCCTGCTCCAGCCGCTCAAACAAGCGTCGACGGGACTACCTGCTCCCTCCTCCCAGCGGCGGGCTGTGCTGCCGCGCCGGCCTCACCGCCCCATCGTACTCCCATCGCTGGCCTAGCCATCCCTCTACTCACCCACACCTGCTGTTATTCTCCTGCCATGGCAGACGAACCAGTAAACCCTCGTGCAGTCGTACTCCCCTCCGCGGGGGAAACAACTGCCGAGTCTTCCCTGCCTCCATGTCGTTCCCTTCCTAGGCCTCACCGTCGTCCACCGCCCTGGTGCTCTCTGCGTGACCTGGTCAACGTGCTCAATGACCGACATGCATCTGAAGTGAACTATACGTGGAGAGGCTGACACCTGGGTCCACGGCCGCACGCAAGGAAATGCCTCCTTATTACGCGCAAAATAATGATTCTCCACCTGACATCTGGGACCCACCGAAAGGGCCTCTGTATTTCGCGAAAAAAACATTACCGCCGCTGACAGCTTGGACCCACCAGCTATATCTTCGCACGCAAGGAAGTGCCTCCTTATCACGCACAAAAAATGAATACTCCCCCTGCTAGCTGGGACCCAGTATAGTGGTAGGCTGACTTGTGGGCCTACTAAGTTGATGGGGACAGAGGGCTTTGTCAACTTAGTCAATATGCACGATTCTAGCTACAGTGACCGTACGATGTCCATCCAACGGCAGTAGTACTTCTTCAACCTCTGGTCTTCTTGCTCCAGCCGCCCAAACCAGCGCCGGTCGTACCTCCTGCTCCTGCCTCCCGTGGCCGGCTGCGATGCGGCGGAGGCCTCACCGCCCCCTACTACTCCCACCGCTGGCCAGGCCATCCCTCTACTCACCCACACCCCCTGTTATTCTGCGGCGACGACAGCCTCGCACCACAGCGAACCAGTGAACCCTCATACTCCTCTACGCATGGGCATCCACTAACGCATCTTCCCCGGCTCTGCATCGTCCCCGCCATGGTGCTCTCGGCGCGGCGTGGTCAACATGGTCAAGGAACGGCTTCCATCAGACGTGGACTGTACGTGGAGAGGTTGACAGCTGGGTCCACAGCCGTAGCAAGGAAGTGCTTCCATATTACGCGCAAAATAATTATTCCTCCACCTAACTGCGGGGAGCCACCTGACGGGCCACCGTATTTCACGAAAAAAATGTTTCCCCCTGACTGCTGGGACCCACCAGCTACATCTTCGCACGCAAGGAAGTGCGTCCGGGCAAAAAAAAACGATTCGCCCCCCTGACCGCTGGGACCCACCAGCTACATCTTCGCAGGCAAGGAAGTGTCTGACAGTCGGGACCCACCTAGTCGAAGCGTACGTAGCGTTGTCATTCTGGTCACGAACGTGTACATACATACTGGTCGATGTAGAGGCGTGCATGTGTCGTAGTAGAGGCGCACACGTAGCCTGTACACGTACGTAGAGCGGCAAGTGTGCAAGAAAGAAAGTATGGCCACGTACGTACATACGGGCAGGGTCTGAATGCCTACTCGTGCATACGTACGGCCAGGGCTCGTGTACATGGCTGGGTTGGAACGGAGAAACAGCATCATCGTCGTGTTCATGGGGATCCAACCGGCTGGGTCGGAATGGAATGCGTCGTCGTGTTCATCGGGAGGGCTTGGACGGAACAACCGATGAAAACGAGGCCTAGCGTACCACAGAACAGAGGAAACGGCCTTGTGTTCGACCGGCCATGGTCAAAACGAGATCCTATTCATCGGGAGGGGTCTGGCGTACCGCAAAAGGAGGAAACGGACCTCCTACGGTCGAAATGGAGGTCATGTTGATCGGGAGGGGTGTGGCGTACCGCGAAACGGAGGAAACAGACTTGTGTTGGAGCGCTACGGTCGAAATGGGGGTCCTGTTCATCAGGAGGGGTGTGGCGTACAGCAAAACGGGACTCCACGGGATACTGTTCATCTCCACCATTGACCCCCTCCAGCCTCCACGGGCTACTGTTCATCCACCGTCGACCTCCTCCTGCCTCCACCTGCGACTGTTCATCGACGGGCTCCCGTTCATCCTGCCTCCACCGCGCGCTACTCCACTGGCTACTGTTCAACCAGCCCTCTCCACGGGCTCCTGTTCAACCACCCCTCCACTAGCTACTGTTCATCCAGCCCTCCACCGTCTATTGTTCATCCTGCCCTCCACGGCGTGGTCCTGTTCATCGAGCCCTCCATGGGGTCCTGTTCATCCAGCCCCAACCGGCTCGATCGATCGGGGTCCTATTCAGCTAGAAGCAACACCACGGGGTCATGTTCATCCACCCCCACCGAGAACTATTCATCCAAACCCCCCAGCAATGCTCACTGTTCATCCAGAGGCAACATCGATCGGCTTCAGTTAGCAGCAGTAGCGAGGGAATTGCTTGATCGGGTTAAGTTAACAGCCATCGATCGATCGCTTGGGTTCAGTAACGCGTAGCCTGCAGTGCAATCACTCGGGTTCAATTAGAGCCCAACACCTCGCTCGGGTTCAGTTAGAGCCCAACGCCTCGCACCCACGCGCGTGTGTGTACGAGAGAAACACATCGCTCGGCCTCGACCACCCACCGTAACCGGGAACACACCGATATTTTCCTCGCCCTTGCTTCTACCACATTTTTTCCTTCATGGACGGCCCAAACAATGTCATGCAGCTGCGTCTCTGGCCCGCCCAGGACGAAATGCCCATTTTCTGTCATGATTTTTTGTCATAGAAGTAGGACCCCACCACATCTATGATGATACCGTGTTTTTTCACAATTATTGTCATATAAGTGTCATAAGTATGACAGAAAAAAATGCGTTCGGCCCAAAATGTCATGGATGTGTCTTTTTGATTCTTGCATATGGGACATGCACGTAAAACTTTGTACTCACCACAGTACAACAAACAATCATTCACAAAACCGTGTATCATTTGTACTTCAAGTTCCAATGGGCAAACAATTTTCTTCGCTTCGTTCGTGCTTCTGGGGAGGACATTTTCTTCCCGAATAATTTCTTTAAAAATGCATAACATCTCTGTGAAGCCCTTGTTTGATAGACCGTTTGTTGCTTCAAATCTGATAAGCGCCAGGGTGGCACTCAACTTGGAATATTTATTTTGGCAACCTGGATATAATTTTTTCTTGGAATCCGCATCAATGGTTGGCAGATCCTTGTACCCAATCATATCCTTTTTGGGCCCTTGAAATCTGCAATCATAGCAGGAAACTCTGGCATATCAAAATCGTCGTCATTTGCGTCGACGTCTTAGTTTTCTAGTGGGTGTTTCGGCTTTCCAATGTTCCATTGGTAGCTTGACGCCTCTGCCCCTATGTTAGATCCAACATCCATGTGACACTGATCGGGGTTTGGCATCTTGCAGCCATGGGTATATTCATTCATGAGCTGCTCTTCACCGTGTCTGGTCCAACGTGCATATCCATCCATGAATCCCCGAGAGACTAAGTGTCACTAGACATCTGCAACTTCACGTGACTCTGTATTGGCACAATGAGTACATGGACACATGATGTAATCCGCATCACCAATTCTCCTGTTTGTACGTTCAGCCAAATTCATGAACTCTGTCACGCCACTGATATAATATGCGGTTCTCCGATTCTTCATACTGTCCGATCGTTCCATCTGCACCACGCGAATGGTAATTAAAAACAAAACAACAACATTAATGCACAAATTAACTGATGCCCAAAGATGCGCTCCATATTGTTATCCAGACATGCAATGACAAAAATTAATGGCCAGTCAATTTGCACGCAAAGTACTACAGCACTACCCTTAGGAATTGAATACATTAATTAAGCCACTCACAAAAAGAATACCTGAATTAATTAGCCGCGCGGAGACCTCCACCCAGCAGACAGAGAAGCGCTATGCAGCGGCACGCCGACACGGTAGGGTCGATGGGCAAAGCTTAGTGTGTCTGCCACATGAAGTTTGACTTCCACTATCCCGCCATCGAACACGACGGATGTGCTCCAATCACGTCGCCGCTGAATTCGATGGTTGAGCTCCTCCTATATACCACCAAAGACCGAGGATTGACCTCCTATAACGCCGCCACCGCCCAACGACCGAGGATTGAGCTCTTCTCCAGTTGCCGCTGCCTAGGCCGCCGCCACTGTATCTATCTGCAGAGCTGTTGTTTTATTTTTTGACGGTTATCCACAGAGCGGTTGTTTACACGGTATCACTGTATAGGGTAGTACATCACATATGGTTATGTAATGGCAACAGTGGCTCACCGACATTGTCATCTCACACGGTTTGGTGCAGAAATTGTGTGTGAAGTTGTAATACCTAACACAAATGACATGTATAAATAGTGTGTCGTATACAACATACAGTGCCATAAGTAGTTCCCGATAGTTAGTTTATCCCCATAGTTTCGCCATTTCTCCCAAATTCCTAGATAGCCTCCAAATTTCCTCGCGTGGCGCTAACATTGGGGGAATGCGGACGAGTGGTGCTGATGGTTTCGGTGTGGCTGCTCCTTCTTGTATCGCCGCTCTTGGCAGCACCGCCACGACGGTGGTCGCCCACGAGCACTTTCCTAAGGTTGTCAGAAGGCAGGTGTACTACGGATCCGAATCATCCTATCATGTTCCAATCTATCCCGATCTTTTTTAGCATGTCCAAAGTAGCTCCTTGCTGAATCCGTCCTGAATGACCCCCCTACCAGGAAAGCGATCTACCATCGAATCCGGAGCATGACTCCATACTCCTGCAACATGAGTTCGACTCCGAGTTTTGCGCCACCGAGAAGTATCAAAAGCTTAGTTGTGTGCACGGGCACACTCCCACTCGACGTTTATGCATGGAGGTATTCGACATTGGCAGGTGGTTTCTCAGTTGCCCCTTAGAGGTTAGTGCTAAGTTCATCATTTTACTTGAGTTAATGCCACCGCTCATCCTAAATACTTGGCAGGGATATTTAACATTGGCAGGTATATGAGGCTTGTGCCTTTGTTAACTGGCTGGATGAAGAATGGCATGGCAGGGTTCGGAGTGTTATCACCCAACTCGCAGAAGATAATGTAAAGGTGAGAAGAAAGTGGCTGATCTGGAATGTACAATCAGTACGATGAAGAAAGAAAGAATCAATCGCAGGCAACAGATGAAAGCAAGAGACAGAAGGAACTAGCATGTGTAGTTGTGGTTGTCACATTAGCCATGTTCTATGTGTTGTTTGCAATGATGATTAGGGCTTTTGTTTGACAGTATTGCTAAAGCATATCTAGATGTGCTCTAAGTAATGCACATCTAGGTCCTATGCCATTGATGTTACGCGAAGTTTCGTGAAGATATTTTCCTTTGTCTTTTTTCTTTTCCTTTATAGTTTGATTATTACTGGCTTCATCATTAGAAGAGCTCAGTGTATTGCTTGCCAACTGTCCTACTCCGTTTGTACCGGTATCGGTGCATAATCCCAAAACTTGTTTCTTGTTTTTGTCTTGAAAAAAGAAATCAGCCAATAGGGGTCCTGTGGCTAGTACGCATTCAGTGACAACAAAAAATGCGTGTTTAATATTTGGATGCTCGAACGTGTGTGCGTAATTATTTATCACATTGAGAACTGCGCAACCTCGGGAATTTGGAGCGACTTGGTACAAATAATTGTGATTGATTATATTAGCGGTTAGATAATACGTCAACCCCCGCTTCAATTGGCATTTCCTCTTCGCTGCATACCCCACTTAAGTGTCCACCATCTTCATCGTCCCTGGCAGGTCGCACTACACACTTGCACACACTCTGCAATCTTGCTTTCTCCCGGTTTTTATATGACCGCGGCCATTTTGAGCGACAGCGAGGACGACAGTTCGGCCAAGAGTCTAGCGCCCGATGATAGGTCAACATTGGAATCATCCCGCTTGTCTTCCATGAGTCCGGCGTCAAGCCCAGACCTGGATTATATCGGGACCATGGAAAGGACGCCGCCTCTGGAGTCGTCACAAGACAACCAGACGGACGAGGAGCCGTTGGAGGACAAAGAAGAGGACGACGATGATGAGGAGGAGGAATGGTCGAACAAGGAGGACACGACGACGACAACAATGAAGATGATGACGGCGTCGGCGATGAAAAGCCAATGGTCAGCGGTAAGAAGAGTCCTCGCCAAGACGATGTCGCATGGCCATCCAACAACAACAGAAACAACAACAACAACAACAAGGACTAAATTAAGCTAACTATATATATCTCAGTTTTCATTCGCACATATTAATTTGTTATCTCTGTTTATCATGTCAATCTCATCGCAAACTGTTAGTAATACGTATTCGACAGAGATCTTCTACATTATCGCCCATAGGTTGGTTTGTTGAATTGTGTGCCTTGACGAGCACACAATTCACAAAAAAGAATATATGGGCTGTCTATAATGATCGCACACAATTCTGATTACCTACCTGTTTGCCGGGCATCACACACATCTTGTTATGCCGAATCATTTGTGTTAACCTCAATTATCGCGAATGGTTCATCAGAGCGAACTGTATGCCGTATATCGCACACACCTTGATCTGTTTGCCCGTTTATGTTGTTAATCGTATGCCCCACATCGCACACGCAACTAACTCTGAACCATGTTTGATGTATCATTCATCGCAAATGTTTTGCATCTTTTTTGATGGTTTTTTTACATCACCGTTTGCGATTCATGCATCGCACACAGTTTCGTCAAAGGGTCTCTGATCGTAGTGTCGCGTTAGCAGCATCCTGCAGTAGTGCTCTTGATGGACAACATCAATCTTGAGCCTCCAACACAAGTTCGACTACATGATCAAGATCAACACCACAACCCAAGGTATGTCATTCCACCTTAGAGAAGCCTTGCTCCAAGTCATGAGATAAAGCAACTGAACAAGGTGAGAATACATCAAAATGCTTAAACGAAAAATGGGAACCCCATTTTGAGCTTAAACGATGAGTATGACCTATGATCAAGTGATCTCACTTGACTCCTAAGTCAAAATACACTAACATAGGTGACCTTGTCACCGACCCTCTCTAGACGAAGTTCTCTAAGTGTTCTTTTGCTCAGTTGAGTCTTTTTCGTTTGTATGTTTTTCTTGTCTTTATGTCTCCCTAAAAAAACAGCAAAAAACTTCATCTAGATCTCTGTTCTTATTTCTGGGGTTCTCTGTAAATTCTATGTTTAATTCATTGCAAATCCTTCTGCTAATTCCTTGCAAACCCTTATGAGATATTATTCGCCAATCGAGCTAAGTTGACAAAACTTTTATTCTGTGCTGAACTCGGTCCCTCTGATCCACACCTATCGGCTCGACCGAACTAGAAGGACTCCTTGAAAAATGTCCATCGGTACAACTCATATGGACTGCTTCAGTCTCACTGATCAAAAATGTTAGTGACTCTGGAATCTCAGCGTCACCAATGGAAAACAATTGGCATCACCGATTTCAACTCTGAGAAAATGTTTTGCCATTTATTCTGCCTATTCTTTTCGGCTCCACTCAACGATTCTTCCCTCTATAAACATCATACACTACATCTTTCTTTGAAGTGTTTCTCAAGGACCACACGTACTTGACTTGCGTTCCAGAAGAACCCTTCTTGGAAATTGATGTGAAAGGGGGAGAGCGAGAGAGACATCAAAGCTTATCATATGTGATAGACATCAAAGCTTATCATATATTTCACAAATGCATGTCATCAAAGAGGAGACAAGTCACATGTCTTTAAGAGGGGAAAGACATGTCAATGTGTTTGATTGAAGCTATTGCTATATTTGATTTGATCTTTGCTCTGATGTTATCTCACCTTATCTTCTCCCGTTATCCAATATCAGATTCGGGTGGAGAAAGCAGTGTTCATGTCTAAGGGGAGAAAAATCCTTGGAATTCATTGCATATCTTTAAATCTTTGGGGACATGTCCATATCTTAATGAAGTACTAAGTACTCACCCATTACATGTCATCCCAATCTTGGTATTCTAGTTGTTCCTTAACTTGCTTTATCAAGAGTGTTCTTGTGTTATCTAACCCCATTTTCTCAAGCCCATTCTTTTACAAGATAGCTCAAGACCATAAGGTAAGTATATACATCACACTCATGTGCATGATGATCTCTTGCTGGTGTACATATTGTTGCAAGAGGGATTCACGAACATGAAGGTACATTTCAGAATCATATCATTTTCTCTCATGCATATAGCCAAGATACATGTAACTCTCTGCTTATTCTGTCATGATTATGCATTCACATGCTAGTATATTCTATCTTCACATGATTGCATACATTTAGGGGGAGCTCATGCGTGTTACATGTTTTTCCAAAGCTTTACGTATTACTCTTCAAATATTTTATCTAAAGCTTTGATATATGTTGTCATCAATTACCAAAAAGGGGGAGATCGAAAACACAAGTGCTCCCTGTGTGATTTTGGTAATTAATGTCAACATATCTCTTGTTGGACTAATCCTTTTATCTAGTGCATTTCATATAAATTCAACAATGGCGTGGAAAGTATAAGACGGTGTGGAACACCTTCAAAATGCTAAGGACACATATTGGCAAAAGCTCAAGACTCTTCATTTATATTTTAGTGATCCAAGATCACATTGAGTCCATAGGAAAGCCAATACTATTAAAAGGGGGTGCGGTGTTGCTTAATGGATTACTTGCTCAAGTGCTTAGTGATATTGCTCCAAAACCCTCAGCCACTTTCTCATTTCCAAAAATGTGCAAAACCCAAAGTCAAACTCGGCCTCACCGATTCTTTCTATTCAACGCCACCAAGTTCTCATGACATAGCCACTACTAGAAACCCTAATAGTTCGGTCACACCAATATGGATCTCGGCCTCACTGAGATGGCCCTGCAAACTCTCAGTGATTCTCTTGTAACATTTCGGTCTCACCGAAATGAGCGATCGGTCACACCGAGTTTGCCTGGCCAACTCTATGTCTGCTCTTTGCTGAAAATGTTCTCACCGAGTTCAAGCAATTGGCGTCAACGAGATGAGGTTTTTCCCTAGCCCTAGCTCATTGGTCCCACCGAGTTGCTCCAGTCGGCCTACCAAGATTCCTAACGTTTGTGTTTTGTGTGGAGGCTATAAATACCCCTCCACCGCCTTCTCCACTTGACAGAAAGCCATCAAAACGTGCGTACACTTCCAGCATAAATTTCTGAGAGAGAACCACCTACTCATGTGTTGAGACCAAGATATACCAATCCTACCACAAGAATAATGATCTCTAGCCTTTCCCAAGTTGCTTTCCACTCAAATCATCTTTCCACCATATCCAAATCTGTGTGAGAGAGTTGAGTGTTGGGGAGACTAACATTTGAAGCACAAGAGCAAGGAGTTCATCATCAACACACCATCTATTACCTTTTGGAGAGTGGTGTCTCCTAGATTGGTTAGGTGTCACTTGGGAGCCTCCGACAAGATTGTGGAGTTGAACCAATAAGTCGGTAAGGGCAAGGAGATTGCCTACTTCGTGAAGACCTACCCGAGTGAGGCAAGTCCTTCGTGGGCGATGTATATGGAGGGATAGACAATGTTTCTTCTTCATGGACCCTTCGTGGGTGGAGCCCTCCGTGGACTCGCGCAGTCATTACCCTTTGTGGGTTGAAGTCTCCATCAATGTGCACTACAGGAATCAGCTTCTTTGCCGACTGCCATGGCAGTCGGCAAAGGCATGAATGGCAGTCGGCAAAGCTCTTTGCCGACTGCTAGCAGTCGGCAAACAGTCCGGCTGAATTAGCGGCGGTAAAGGCCTTCTTTGCCGTCTGCTTCATAGAAGCAGTCGGCAAAGCTCTTTGCCGTCAGCCGTTTGCGGCCAGCAGACGGCAAAGAGCGTAGACGGCAGTGAGGTGAGGTGGGAGCCGTTAGGGGTTAACGGCGTGGTTTGCCGTCAGCCGGCAGACGGCAAAGAGGCTAAGGTCTTTGCCGTCTGCCAGCAGTCGGCAAA
>LR738709.1:295909251-296116853 GCA_902687465.1 Secale cereale
GGGCGGCGCGGGGCGCGGCCGGTCGGGGCGGCGGCGTGGTCGGGGCTGCGGGGGGGTGAGTGCGGGCGCTGCGGGGGTGAGAGAGCTGGGGTCTCGATCGGGTTAAAAAAAACTGTTAGATCTAAAAAAAAAATGTTGCCCCACCCACCTCTTTGCCGACTGCCAGCAGATGGCAAAGATTCTTTGCCGTCTGCTGGCAGTCGGCAAAGAATTCTTTGCCGTCTGCCAGCAGATGGCAAAGAGGATAACCGTTAGCCCGCCCATGCCGTTACACTGTGAGCCCCATCTTACCTCTTTGCCGTCTGCTGGCAGATGGCAAAGAAATCTTTGCCGTCTGCCAGCAGACGGCAAAGAAGTGGCCGGTGTGACCTAGCCAGTACAGTACCCCCATGGGGCCCACTTTGGTCTTTGCCGTCTGCTGGCAGACGGCAAAGATCTGGCAGATGGCAAAGATCCTCTTTGCCATCAGCTGGTTCTTTGCCGTCTGCTTTGACAAGACAGCCGGCAAACAGCCTCTTTGCCATCAGCTGGCAGACGGCAAAGAGCTGGCAGATGGCAAAGACTCAGATTCCAGTAGTGGTGGATGTACGGTAGCACCACCTATCAAAACCACGCAAAAAAATCCATGTCTTCATTGCGTTTGCACACTCCAATCCCATCCCTTTACTTTCTTGCAATTAGCATGCTTTACTCTTTCCGCTGCTCAAACTCTTATCATGCTTGCTTGAAATGTATTGTAAATGCTAAAACTGTGCTAAAACTCCACCTTAACTTGAAGAACTTAAAAACTGCTACTTTTGCTTGTTAAGGGTCTAATCACCCCCTCTAGATGCCTCTTCTCGACCCTTTCACTTCCCCAAGTTGCTTTCCACTCAAATCATCTTTCCACCATATCCAAATCTATGAGAGAGAGTTGAATGTTGGGGAGACTATCATTTGAAGCACAAGAGCAAATAGTTCATCATCAACACACCATATGTTACCTTTTGGAGAGTAGTGCCTCCTAGATTGGTTAGGTGTCGCTTGCGAGCCTCCTTCAAGAGTTGTGGAGTTGAAGCAATAAGTTTGTAAGGGCAAGGAGATCGCCTACCTTGTGAAGATCTACCAAAGTGAGGCAAGTCCTTCGTGGGCGATGGCCATGGTGGGATAGACAAGGTTGCTTCTTCGTGGACCCTCTGTGGGTGGATCCCTCCATGGACTCGCGCAAAGGTAACCCTTTGTGGGCTGAAGTCTCCATCAACATGGATGTACGATAGCACCACCTATTGGAACCACGCCAAAAATCTCCGTATCTTCATTGCGTTTGCACACTCCAATCCCATCCCTTTACTTTCTTACAATCCACATGCTTTACTTTTCCACTTCACATACTCTTGTCATGATTGCTTGAAATGTATTGTGAATACTTAAACTTGTACAAAATCTCCACCTTAACTTGAACAAATAAAAAATGGCACTTTTACTTGTTGACGGTCTAATCACCCCCCTCTAGATGCCTCGTCTCGATCCTTTCAATTGGTATCAGAGCAACAAGAATTTTCAATAGTAATAGCTAGAATCAACCATATTGACATGTCTTTCCCCTCTTGAAGACATGTGACTTCTCTCCTCTTTGTTACCAAGCATCTGTAGAAGAGCCTAGATGTGCTCATTTCATAACTTGGATGTGCTCTCCCCCCTTTGACATCAATTTCCAAGAACGGTACTTCCGGAGCATGAGCCAAATAGGTGTGGTCCTTGAGAGTCACTACAAAGCAGGAGGTGGCTTAAGATTTTGATAGAGGAAATAATCATTGAGTGGAGCTGAACAAAATAGGCAGGAATATATGTTAAAACATTTTCTCAGAGTTGAAATCGGTGACGCCGATATCATTTCCAACGATGGCTCCGAAATGGCAGAGTCACAAAAGATACTTATCGGTGAGACCGAGGTAGCCCATGTTGGTTCTAACGATGAACTTTCCACAAGGAGACCTTGTAATTCGATCGAGCTGATAGGTTTGGATCGGAGGTACCGACTTCAACACAGAGAAAAGATTTTGTCATCTCAACTCACTTAGCAAATGAAATCTCACAAGAATTTGCAAGGAATTAGCCGAAATATTTGCAATGATTTTTTAAAAGATAGTGAAGCTAAAAAACATAGTGGGCTGAGAGCCCGAAGAAAGAATGGTCCATATGTTGCAAGGACAAGGACTGTTGTTGATTACAGGTTCCACACCAAGGAACAACATGATTTTTAAGAGACAATTTTCCTTGATAAAAAGCCTATAGTGTGTGAGATGAAATAGGTTGTGGCACCCCGATCCGCATGGAGCAGGGGGCCTTCGCACGTCAGCCCAGGATAACACCTGACGCATGGCAGGTCCAAGATACAACATTCCAGGTACAATAATATTCATCAAATAAAAGTGTAAATAATTACATCATTGATGAATACTATTATCTGGCATAGCCCTAAGGCTATTTACATAGCAGCGGAAGTCTATTTAATTGGCGGCGGAAGTCTTGGGTTGGCAGCATAAAACTCTGGCTGGGCTCCACAACTCATAGGACTGGCAAGATTATGGCCTAGCACGACGGAGCAAGCGCACCATTCGAGTACCACCTACAAAACTGGCATGACACACCAGGTCAGTACATTGAATGTACTTGCAAGACAACCAAATACATAGCATCCAAACACGCAGAAGACAAAGCAAGAACCAAGCGCATGCAACAACCATCTTATATTATTTTCTAAACTTGGCATGATAACGATCAACTGAGCATGAACAACTGTAAGTGCATCTAGTGCCACCCCTAGTTGGTTTTGGAGTATTGACGACAAATCTGGTTGAGGGACTAATGTGTTTGTGAGAATTGCAGGATAACACAGGTAGTAGTCCCTCATTGATTCGGTTCACCTACTGGAGATGACCCCTAATAATGTATGAAGACATAGACGACAATGGTGGTATATGAAGAGAATCATATTGAAGACTATGACAAGAGAAGACATTGTGTGAAGACTATGGAGCGCGAAGACTTAGATGTTTTGTTGTTTCCTTTTCTTCTTTGTTGAGTCATAGGAACCACCGTACTGTTAAGTGGGGTCCAAGTGAACTAAGTCAGAGTGACTGAAGTGATGCTCAACCAAATCCTATGTCTTCGAGCGAAGACAATGAGAGCAAATCTTATCCAGAGCTGGATGGGTCTACTTTACTTGTAGCCCAAGTAAAGTTGTCGTGTGTGTTTGAAATATGACCGTTGGAACACGTGGCAGTTCCTTCGTGACCCAGGGTCACTTCGGACAAATCAGGTCGGGTTGCCCAGTGGCTATAAATAGCCCACCCCCTACACCATAAATTGGAGGCTGCTTAGAGTTATTGCACGGCTTTTGTCGTTTGAGAGAAACCCACCTCCGGAGCATTTGAGAGAGAAATCCTTGCGAGGACAAAGCCAAAACACCCAGAGCCAAAGAGTGTTAGGCATCACTGAAGTCTTTCTGTCTGTGTGACCTGAAGACTTGTTACACTTGAGGACTGTGTTTCCTCCAGCCGGTTAGGCATCGTGTTCTAAGCATCCAAGAGTCACTGTGGATCGCCGGTGAACGAAGTCTGTGAAGGTTTTGAAGTCTACCTTGAAGACTCACCTGAGTGATTGGGCGAGGACTAGGTGTCCTTAGCTCAAGGGGAATAAGGTGAAGACACGGTCTTCTAAGTTAAATCTCAACCTCCCTAACCAGACGTACAATGGTCACAGCAACTGGAACTGGTCTAACAAATCACTGTCTTCCCCGAGCTACTGGTTCTTTCCTTCCCTTCCCTTCACTTACTGTCTTATGTTGTGAAGTCATTGCCTGCTTGTCTTATCTGATTGACTTTACTGTGTGACTACTTGTTCTGATTAGCTTCATTCAATCTTCCATCCTGATCCTTACTGCCTAGCTGCCATTAGTCTCCATGCTTTCACTTCATTGAATACTTGACTATGGCTTGTCTAGTGTAGTCAACCTGCCACTGCATATAAATAGGATTGGATTTATCATTTGTCTTTGAAACTTCCATGTTTTGAAGCATTTCATAAAAATCGCCTATTCACCCCCCCCCCTCTAGTCGATATACTGCACTTTCAATTGGTACCAGAGCAAGGTACTCCCTTGTTCTGTGTGATTCGGTTTAACCACCTAGAGTTTTAGCTATGTCAACTGCAGGGATAATCAAAGTCTCCTCGGCGTGCCCCATCTTCGATGGCATTGAATATCCCTACTGGAAGAACAAGATGCGCATGCACCTTGAAGCCATTGACGTGGAACTCTGGTTTGTCGTCAAGAACGACGTTCCCAAGACTGGTGAAGGTATCACCCCTGCTGATGTCAATAGGCTCGTTCAACTAGATTCAACGGCCAAGAACATCATCTGTGGTCATCTGACCAAAGGACAATATGGTCGTGTGAGTGCCCTGGAAACGTCAAAGGAAGTCTGGGACTGGCTCTCGAAGGTCAATGAAGGAGTCTCAACCCAGAGAGATCAAAGGAGCAGTGTCCTTCGCAATCTTTTCAGTCGCTTCAAGAGACACAACAATGAGAATGTCCAGCACACATTCGATCGCCTCATTGACATCACAAATGAGCTACAGTCACTTGGCACCACTGAGATCACCAAGCATGAAATCGTCAAGACCCTCCTGAGATCACTCGACAGCTCATTTGACATCCTTGCCCTGATAATTCAAGAACGCCTTGATTTCAAGACTCTCGATCCGTCTGACATACTTGAGAGGCTCAACACACATGAGTTCCAGCTATCTGAGAAACGTGACATCTATGGTCCCAACTATGGCTGAACTCGCGCCTTGAAGGCAAATGCTATTTCTTCATATGAAGAAGAATCTGACTGCAGTTCTGATGATCCTGAAGACATTGGAAAGGAGCTTGCCATGCTTGTGAATAAGTTCCAGAAATTCACTAGGAAGAAAGGCTTCAGAAAGTCTTCACGATCCAGCTCAAGAAATGATGAAGCTTCTACCCGTGACTACAAGAAGAGAACATGTCATACGTGCAAGAAACCTGGTCACTACATCTCTGAGTGTCCTCAATGGGACAATGAGAAGAAGAATAAGAAGAGCAAGGAATATGATTCTGATGACAAGAAAAAGAAGAAATACTCAAAGTCTTCTTCCAAGTCTTCATCAAAGTATTCATCACACAAGAAGAATTCATCTGGCAAGGCTCATATGTTTGTTGGCAAGGAGATGGATTCAGAGGAGGAGTCTGCTTCAGAAGAAGCGGAGGTGGAGTCTGAGGAGGAGTCCGATTCTGGTGCTGCAAGTCTGGCTCTAGCCACAGCCTACATGGCCAAATCCATCTTCAACAGTGAAGACAATGGTCCCGTCACCAACATTGATGATGAGGACAACGACTCTGCTTCCACCTACTGCTTCATGGCATGTGGTGCCTAGGTAAAATCACGTGATGCTTACTTTCAAACATCCAGTGAAGATGACTCTGATTGTGAATCAAAACCTAGCTACAAAACACTTGCTAAAATTGCCACTGAACAGCAGAAATCTATGGAACATATTCAAAAAATGTTAGACAAAAGCGATGACCTGTTGGACGCGGAAATGACCCGTTCTCAGTCCTTAATTGAAGACATAAAAAATCTTCATGTTAAGTACGAGGAACTTGAAGGTCTTTATGAATCGCTCTCAAAAACTCATGAAAAGCTTTCCCACGATTACCTTCAAAGGAAGCGAGAACTTGAGAAATTGAAAGCGGCTCATGAAGATCTTCAAAAAGAAAATGAGTCACTCCGCGCACAACTGATCAGCTCCACTCAGGAAGGATTTGAACCACCATGTCTAAAATGCATTCAGCGTGATAACGCTACATCTGTTGCTGAATGTTCTACTGCTGCCACTGTTGCAATATCTTCAACTGCTGATGTGGCAACTAACCCCTCTACTGAGGATACCACTACTATTGCTGATGAAAATGCTAGGTTGAAGGCTTTGCTTGAAACAGGGATGTACAAAAGCCTCAAAGGGCATCACACTTTATGTGATGTCCTCAAAAAGCAGATACTGAACCGAAACCCTAGGAAAGAGGGTGTAGGGTTCATATGGTCCTAAGGCTTCATACAAACAAAGGACTCACCAGAGTCACCCTAACGCCAATGTTTTGCAGGGAAATTATACTCAGACCCATGAATATGAGCGTGTTTCCTCGAATCGCTATATTCACAAAACAAAGAATATTTCTGCTAATTCTTATGAGTATTATTCTCCTCCTGCAAGACTATTTGCTAGGGCTCCAAAGCCAAAATTCTCAGATGCTGCTCTTAGACTCATTGCTTATAAGCCACCCATGAAGATGTGGGTGGTTAAGAAGAACTAACTTTCTCTTGCAGGGAAAGGTCTCCAGCCAAAAATCAAAGGCGTCTGATGCTATTGCTGGGGACCTAAAACACTTGTAGGGCACAAGATCAAATGCCCAAATGGTTTACTATCCATTCTGTTCATCAATCGCTTGCTAATCATCTTATCAGTCCTAACTTGGATCTAAGCTTTCATAATCCACTTGTACGTCAAATGTTTATGCTTCACAATGGCTATTGGTGAAGCCTATCCTCCTAACTGCATTGTAGGGAGTGACACCAAAGTCTTCAGAATGGATTATGGACTGCGGATGCACAAATCATATGACTGGAGATCGAAATCTTCTTATGGACTCAACTTTACATCCATCTAACAAGAGTCACATCACATTTGCTGATACTGGCAAAAGCAAAGTGTTGGGTCTAGGTAGAGTTGCAATCTCAAGGGATCAGCACATGGACAAAGTCATGCTAGTTGAATCCCTTGGTTTCAACTTAATGTCTGTCTCAATGCTTTGTGACTTCAACATGATTGTGATATTTGGAAATTTTCGTTGCCTTGTACTAATGGAATCTGACAAGTCTTTAGTATTTGAAGGATACAGAAAAGGTGATCTGTATATGGTAGATTTCTCAGCTGGACCGCAGATGGCCGTATGCCTTCTAGCAAAACCTTCAGAGTGCTGGCTCTGGCATCGGAGGCTAGGACATGCCGGCATGAGGAACTTGCACACTCTCGCAAAGAAGAAGCACGTTGTAGGCATCGAGGACGTCAAGTTCAAGAAAGATCATTTATGTGGTGCCTGTGAAGCTGGGAAGATGACTAGGGCCAAGCATCCCTCGAAGACAATCATGACGACATCAAAACCCTTCGAGCTGCTTCACATGGACCTATTTGGCCCTACTCACTACTCCACGTTCTCTACCACAGCTTGTCTCTATGGCTTCGTCATTGTTGATGATTATTCAAGATACACATGAGTGCACATAATTCTCTACAAGACTGAAGTACAAGATGTCTTCAGACGCTTTGCCAATCGTGCCATGAACAACTATGGCGTCAAGATCAAGCATATCAGAAGTGACAATGGCACTGAGTTCAAGAACACCGGCCTTGATCTTTATCTGGATACAATGGGAATCACCCATGAATTCTCAGCTCCGTACACACCTCAGCAGAATGGCATCATAGAGCGCAAGAAGAGAACCCTAATTGAGATGGCTCGAACGATGCTCGATGAATACAAGACACCAAGAAGGTTCTGGCCTGAAGCTATTGATACTGCATGCATATCATCAACCGTGTCTATATTCACAAGCTTCTGAAGAAAACATCCTATGAACTCCTTACTGGAAAGAAGCCAAACGTAAGTTACTTCAGAGTATTTGGAGCTAGGTGCTGGATCAAGGATCCACATCAGAATTCGAAATTTGCACCAAAAGCACATGAAGACTTCATGCTCGGCTATGGAAAAGACTCACTCTCCTATAGAGTCTTCAACATCTTTCTCTATAAAGTAGTTGAAACTGTGGATGTGCGGTTTGATGAAACGAATGGTTCACAAAGAGAGTTCCTGCCAAATGTGCTGGATGAAGCTTCACCAAATGAATCTATCAAGCTAATGGGGACCGGTGAGATCATGCCTTCTGAAGCACAGCCTGACGAGGAACTCATCATTTTTGCTCCAAATCAACGTGACGACAATGCTCAGCCCGAAGACAATCCTCCTGATGATGACAATGTACAGCAAGAACAAAATCTTCGTCCAGCTCATCCCCGTGTTGCAAATGAAGTACAAGTTGAGAAGATAATTGACAACATAAATGCACCTGGTCCACTTACTCGTTCAAGAGCAACACAGCTTGCAAATTTCTGTGGGCACTTTGCATTTGTCTCAATATCTGAACCCAAGAAAGTTGTTGAAGCCTTTATGGAACCCGAATGGATTCAAGCAATGCAAGAAGAGCTTCAACAGTTTGAGCTGAACAACGTATGGGAACTTGTCAACGTCCTGACCCTCGCAAGCACAACATAATAGGCACAAAATGGATATATCGCAACAAGCAAGATGAGCATGGTCAAGTTGTCAGAAACAAAGCTTGTCTTGTTGCTCAAGGATACACTCAAGTTGAAGGGATTGACTTCGATGAAACATTTTCTCCTGTGGCTAGACTTGAAGCTATTCGTATACTGCTAGCCATGCAAATCATCACAACATACTTCTGTATCAAATGGATGTGAAGAGTGCCTTTCTCAATGGAAGGATTGAAGAAGAAGTCTATGTTGCACAACCACCCGGCTTTGAAGATCCACAACGTCTTGATATGGTTTACAAGCTCAACAAGGCACTGTATGGCCTCAAACAAGCCCCTCGTGCTTGGTATGACACACTTAAAGACTTCCTGAAGAGCAAAGGCTTCAAACCTGGTTCCCTGGATCCCACACTCTTCACGAAGACATATGATGATGAACTATTTGTCTGCCAAATCTATGTGGACGACATTATCTTCGGCTGCACTGACAAAAGATACAGTGATGAGTTTGGTCACATGATGCAAGAGAAATATCAGATGTCCATGATGGGTGAGCTGAAGTTCTTTCTTGGTCTTCAAATTCGTCAGCAAAGCAACGACATCTTCATATCTCAAGAGAAATACCTCAAAGACTGCCTGAAGAAGTTTGGAATGCAAGACTGCAAAGGGTACTCGACGCCTATGCCAGCTAAACAACATCTGGGTCCCGACGCCAATGGTAAAGATTTCGATCAAAAGGTATACCGCTCCATGATTGGTTCTTTACTTTATTTATGTGCATCTACGCCAGATATTATGCTTAGTGTTTGCATGTGTGCTCGATATCAAGCGACACCAAAGGAGTCGCATCACTTAGCTGTGAAGCGAATACTTTGATATTTGGCTTACACCCCAACACTAGGATTATGGTATACAAAGGGCTCCGAGTTTGATCTAGTTGGATTCTCAGATGCTGATTATGCTGGTGACAAAGTTGATCGCAAGTGTACATCAGGCACATGTCACTTTCTGGGACGATCACTTGTCTGTTGGTCTTCAAAGAAGCAGAACTGTGTATCACTCTCCACTGCTGAATCTGAATACATTGCTGCTAGATCTTGCTGCGCTCAGCTTCTCTGGATGAAGCAAACGCTCAAGGACTATGGTTTCCATCTGAAGCATGTGACACTCTACTGCGACAATGAAAGCGCCATCAAGATTGCCAACAACCCAGTTCAGCACTCGAAGACAAAGCACATTGAAATTCGTCATCACTTTCTTAGAGATCATGTCATGAAGGAAGATATTAATATCATACACGTCAACACTGAAGAGCAACTGACAGATATCTTCACAAAGCCCTTGGATGAGAAAAGGTTTTGCAAGTTGCGGTGTGAGCTAAATATCTTAGAATCCTCAAATATCCTGTAATCAGGCACACATCCTAACACTTATGCATATTGATGACTTAGATGTGCAACACACGAAGTAAAGTATATCTTCAATCAATGAAGACTTACATTCTAAGTGTGAATACATTAACGCGGAATTTGACTTCAGGGTGCCACGATAATTGTGCGCCGTGTCTGGGTCTAATACTTCCTATACCGTGGGTAACGCCACCACCAAATCTTTGCTTGAAGCGTTTCTCGTGGCGTTACATTTGCAAAGTCTTCACACTTGGTTTATCTTCATATAGGATATATATATATATATATATATATAGACTTGTGTTATGTCCTCTATAGCATTCACTTATAGCTATGTCTTCTTATTTGAATCTTTTGAACTAAGTGAATGTGATTGGACCCTAACCTCTCTATGATTTCTCATCTCAAACTCTGTCTGTCCAAATCATATGCATTATGTTGGAACCGTCGAATATCTTCTCTGCGTCCTTGTCAGCAGAAGATACAGAGACAAACTTTAAATCTGATTTTAATGCTCCATCCTTTTTGCCTGAAACCCGGAGAAGCCGGAACGACCACCCCGACAGTCCAGGCGTACGTGGGATCGTGGGACAACTCCCAATGTGTTACATGTCCTCCACGTGTCCCTCAGATGTGAACCGCCAGGGGCACCTGCGTAATTGTGTTTTGTCGTCTCACATGCCTATAAATGCACGTCCCATCACGGTCAAAAATTCTTCTACCACCTCTCCACCTCGGCCAACCCTAGCGCCTCCGCTAGCACTCGACAACGCCGGTGACGAAGCGCTTCGCTGCCGCGACCTCGTCGACGCCGTCTTCACGCCGGCCACGGACATCATCTCCTCCGCCGTCGCCATAGTTGTCCTCCGTCACCAAGTTAGGACACGGAAGATCGAACTGCTCGGCATCTAATTCTTCTCCGTCTAAGCAGTTCATCGTGTGGTAAATTAAACTCTCTTTTTACCATCTTCTTGATCCAAAAAGATTCATCACTTTTACCACAAGAAGTTTCTGCCTACACATATATGGACCTATCCTGTCTGCATCTCATATCTTGCCTAGTACATTCACATATGCTTCAAACATAGTTAGATTCCTCACTTGTACCTATTCATGGATTCGTACAAATCTGGAACCAACTCTCATCATATAAGTGAATGTCTTCGCGCTATGAGGTCAAAGTCTTCTAAACTGATTTATCTTCAAAAAATTCTGAGAATGCATATGACCTCTTCCCCTTCCCTCGCATCTCTAATGCTGTCACAGGTACATGTCTGTGGGAGAATCCCTTGGTTCTCATAGTCTGCATTCATTTGCAGAATTCTTGCAGCGTCATATTCAGTCTCCCGAAGCCAGTTCCTGTCTGACCAGCAGACCGAAGCATTTGCCAGTGTTGAAGCCATTCAGTTTGAAGCCTTTCAGATTGAACCCAATGGCAACCGACAAGTCAGTTAGGAAGGATGGCAGACAGCGCCGTGGCAACACCACCAAAGATTTGCCTCCTGATCTCAGTGAAATGTACAAGACTGATCCAGAGGAGGATTACAATCAGAGGAAGACTCGAATCCAATGGATTCGAAGATATTGGGCTGAACAGTGGTTCAAGTACAGGTTCATGACCCACGAGTATGCTGAAAAGAATGCCATCAAGCGTCCATGGGGAGATATTATGTACAAGAATCTTCCACCCAGGACTCAAGTTGAAGCCATTGCTCAAGGCTTCTACCCTTGCATGGTCAGAGGGCCACAACCAGCAGATGCCGATCCTTCTTCTCTGCTCTGGTGTCACGACGACAATTTGTTCAAGCGCAATCTTCATTATGCCAAGAACTTGGCCAAAGAGAACAAGAAGAACTGGGGATTGGACTTCAATCCTGGCCCCTATGCGCCCCGTGCTGATGGCACGTGCAAAGCTGAACCTAACCTGGTTGGGCCTTTCTACAACTTAGAAGGTCTCATCAGTCGCATAAGGGTTCAAGGGGTGGATGTGTATCAACCTGCAGATGACGCTAATTCTGATGAAGCGCCTGCAACTCCGAAGCCCAAGAAGAAGAAGAAATCCAAGGCTTCGAAGACCACTCCACCAATTGCTTCGAGAGTGAAGCCATTGGCCACTGCTCCACCAGCACCTAGTGTGCAGTCCGAGGAGCACTCTCGCATATCCAAGAGCAGACAGCTAGGGAAGAAGCCCATGCACAACCCCAGTCCAGCTCTCACTCCTGACGCTGTTCTGAAGAACGCCAATGAAGCCATTGATATCTCAAGCGATGAAGATCTAGCTGATGATGCTCTAGAGCAACTGATCAAGAGCAAGCAAGATGTAGAAATCTTCAATGATTTGCCGCTCTTTGATGTGGAAGTGCTGAACAATTTCATTGATGAATGGTTTGACACCCCCAACCTCAGCTTTGACGATCTGCAGCTTCCAGTTGGCCTCATCGTCTCCTTCAATGGCGCCATTGCTTCTGAGCTAGCTCTTGCTCAGAGAATTGTTGAGCTGAAGCAAAAGATTGACTATGAAAAGGCTCAGTTCAAGAAGCATATGGACAAGCTCAGCGTCCAAGAGATCCAAAACTTCAAGGTCATGATGCATGAACTCAAGGAAGCCTTTCGCAAAAGGCGTGAAGAAGCCAAAGGTTCTCGTGAGCGAATCAAGGCCTTGGCTGCCAAATGCGTTCAAGCCTATAATGAAGCTGAAAAGCGCAAGGCCCTTGGGCGTCCTGGCATTGACCCTAGGATGGCTGCCAAGAAAAAGAAGAAGCAACCTATGCCCGATGCTGAAGAATCAAGGCAGGAAGTGCCTAACATTGTCTTCCCTGCCAGCATGACTGGCACGAAGCCTAAGGTCACCCCAGCTTCTTCAGAACTTAAGAAGACAAAGGTGGCTGAAGCTGAAGCTTGCAAGCGCAAGCACACAACTGATGATGCTCCACCCACAAAGAAGCGCAAGACAAAGAAAGACAGGGCTGCTTCCACAGAGCCCCTTTTTGTCGAGCCCATATCAGTTGCTAGTCCCGCATCTACTCACCGAGAACGTTGCATGACAGTTCATGAGCCTGCTCCCACAGAGGCTGAAGACATTCCAGCTGTTGATCCCAACGTAGCTGAAGACATTGGTCCTCATGAAAATGTTGAAGATGATGAAGTCCTTCCTCAGATCGAGTACAACGTGGAATCTTCGCCTGTTCTTACGAACAGCGAATGCATCAGCATTGGTCATCCATTGACGCCAATTGCACAGGATGACTCATGGGCTGATAACCCACAAGATACACCAGCAACTCCCCCAACTCAAGTCACCAGTTTGGTGCTTGAAGATGAAGACTTTGAGGCCCAACAAACTCCATCCCCTCAGGCGTCGCCAGCATTCCGCAGGCTTCGCAAAGGACCAAGGCCTCAAGTCGTTACCCCAAGTGTTCCAAAAGGAGAAGAGCAACAATCAGTTCTTGAAGCTACTCCCACTGTGAACCTCCCAGAGTCTGAAGCCAAAGCGGCTGATGACATTCTGGCTACATCAGCCGAAGAAGAACAACCCCAACAAGAAGAAGCACGTGCTGCCACACCCCCTGTTCTCGAGGAGAACGTGTCCGACCCTCCAGCTCCTGAAGTGGAGGTTACAAATTCTGAGGCTGCCACCACCACCACCACTGAAGCCAATGACGTAGTCATGGCTGAAGCTAATATGGCACCTGAAGTCATTGTGGTGCCTGAAGTGACGGCGCCAGAAGCAAGTGCTGCACCTGAAGCCAATCGGCACCCTGAAGCCACTGCCTCTGCTCCTGTTTCGCCTCCAAGGCCCCATACAATTGAGCAAGCATACAACCAAGATGATCAGCTCGTATCTGCCAGATGGCCCATTCTGATTCCTCCGCCTACTGCTGGACCGCATGCTGCTGGTCCTCAATTTGACCATCATGTTGAGCACAGGCCTCAGGTTCAGGAGCCTAAGCCAAGACTGCCAAGGTTCCCAGGAATTTCCACCTCTCAAGGGTCCTTCAAAGCCAATAGCTTCACTGCACACAACACATTCTTTGACAGCGCCAAGAACCCCTATTCCAAGCCAAGAATATCATCATATAGGTTCAGGAGCCATCAGCAGCGCAGTTGTTATTCAAGATTACTTTATGATCAAGGGCGCATTTTCCCTCATATGCGTCTTGATACTGAAGCTATTGCTGGACTGCCCTGTCTTGAGGAAGCTCTTGACTGCTTCCGTGATGCTGGCCTGCTCAATTTTGTAACTGACAAAGAGCACTAGAATGAAGAGCTGCTTCTGCAATTCTATGCAACCCTCCACATTCGAGGCTACAGCAGGGATCCGAAGACATGGGTCCTTGAGTGGATGACAGGCAATGTCCATCATGAAGCCAAAGCCTTTGATCTCATTGAGCTTACTGGCCTGCCCACTCCAGGAGAACTGTATGAACCTGGTTGTCAATTGCACAATGAAGCTATGGAGAGTATCTTTCAGAAGCGCAAGCCCAACATGAGCCAGATGCTAAGCATGATGAAGCCTATGCCAAGCGATGTTGAGCATGATGAAGCCCAGCATCAGCTAAGGAGTTCTTTGTTGAAGACCTATAGTATCTGCCACGCACCATCTATCATATCATCAGGCGAACTCTATGGCCTGTCAAAGGGCATTCCTCATCAGCCAAACTTGAAGGCAAAATGAAGACATTGGTCTTCTATATCTTCAATGGCATCAGCTTCAATGCTCAAGATTTCTTCATCAGGCAGTTGGCTGTGTCAGGCTCTGATCTATTTGGTCTCAAGTTCTACGCTCCATGGATTATGCGCCTCATCAAGCTGCATTCTGCTATCACCTATCAGCCTTCTGCTCGCAACCATCATATATTCTTGCCAGAGGTTGATATGTCAGCTGAAGCCATATACCAAGAGCCTGCCAAAGAGCCTGTTAGTCTTCACAACGCTGATCACCAGAGTTTCACTCAGCCAATTGAAGGAGTTCCAGCAGTCTCTCACATTTATCCTCTAGCTGGCCGTACTCGTCTACCTCGTCATGCAGAGACTAAAGCTACTGAGAGCACCATTGCCCAAAGGCCTCAGAAGCGTTCTCGTGTTGTCAATAACCGAGAGCTTCTCATTGCCTTACATCAGAAACAAGATAAGCATCACTACTGGCTGAAGCGTCAGATGCAAAGCATCTTGGTGGACGTCAATCGCATTCGCAATCTTGCCACCAAGAATGCCTTTGTTGCTCATGAAACCCGTCGGAGGTCATGGAAGAGTCTAACTTTGTTGAGTGCTGAAGCGGATCTTCAAGACGATGGCTTCACAAAGAGATTCCAGTTTGACCACACTCCTCCACGGAATGCGGTTCTGCGTCGAACACCATCTCTTGAAGATTCTGACTACTCCTCCTCCGCTACAACGATTGACGCCAGGGTGATCGATGATCAAGATGATGCTACCTCACCACCTCCTCCTTCAGCGCGCGTCAACACTGCACCAACTACTTCTGCACCACCAAACACCAACGACGACCATGCATCCTCTCCTGCTCCAACTGGGAACGAGTAGAGTCCATATGGGCGGGTGCTTTATATTTTGCCCAGTGTTTACAACTCTCGTTTTTGCTACATTTGGTTCTTTGAGTTGTAACACTTAAACTTGATGGTCGTCTGCTACGTTTTCTGGTACTCTGTAATGCGATGATAAATTCCGCATGTGCTACGTTATATTCCGCACTTAGTCATTTTGCAGACGTCCATTTCTCATTATCCATATCATTATATTCGACATATCAATTGTGCATGATGAATTGTCTTCATAAGTTGAAGAGGATCTCCACAAGTACAACCTGCCATGTGCATTTGCATTCAAAGGCAAATCAACTATATGCACATCTTCAGGGGGGGCCTTTTGAGACTTACGAAGACAATACCTTTATCCTTTACAATTTCACATACCTTTATCCCCGATGAAAACTTCAACTAGTTTGTCATCAATCACCAAAAAGGGGGAGATTGTAAGTGCATCTAGTGCCACCCCTAGTTGGTTTTGGAGTATTGACGACAAATCTGGTTGAGGGACTAATGTGTTTGTGAGAATTGCAGGATAACACAGGTAGTAGTCCCTCATTGATTCGGTTCACCTACCGGAGATGACCCCTAAAAATGTATGAAGACATTGACAACAATGGTGGTACATGAAGAGAATCACATTGAAGACTATGACAAGAGAAGGCATTGTGTGAAGACTATGGAGCACGAAGACTTAGATGTTTTGTTGTTTCCTTTTCTTCTTTGTTGAGTCATAGGAACCACCGTACTGTTAAGTGGGGTCCAAGTGAACTAAGTCAGAGTGACTGAAGTGATGCTCAACCAAATCCTATGTCTTCGAGCGAAGACAATGAGAGTAAATCTTATCCAGAGCTGGATGAGTCAGCTTTACTTGTAGCCCAAGTAAAGTTGTCGTGTGTGTTTGAAATCTGACCGTTGGAACACGTGTCAGTTCCTTAGTGACCCAGGATCACTTCCGACAAATCAGGTCGGGTTGCCCAGTGGCTATAAATAGCCCACCCCTACACCATAAATTGGAGGCTGCTCAGAGTTATTGCACGGATTTTTTTGTTTGAGAGCAACCCACCTCCGAAGCATTTGAGAGAGCAATCCTTGCGAGGACAAAGCCAAAACACCGAGAGCCAAAGAGTGTTGAGCATCACTTAAGCCTTTCTGTTTGTGTGACCTGAAGACTTGTTACACTTGAGGACTGTGTTTCCTCCAGCAGGTTATGCGTCGCCTTCTGAGCATCCAAGAGTCATTGTGGATCGCCGGTGAACGAAGTTTGTGATGGTTTGGAAGTCTACCTTGAAGACTCGCCTGAGTGATTGGGCGAGGACTAGGTGTCCTTAGCTCAAGGGGAATAAGGTGAAGACACGGTCTTCCGAGTTCAATCTTAGCCTCCCTAACCAGACGTACAGTTGTCACAGCAACTCGAACTGGTCTAACAAATCACTGTCTTCCCCGAGCTACTTGTTCTATCCTTCCCTTCCCTTTACTTACTGTCTTATGTTGTGAAGTCATTGCCTGCTTGTCTTATCTGATTGACTTCACTGTGTGACTACTTGTTCTGATTAGCTTCATTCAATCTTCCATCCTAATCCTTACTGCCTAGCTGCCATTAGTCTTCATGCTTTCACTTCATTGAATACTTGACTATGGCTTGTCTAGTGTAGTCTACCTTCCGCTGCATATAAATAGGATTGGATTTATCATTTGTCTTCGAAACTTCCATGTTTTGAAGCATTTCATAAAAATCGCCTATTCACCCCCCTCTAGGCGATATACTGCAATGTCAACAACATTATAGCATCTACTAACATGGCAAGAACATGGCATATCAAAACATGCTTATAACATGGTAATAGCAAAGCGGAGCATATCATCTCATTCACTGCATAAAATAAATCAAAGCATGGCATGGCATCATGATACTATGCTGAAAATAAACTACTGTGCATATATATATATATATATATATATATATATATATATATATATATATATATTCAATGCAGGCATAACATGATAACTATATGCAAACCTTTCTTGTTCTACCATGGTTCTTTAAATGCAACATATTACTCATTGCAATGCAACCAAACTTGTGAACCGAGTCCCTCGGACTCTCTTACCAACGGGTTGCCTCGCAACCGAACGGTGATCTTTCCGGCGATCACAGCCATGACCATCAGTTGGTCTCCAACACTCACCGAGAACTCGTCTCGTGATCATATCAAAGCATCGTCGTGACTTCGCATGACCATCTCATTGTCCAAGCCACATCATTCTTGCTATCATATTAATTAATTTGATTTATTCCGTTTTATCCTCCATTTTGACCAAGACCCGATAGTGTGGCCTACTACGAACTGTGTGCTATCGATAGACTTTATCAACACTCTGCAGAGGTAGCGCACTGTACTGATACCACGGAACCCATGGCCTCGTCATCCTATTCGGGTGGACCAACGGCGTTCCGACGAAACCAACCTACTGTCATGACACTCTCCCGACCACTCCGACTCATTCCCCACTGGGCTAGTCCTTGGTGGCCCCGTGTCTACCAAAGACACAACGACCACCGTCGTGGCCAAACGGTCCCAAACGGGGACCCGGTACCATAACAACAACAACGGGCACACAAGCCTTATGTCCGCCTACCTGATCAGGGTAGCGCGCGCCCATAACCTTCCCTCGTTGGAGGCACCAGCAAGAGGCACAACAATAGTTCGCATTAAGGCCTTCCCACAAAGGCAAATGTTGTTGCACTGAAAAATTTCGATTTGGTGGCACCATGACTCGATCCCATCGATGACGGAGGAGGTTGTTATTATTAAGTCATTTTATTACTTATCCATCATCATGAGCATATTAACATGAATGCTAGAATGAGCATGCAGCATACAAAAGCATGTACAAAATATCGAACTTCTTAGGTGCACAACTATAGCATAAAGAAACATGACAATACTAAGTACCATCATAATAACGGTGCAATACAATCATCATAATATTTTATAACGATGCTAAGAAAATCAAATTACAGTGGTGACATGGCATCTTTAATAACAACATTCTAGCTAGCATGGCAAATGATGTCATGAAACACAAGCATGCAGGAAAGACATAAAGAAATGAATGCAACGGAAAACAATATGAAAACACTGCAACTACACATGCACAAGGTGCAAGCAAAGTCAACATGCGAGTTCGGGGCTTATGATAAGAGGTTGGCTTGCCCGGCGTGACAAATACTCTCGGAAGAAGCGGGAAACGATCGCGGAAAGAGTTACCGGAAACACCTCTCTCTCAAAAGAGGCTAGTTAACGGCAAGGGCAAAACGGTCATTTTCAGAATGTTGAAACATAACATAATGAAAATGATGCCAACAGAACGGGCTCGACAAAACAAAGAAGTGGGATTTGGATTCACCTCATTCGGAGTTACGGATTAAAAGATATGGACGTTTAAAGCCTAGGGACTAATCTGTAAAAATATCTCTACAAACAGGTCCCTGGCAGTTTAAACAGAACGCGTCTTTTCTGAGAATACGCTTTCCAGAGAGGAAAACATATTTCCGGCGGAAGAAGAGGAAGAATGCGCTTTTGATAAGCGAAGACGTACTCTTAGGAATACGCCTCCACTTAACCACATCAGCGGGCCGGCCCGGTCAGCGCTTAGAAGCTGACAGGTGGGGCCCGTCACTTATCCACATCAGCACCTGACTGGGTCAAGGCCGAGTGGCTGACGTGCGGGGCTCGCGGGGCAGGGGCCCGCCTGGCCTGTCTTCTTCTTCCTCCCGCTCGGGATCGGGCGAGGCAGAGTGAGGGGATCGCCCCGACGGCGATCACCGGTGATTCCGGCCACCGCTTGCGGCGTGCGACCTACCAAGATGCTCAGGGAGGAGAGGCGCATCTCGGGGTGGTAGCTGCTGCCGCCGACGAGCACCAGGGAGGGATCTGTACGGCCCACGGTGGAGAGGGGATTCGGTCGTCGGTGGACTCCATGCCACCGTGGGGAAAGGAAGAGGCCGAGGCTATGGGGAGGCTCGCCGGAGCATGGGGAACGCGGTGGTGGAGGAGGAGTGGTGACGGGAGAGCTGCATCGCTGGGCTCACAGAACAACAGAGGTGGCGGCCATGGCGATGGGGAGGGGTCAGAGCGGCTCGAGAGCTCGGGGAAGAGGCTGGGCAAGCTGCAGGGGTGCTCGAGAAACGTTTCGCGGGCTCTTTAAATAGCCGAGCGAGCTCGAGGGGCAGCGAGGAGGAGGTGGCACGCGGCAGGCGATGTGTCCGCGCACCGACGACGGCGCAGTGTCGGCAGACGTGGCCAACTCGCTCGGGAAGCGATGGGAAGGCGACGAGCGGAGAGCGGACGAACGCCAGAGCCTCACGTAGTCGAGCAACGCCCTGAGACGAGCAGAAGAAGAAGACAGCAGAGAGGAAAGCGACGATGCAAAGTGGCGCACTGTTCGTCCAGTGGCACTGCTCGCCGGAGAAGAGAACAAGAGAGGCAGGAGGTCCAGAGGGAAGACGACAGCGAGGGGACACTGTTTGGCAACAGCGGCGAGGCCAGAGCCGGTCGGAGCAGCGATGCTGCCGACAACAGTGGTGAGACCACCGTTTTGGCTGGCTCTCCTCGTGGTCACCACGGACAAGGTGCGCTCCAGGGGTTTTACTGATGTAAAACCATGTCTACTGCGTAGTCTCTCAAAGGTAAAGAGTTACCATGGTAAAGAAATAGGCAGAGACAAAATGAGCAAAGTAGAATAAGCTTCACAAGTTTGTTGTTGCTTTACAACTGCTAAAACCTGTCCAGAAACTAAATGAGGATGAAGCACTCACTAGGAGTGATGGATTAAGCTAAGATTTCGCAAATCTTGATGATTTGGTCATACAATGATGCTGTAAAAATTTCATACAAAATGGACTTGCCAAATTGGTACTTGTCTCACAAGCATCACTTATGACCAAAAACTTAGGAAAAATCTAGGAAAATATTGGCTACATTAATTGAGACAAAACTTTGGGAAGATGAGTTATATGGATAGGAGAATGCTTAGGAATATTTTCAGCTATAATGGAGCAAGATAAAATGCACTTGCTTCACAAACTGAAAAATTGGACAGAAAGCAAGAATTGCTTCTGGGCTCACATAGCTCAACAAAATGAGCTAAATTTAGGTAGAGGCTAATTATTTGGAATACTTGAGAGGATGAAGAGTTTCATCCCATTTGAAAAATTTATGAAGGTACTTCCTTCACAAACTTGCATTTTGGTCTGAAACTTTGAAAAAAAAGCACAAGGAGCTAGGATGAAAGGATTGAGCTCATATTTGATATGCATGTGTGTTTTATCAATGTTAATTACCTTGCCAAATTACAGCTCTATTGGAATTAGGAATAAATCACTCCCTTTGCAAAATTTCAGAGAAGGCAGAAACTTGCATTGGATCATGTGCCAAAATTTTGAACAGTGGAACATGAGATAATGATGGAACTAATGATTATATAGCAAAGACAAGCTCCACAATTTTTGTGAGAATTTTCTCTGCTATAAAAATAGTAGTTCCTTTGGAAAATGGCTAAAATGCAATATTGGCTAAAAATAGGAAATGGCAATTTTCCTTATTTTAATGTGGCCAATATTTTTGCCAGAGCTTGGATTAGGCATAAGTATCAACTCCACCAATTGTCATGAATTTACGAGATGGATAGCTATGCCTTTGGATTTTATTCCTCAGACAGATAAGAAAAGGAATAAATCACAATTCAAAAATATTGCATGGAACTTAGCAATATTTTTGCATATCCAAGGATTAGGAGGATAAGATGGTCTCTTGGAAAGGATGGAATGATCAACACATCAAAGAAAATGATGGCTCCTTTGTGTTCGCACACGAACACGTCACCGTGTACCTCCAACAAAGAGGGTGATGCACCGCAGCTCACGTCGAAGGAGACCCGTCCGGAAGCGCGGTACGCAAGCAATCCGGCGGGCGCTTTTGAAGACCCGAAACCCCACGCGTTCCGGAGGGACCCCGTCTGAACGCGCGGCGGCTATGGGCTGCCCTAGGTCGACCTGATCGCCCCTAGGGCCTCGAGGTTCGCCGCCCTGCAACAAGAAGAACAGACGAAGAACGAGGAAGAAGAAGAACAAGGGTTAAGGAGAAAAGATAAAAGATAAAAAGTGGTAGATGATTTGATCAATTGTGTGTTGTTCAATCGGCCGTCACCCCTTAGGTATATAAGAGGCGGCTGGACTTCCCGTGCAAGGAAAAGGCTTGGATTCACGTCCAAAACCCTAGCCAAACTCGGATTGGTTTTGTCCGAACTTTCCAAAACTGTTCGGTTTAAACTGGCTGTACCTTGCGGATAATTTTGAGGTGGTAAACGACCTCGGATGGAAAAGAGCCCAAAAGCAATCTTGACCGTTTTGACGATACGAACAACTTTCGTGTTGAACGGTTTTCGATTTGAAGCCATCTTCTAGGCCAAAACGGTCACGCAATACAGGCTGTTATTCGCGCTACCCATCAGACATGTGGCTGGTGGGGCGCGCCACTTATGGGATGGCTGTAACTTTTGCATACGAACTCGGATTTGGACGATTTTTATATCAAAATCAACCGTTTCGATGAGACGAAGACAATTCGTGTAGAAAGTTTTTCCATATGAGGCAGTCTTGATGGTCTAATCTGCCGAATACTGCTCTAGATATAAAATCTCAGTGCTTTGAGCATAGTTTTGGCACTCGAGATGAGATCGGATGATGATGGCCCAAACTTCAAAGATGTTCACCTCGACAATACGAAACTTTTTCACTTTGAGCACTTTTCCATTTGAGGCCATCTTATTTGCTTTTTATGCCGTGCCAATATCTGGTGTCAACACATGCCCCCCTGTTTTCTGGCAGAGCTTGCGTGCCAGAAAATACTTCGTCCAAGCACGATGTCAACACTACATCAGCTGTGCATGCTAAGAACGATAATTGTTATCGGTCATATGCTTAAGCTTGTTACTTCTTGGGTAGAGCCTCTTGGATAATAGTCGTCTGAGAACAACAATTGGACGTCACAAAGGCCTTCACGTAAGTTTCTTATGTCAATCCGGACCTTGCTTTGTCCAGGCACTTCCTGAGAATATTAGAACCCTTCGACGGTAAGACGGTTGCTGAACGATTATGAACATGCACCACAAAGGAATACTGTCAATTGTTCGGCGACTCAACTCATTATTGATCAAAGTAAACCATCAAGCCTCCGCCGAACAATGTCTCTCTCCTGACTTGGGTCCTGCAAATAACTAACACCAGGAGTCAGAGCTTTTTATGTACTAGACCCTTGATCAGTGGCTGACTCAATAATTAAGTCGGCCTTGCCAGTATTGGCAAACACTGAGCATCGGTTATAGGAGTAGGAGATCAACCATGGTGAACACCGTTAGCCAGATGTCGGTTTTGCCAACACAATGAATTCTGAGGGCGATATGCAAATATCGGCCATGCGTTCTCATCTCAAAGGTGCTCGAGAATCCGTCCACCAAAGTGTGAATAACCGAAATAAGTCAGATGTTTCGGTCGAGGATAAATTCCATAGCGTTGATTTTGATGATACGATTGAAGAATGTGCATGACACGCCTCCTGGAGTTTCCTATAGTGAGATGAAAATTGTCGTCCTCGCCTACGGGATATACACTTGTACTCCCTTATTTCTGCTGGCTTCGCAAAAGGAGATGTGATGCCACACTTGTCTCAAGGATTTTCCTTAGGAACCCAGGCCATGTTCCTCTTCTCTAGCTCTTTGGCCTTAAGCTGTTTCAGCTTCTTCTGTTGCGAATATGGTAAGCCGAGAGGGCATCCCAGCTGAGATTTTGGTTTATGCACTGGCAAGTTCTTCCTGGCTTTGGGCATCTCCGACTTGGCCTGTCCAAAATCGGTGATCGGATCCCTGAGATTTACTTGCTTCCCTTTCTTGTCCTTAGCAGCCAACATAGACTCGACTGGCTTTTGTCATTTGGAGTCGGATCTGAAATAGCACTCTTGCGGCCATCCTTTTCTTTCTTCACTTTTTTAACACTTGTTGCAATAGAAGGTCGGACATCATTTCTATTTTGACTGCTCCTCTTGGGAACCCATGCCATGTTCTTCTTTCTCAACTCATGTGCACTAAGTTTTTGTAATTCCTTATCTTGCCAATGCGCTAAGCCGAGTGGGCACCTCGGCTGTGATTCTGTTTCAACCAATGCCAACTCTTTTTTGGCCTTGTGCACTCTCAACTTCTTCCCTTCAGATTTGGCACTTGATTGACTTGCCTCATTGCCTTTTGTAGCCAATGTTAATACTTTAACTGGATCTTTATTATTTGAGAACAAATCCGAAGTAGCACACTTACGACCATCTTTCTTGACCTGGTACACTTGTTTGACCACCTCTTTCTTGTTCCTTGAGCTCCGGACCGATTCCTTGTGATGGAAACAGTCTTTGACGTGTGATTGTTCATCAATTGTTGATCTTTTTGGAGCTGCATAATGTTGGCGAGATGATCTAAAATAAGATGGATAATGTGCCCTTGTATCATACCTGCCCCATGATGGATATGGATTTACATGAGTGTAGGGAGGCATCCACGACATTGGCATTGGCGGCCCAAAAGGAGGATATGAAGTCTGCTTGCTCAACGTCTTCCTTTGCCAATTCCAGTCTTCAGATTTATGCCTTGGGGGTGACCTCGATGCTTTTGCTTCACTCGACCGATAAGCACTCTTTCCCTCACTTATCTTTTGGTTCTTTTCTAATAACTGCGCGAAAGTGACTTTCGGCTTTTTGCTTTTGTGCTTACCATGGCCTTTGCTTTCTTTGGTTGTGCGTGCAACGGTCTTTGAATTCTCTTGTTGCCCCCCAGTGCTAGATGTTACCATTTTAGCTTTGATGGAATTTCCGTCTTCAAGATTGTTCTTGATGCACTTTTTGACAATATCCTTGCTCGAAGACTTGACCCCATCATCATTTACGTGTACATATCCAGTTTTAGATAAATCGGCTGGTGATAGCCGAGTCAACATTTGATGGCCGTCAAAATGATCCGACTATCCAAATGATCGTGCCTCAACAAACTCCAATTGTCCTATCTTGTCCGATTGCTTGACTTGATGGATCATGTTGCAATCTTTGACATTTTGCTTGAACGAACATTGCGTTAGCTCTTTTCTTGACGGCTCGACATCGTGATCAATTATAATAATAGGATTATACAGCGATGTACCGATGATGTGATCAACTATGCCTGCACTGGACGTACACTCCTGGTCCATTAACCGATATTGTGATACCGGCTTTGATACAAAACAACCGAGCGTTGTGAGTTTAACATCATCAGACTCGGCTATACATTGATTTTCGTCCTCCTTTCCCGGTGCTCTTGAATCGGCTATTCTAGAGAACTTTGAACCTGGCTTTATATTCCTGCAACCAAAATAATTACAGTATATACGTCTCATCTGAGACCAAATGTTAGCTAGGCATGAAACAAACAAAGTTGTCCATATGAACATAAAGTTCAGTCGGCATGACGGGAAAAACTTTGATTGCGATAAGTTGTCACTATTAGCCTCTATGAATGGTGCCATGTGTTGATCAGCATGATTAGTAACAAGATAATTCAAAGCAAACAGATTACTCATCTCGATCGGTCTTTCAAAATTAATTAGAATCTTACTAACGAGAGCATCAACAATATGATTTTGACCGAATCGAAAACTGAGTAAACTCTCGGCTAGGTGTACCTTTGTGAAGCCGTTGGAACGAGAAGATGGCTGCACCACTGGAGCAATACTTTGCTCCACTTCTGAATAATTCTCGAATGCATCTTCCTCTTTTTCTGGATCTCGTGCCTCATCACTCGGATTGCCTGAGTAGATTTCACTTGGATGCTCTTCGTGAGTTGAACTTTGCTCGACTGTACTTTCTTGTTCTTGATGTTCATTGTTAACCGAACTTTGTTCGGCCATACTACTTTGTCCGTTCTTTTGCTCGGTGAAGCTTGCATCTTCTATTTTGGTACACGCATCAATAACTGGCTTGATGCACTTGGCTTTAGCGACTTTAGCCGGTGATGCACTCGTCTGACAAGATGTACTCGGTTGGCACGATGCACTCGACTGGCTCGATGCAACGCACTCGGCCTTAAAAGTCTCAGTGGTCAATTTGGTTTCAATTGAATCCACCATTTTCTTGTTACTAAAGGAACTGTTCAACTCAGCTGTAGACGATTTAGTCATATTTGACTTGGTTTCAACCGAATCAACCGTATTAGCCGAGTGAACCCCTTCTTGATGATTTTCTTGCAAAGCTTCTTTTTCATCTTGCTTCAAAAGTGCAGCAGAGCCAACATGGTTGCTATATGGAGGAAGGCACTTGATGTATTCTTGCAAATATCCCACTTCACGCTTCTTCTTGAGTGCTTCATAAGCATGTTGATATTCTGCTGGTAATTCCTGAAGAGTTGGCGTAGTAAATTCGTTGACGCTATTCCCTGTGAGCTTTGACTTGATCTTGTCCACTTAGGCCACATATTTTTCTTTAAACTCAGCCCTGCTTGGATCAGGTTGCCCCCCAATACTTTTACGAACTTTCGGCAATGAATTGATGTTGCCGAAACTTTGCGATTGTATAGGGGGTGTATAACATGCTGCAATGATAGGTGAAGATGTGTGCACTGTTGTTGAATATTTTCTCACGCTAATTTGATCAATCGGCAATAGTTCGTCTTCTTTTAAAACCCTAGCTCTTATTGCCTCATAATCAGGAACCAATCCATTTTCGTATTGCTCAAGGCAAATAGCACTAATCTTCTTATTTTGGGCTAAACTTTTTAATGCAGCCAGAGCCACCTCATCTCCTGCAATATTAGGCATATTTGCTCCTATAGAATCTCCATTCACTCGGCCATAACCGCGAAGGCGAGCTGAGTCATGAATATTATTTTTAGTTACATATGCCCCTGAACAATTAATCTCATGAGGTGTAGTATCTGATGACTGAGGATAACCAGCCAAATAACTACAGGAAGCATGGCCGATTCCCCCGTCCATCGGCATGTTTGGGGATGAACCCGCAAATCGTGAGTGAGCTGCCGATGGACAAAATTGTGAGATGCCCTCATGTACGTGAGGTGTCATATATTGATCACTCGAACAAATCATGTTATTCATCGGCATATTGAAAGGTGTTGCCGATGCACGAAAGTTCAGATTCATAAGTTGCATGTCGCGATTCTGTAAATTCCAAGTTTCTCCAATGGAATAACTAGTCGGCCTTTGCTCGTTAGGGCTAGCCGACATGACATGTCCATTAAAAGATCTAGCAACATCAACATAATGGCTATTTGCATCTACATAAGGAGATTGATGATACATGTTACCGTTGTAGATTGCAGCCGCTTGATGACGCTCTCCTCGTAGCAAGAACAGGCTGGAGACTGTTCAAAGCTTCGTCCCCAGCGGAGTCGCCAAAAAGTATGTTCGCACATGAACACGTCACCGTGTACCTCCAACGCCGAGGGTGATGCACCGCAGCTCACGTTGAAGGAGACCCGTCCGGAAGCGCGGTACGCAAGCAATCCGGCGGGCGCTTTTGAAGACCCGAAACCCCACGCGTTCGGGAGGGACCCCGTCTGAACGCGCGGTGGCTATGGGCTGCCCTAGGTCGACCTGATCGCCCCTAGGGCCTCGAGGTTCGCCGCCCTGCAACAAGAAGAACAGACGAAGAACGAGGAAGAAGAAGAACAAGGGTTAAGGAGAAAAGATAAAAGATAAAAAGTGGTAGATGATTTGATCGATTGTGTGTTGTTCAATCGACCGTCACCCCTTAGGTATATAAGAGGCGGCTGGACTTCCCGTCCAAGGAAAAGGCTTGGATTCACGTCCAAAACCCTAGACAAACTCAGATTGGTTTTGTCCGAACTTTCCAAAACTGTTCAGTTTAAGCTGGCTGTACCTTGCGGATAATTTTGAGGTGGTAAACGACCTCGGATGGAAAAGAGCCCAAAAGCAATCTTGACCGTTTCAACGAGACGAACAACTTTCATGTTGAACATTTTTCGATTTGAAGCCATCTTCTAGGCCAAAACGGTCACGCAATACAGGCTGTTATTCGCGCTACCCATCAGACATGTGGCTGGTGGGGCGCGCCACTTATGGCTCTGTGACACGGCTGTGTTCGGATGGCTGTAACTTTTGCATACGAACTCGGATTTGGATGATTTTTATATCAAAATCGACCGTTTCGACGAGACGAAGACAATTCGTGTATAAAGGTTTTCCATATGAGGAAGTCTTGGTGGACTAATCTGCCGAATACTGCTCTAGATATAAAATCTCAGTGCTTTGAGCATAGTTTTGGCACTCGAGATGAGATCGGATGATGATGGCCCATACTTCAAAGATGTTCACCTCGACAATACGAAACTTTTTCACTTTGAGCAATTTTCCATTTGAGGCCATCTTATTTGCTTTTTATGTCGTGCCAATATCTGGTGTCAACACTTTGTAATCACAAACGCCACCTATAAATTCCAAAAGTTTGGAATTAGGGTTTGAGAGGATTTCAGGAGATGCAAATGAGGTCTTGCCTACTGACAAAGGCATGAACAAGATTTTGAAAGGTTGAAAATGACCAGAAGTCTCCGAGTCAACCAGAAATCCTCATGAGAAAATTTGAAAAAGGGGTGGCCAGGAAGAAATAACAGCTCAAAATTGATAACCCAATTTTGAGGCTGTTACATGGGTGGACTAGAAATACATTTATAAGAATGAGGACTACTTCCCCCATGTTCATTAGAGTTTCAGATTAGTAGGTGTTGATGCTTTTGTTGGAGAAATGGTGATGCAATTCTATTCCACTTCACATTTATACCTGGATGGGAAGATAGTATGGATGGCTGAGGGCACAAGATATCAATCATCGATCTCAGAGTGGGCTGCTCTTATCAATGCCCCAGCAAAAGAAGAAAACGATGTTGATGTTTATGTCAAACCCAGGATGGATCACAACTCTATGGCAAACATGTACAAGACCATCCTAGATGAAGCATTGTAACTCACAAGTTTGGTTCAGTTTACTATTTGCTTGCTGGTTTGACCACCACCAACACCATTCTAAGGCACACCCTATTGCCTAAGTCTAGAGATCACAAGATGATACGTGGTCACTCCGTCAATCTGCTGCATTTGTTTGACAACCCTCAGAAGTTCAAAATCATAAGCTTGATTGTAGAGACAATCAAGAGGACTTCTACCGATCAGAAGAGGTCATGTGGATATAGTCCACACATCCAAATGTTCATCAACTCCAAGGTTGGCACTAGAACATATCTACTTGATAAAGAGCATCTTCCTATTTAGCTTGAGTTCGAAGACAATGTAGTGGTGATGGATCCTTCACACCCTACATCTGTTGAACCCCATGAGAAGGCAGAAAAGGCAAAGGCTGACAAAGCAACAAAGGCAACAATCACTTCAAATGCCCCTATAGCCAACATCAAGTATAGAGACGACCAAATGAAATATCTCCTTGAAGTAACCCTGAGGATTGAGTGAAGTCTGGCCAACCTAGCCAAGAACCAGGAGAGACTAGAAAGGATTGTTGAGACAAAGATGCATGACATTGATGTCAAGGTCACAGATATTCAAACCATAGTTGACAAGCTAAAGAATGATACGGATGCTGCAGGTATGGACAATGGAGATGACAGACCTACCACTAAGAGGTATCAGGCTATGCCTAGAGCACCAAGATCTTCCGCAGTGCCAATTGCAGATTCGAGGACCACTCACTCTGCACATGCTACTACTACCCATGTTCTCCCTCCAATATCGACTCCACCGGTACAACAGACATCTTCTGAGGCATTTGCCGATGTTGTTCTCTCAAGGTCGTCTACGCACCGGAGCAACCAGTCAGAAGACCCCCCAGGAGCTCCCGGAGATCATGCCTAGAGTGTCGTATAGCACTTTACTTTTTCAAACTTTTGGGTAACTTGTTCCCAAAGGCGGGATGAATAGATCATAGGCTTCGAGAGAAAGAGAGAGCGAGAGAGTCTTTTGCTTTATTGGTTTTTATTGCCCTGCTGCTTTGATTGTTTTCTTTGTGCTACTTGTCTTGTTATGCTCGTGAGAAACTTCGTTTAGTTGTGTGGATGATCATACTATGCTCAATATGTGTGACTATTGCTTATCTCTATGCTTGTTTATGTACAATCATTCATCTTGTTTTGGTGATGCGTGCACAATATTTCACTCTTATCATTTTGTGCGCACCACCAAGATGTATGTGACATGGAAGAGTGACCCATGATCCTAATCGATTGTGCATTTGCATTCAAATGCATTTTTTAATAATGCACAAATTTAGGGGGTGCTCTTGCTTATCACATACTTCTCAAAGCGACGATGTAATCTATTCAATTTATCATTTGTCGAAGCTTTGATCTATATGTTGTCATCAATTACTGAAAAGAGGGAGATTGAAAGTGCAACTAATGCCTGGGTGGTTTTGGTAATTCATAACAACACATAGCTCATTGAACTAATATTCTCTCAAGATATATATTTCAGGATGTTCAATGATTGGCCTGGAATGGACTAGATAAGTGGACCCCTCAAAATGTTAAGGACACATATTGGCAAAAGCTCAAGACTCTTCATCATTATTTAAGTGATCCAAGATCACATTGAGTCCATAGTAAAGCCAGGACTATTAAAAGGGGATGAGGTGTTGCTTAATGGCTTTCTTTCTCAAATGATTAGACATATTGCTCCAAAACCCTCAGCCACTTTCTCATTCCAATTATGACAAAACCCTAAACTCCAACTCGGCCCCACCAATTCATTCTATCTGGACCCAATGAGTTCATATGTCTTTTTTCCACTGCCAAAAACCCTAACAATTCGGTCTAACTCGTACAGATCTCAGTCTCAGCGAGATGGCCCTGCAAACTCTCTGTTTCCCTTTTCTAACATTTCAGTCTCACCGTGATGAGCAATCAGTCACACCGATTTTGCTCAACCAACTCTGTGTCTGCTCTTTGCTGAAATCGGTCTCACCGAGTTCATGCAATCGGCGCAACCAAGATGAAGATTTACCCTAGCCCAAGCACATAGGACTCACCTAGTTGTTTCAGTCGGTCCCACCGGGATTCCTAATGTTCAAATTTTGAACTAAATCGGTCTACTGAGTTTAATTTTTCGGTCTAACCGAGTTGGGTCAAATGTGTGTAATGGTTGGATTTTGTGTGGAGGCTATATATACCCCTCCACCCCTCTCCATTCGAGAGAGAGCCATCAGAACGTGCCTACACTTCCAGCATACATTTTCTAAGAGAGAACCACCTACTCATGTGTTGATATCAAGATATACCAATCCTACCACAAGAATCTTGATTTCTAGCCTTCCCAGGTTGCTTTCCACTCAAATCATCTTTCCACCATATCCAAATCTGTGAGAGAGACTTAAGTGTTGAGGGGCTATCATTTGAAGCACAAGAGCAAGGAGTTCATCATCAAAACACCATCTATTACCTTTTGGAGAGTTGTGTCTCCAAGATTGGTTAGGTTTCGCTTGGGAGCCTCCGTCGAGGGTTGTGGAGTTGAACCAAGAAGTTTGTAAGGGCAAGGAGATCGCCTACTTCAAGAAGATCTACCCGAGTGAGGCAAGTCCTTCGTGGGCGATGGCCATGGCGGGAGAGACAAGGTTGCTTTTTCGTGGACCCTCCATGGGTGGAGCCCTCCGTGGACTCTGTGGGGACCCCGACTTAGAAGTCGAGATCACCGAATGCACGTGTATAGTGATCCCAGAGATCAATGCTCACTGAACACACAGAAGCTGAATAACAAGAGTCTTATATCCATACATACCGTCTTACACAAATTAAGGCCATTATGGCCAAGTCTTACATAGATAAAGCCTCACGGGCTGAATAGCAAATAACTCAAATAGCGGAAGTCTTCGAAGATAAGTAGAACCCATGCCATCTGCCTTAACCCTACAGGCATTCTGACTGGGATAGCGTCCTAGTTCGCATGTTCGTCTCCATAGTACTCTTCTTCATATTCCTGTTCCTCCATGCCTGGCCGATTAAATAACCAGTGGCAAGCCAATGAGTACTTTGAATGTACTCGCAATCAACCCATGATTTGGTTCAAAGTAACAATGCAATTGAACAACAATGAGCAATCTAGCTACGAGCTAGAATAAATATTCTATCATCAAGTATATGCATCAATAAACTCACGTAACCTCGAAGACAGGTTACCGATATCAACATGAATATGATTCGACTCAACGAGTCAAGTCACCACCTTGACTCATCGCACACGCGTACTTTCACCGATGTAGTAAAATTCTGGACATAGTTTAAGTAGCAAAACCCAACTGTCCATGACCATGGACACGGCTATTCGAATAGTTTTACACTCTGCAGAGGTTGCGCACTTTACCCACAAGATCCGGGAAGCTTTCATGTCACCCACGATCCCGCGGTACCTCAAGTACTCGGGGGAAGCACCCGGTCATTATTTTTCCTTAGACGACACTAACATAGAGTCCACTCGTTGGTACACGGCCCTCGAGTACAAACAATAGATCATGGGACTTGCCCTAATTTCAATGTCACGCGTACCTGAAGGGACCAACGGTGTGTCCGGTGCCCTGTGAAAACAATCATGGTCGTCTATCCAAGCACAACCTCGTCCCGGGAAAGACCTCAAGTCTTCCCGTCACTAGTAATGCGGGCACCATGCTAGTATCGGCCTAAGTAATCAATAACGCCCCGTCCCATAAGGGGTAGAGTGGTTGCACATATTAGGTTGGGACAGTAGCCACACATAAATCTAATCCATCATTTCACCCATGCACAAGATCCTTACCGGCACATCACTTCTTCCTCAAGTGATGACCTAACTCAATATCACCCTCGGGCATTAGGGGCACCCGATGGGGTTTATGAAAAGATTTCAACCACGAAGGTTTCATGACACACATGCATCACTAAGCATCACTACTAATCATTTGCATGACATCTAGCATATAGCAAGATCATGAGTGAAACATGCATCATGTGGTGGTTTGTAACTAGGTCACCACCATAACTCTTATTATCATGCATTCGGAAACAAACGGGTTCCAAAGAACTCAAGTGTATCATGGTCAAAGGGCTGCTTGCCTGGATTGGCTTGCTCTTCAAAGTCTATAAATCCTTCTCCACCTTCTTCCTCAGCAACTTCGTCAAATACGGGATCTAATCGTCGCAAAATAACAACGGGAAAAAAAGACCACAATGAAAACAGAAAAATCAAAGTGCATAGAAAAATGTCAACTTATTTTTGTTAAATACTAGAGGGAAAACTAAGATGGTAAAAATTCTTAGTTTGAGTTTTGGAGTGACAGAATGGAATCTAAGGATTTTTGAACATGAGTTTTAATGCTCAAATTTGAATTTAAATTTGAACAGAACAGAATAGTTTCATGGACATGGGTGAAAGTGACACCATTAAATAGGTTGGAATATTACAAGATTTTAGGAGTTGGAATTAATTCATTTGGACAAATATTTATTTCTCTAAAATTATTTGAAATTTTACATAAAAAGAAAAGGAGAAAAGGCACTATGTCACTGGGCCAGAACGGCCACAGTGCACGGCCGAGGGCAAATAGCCCACCGCCCGGGTGCCAGCGCGCGCGCGTCAGGGTTTTTAAACCTGACGGGCGGGGCCCGGCGGTCAGTGGCTGAGAGGGGAGAGAGAGTGGTGAGGATGACAGGCGGGGCCCGCCTGTCATCTTCAACCCCTTGGCCAAAGTGACGGCGAGCTCACCGGCGACGATTCCGGGCATGGCGGGGAAAACGGAGGGCAGGAATGGGCTCAGCAGCGAGTCGCCGTTCCAGTGGTGGTGGTGCGGCTCGCCGGGGAGGCCTTGTTTGCCGGCAGCGAGGGCACGCGGCGGAGGGTCGTCGGGAGGTTGCTGCTCCGGTCGATTCCGGCAGCTGCAGAAGGGGAAAGGAGAGGGGAATGCATCAGTGAGGTACGACGGTGCTAGATCGAGCAAGAATCGAGGCGGAGAGGGGTTGTACTGCGAGATCTCCGGTCGCCCGACGCGGCGGAGCTCCGGTCGATCCCGAGCACTGAGGCCCTCTGGGGGCGAATGAGTGGTGCTGGCGTGCTACTGGGAGTGTGGTGAGGCTGTTGGTGAAGAGAGGAGGGGCTCGGGGGCCCTATTTATAGGGGAGTGGTGAGGTCCCGTGGACCTGTGCACCGGCGAGCTTCTGCTCGACGCCACAGTGTACGGGAGGCGATGGGATTGAGTCTGGGGCGTTGCTGGACGGATTCCAGAGCGGAGGGAAGGAAGAGGGGGAGCGGGGGATGCTCCAGGGGGCTTGCGCGTGTGAGGCCAACGAGTGGTGCTTGCGTGCGGTCGGCGCGCGTGCGAAGGCGGCCACTGGAGGGAGAGGGAGCAGGGGGACAGCGCCGGGGAGGGTCGCAGACGTCGAGGCGCGTTGGTAGGCGCGAGGGGGAAGCACGAGGTGGTCGGGGGCATGCGATTGGGCGAAGCTACAGTGCGGGGGCGCACTGTAGCGCGCTCTGGAGCGAGCTTATCGCATGCCATGGCATGCCATTGGCCCTCTGGGCGTGTCCGCCGTGTCTGGGGGTCGAACACATGGTAAATAGCTCGGGTGTGGCCTTGGATGCTTTGGAGGTGCAGTGAGAGATGAGTGAAGCTGGTAAATAGGTGGAACTAGGCTGTCCAGCAAGGTGAATTGGGGTTTTCACCCCTCAATCATGGAGCTGTGGACATGGGGGGAGTTACTGGAGGTAGATTGTAACTAGATGAAGTTGTGGTAGAAAGCTGAAGCAAAAGTAAATGGTAAAAGTGGTCAAGAAGATGGTTTTGGTAAAAAGGCAGAAGGTGTTTGATCCTATTTTGGACAAGCAAATGATTTCCACTTGCCATGACACTTAACAGGATTGAATGTCATATGGAAATAGGTGTTTCACCAAATTTGGGCTCATTTGAAGTAACTAGCCAATGTAACTTTGGTGAACCCTAGAAATCAACAGAAATAGCTTCATCTTGTTTGAGTCAAGCAAATCATCTCCCCTTGATGCACCAATTGGTGTAGTTTCATCATTTGGGGTATTGATCATGCCCACAAAGTTTGAAGCTCCAGATAAAAAGTTGGTAATGTAAAGTTGTTCAAATTTGAATTTGAACAGGAAGGGTTTTGGGGTATTCTGATCAAGTTGCCCTACTGCACATCTTGTGCCATTTGGTCTAGATGCCTTATTAGGCCATTCTAGCATGCGCACCAAGTTTGAGAGCATTTGGACAAGTTTGGCAATGTAAAGTTGCACAAACTTCAAATATGGACAGAATGGTTTTGAAGGGTTTTGAGGATGTTATCTTGCTTCCCAAGGCATGGGACTTGGCAAGATCATCAAATATGTCATATATGACATGATAGAATTTCCCTGGAATTTTTGGAGAATATTTCCTTTGTAAATATTTCAAAAGCTTGAAATATCCAGAAAGGGTTTTAGAGGGATTAGCCCATTATTTTGAACATGACCAAGTGTTGGAACTCTTATATATGGACAATATATGTCCTATGAGTCTCTCTGAATTTTGGCAAATATTTTTGAAACACTTAAATAATTTTTCCCTATTAAAGACCATTTCTGGCCTTAAGAAAAAGCTTTTAAATAAAATAGGAAAATAACTTTTAAAATTATACCTTTGTGGTTTCTGGGGGTCCTATGACTACTAGGTCTCAAATATACTTTCTTAAATAATTTTCTCACCCTAAATCAAGCACTTGCAGTGCAAACCTCAATTCAAGGGTTTTTGGAATACTAAATTGATAAAATACATTTTTGGCCAAATTATTTTTATAAGAAAATACTATACTGCTATAAACACTTGGTATGATCATTGGGCAGAAGTTTTGGGTAAGGAGATGAATTTCTACAAGAGGTAGTGGTTGACTTTAATGAGCACATGAAAAACATAGGAAGAAAAACTCAATTCCAAATAAAAGCCAAATGATGCCAAGAAATTTTGCTGGTCCAAATTTTCATGCTTCATTAATGTAAATAACATGTTACAAAATGCAGGGTGTGACAGACTCGCGCAAACGTTACCCTTCGTGGGATAAAGTTTCCTTCAACGTGGATGTACGATAGCACCACCTATTGGAACCATGCAATAAATCTCCGTGTCTTCGTTGCGTTTGCACATTCCAATCCTATCCCTTCGCTTTCTCGCAATAGGCATGCTTTACTTTTCCGCTGCACATACTCTTGTCATGCTTGCTCGAAATGTATTGTGAATGCTTAAACTTGTGCTAAAACTCCACCTTAACTTGAAAAAATAAAAAATTGTCACTTTAACTTGTTGAGGGTCTAATCACCCCTATCTAGATCCCTCTTCTCGATCCTTTCAATTGGTATCAGTGCAACACGAGTTTTTAATAGTAATAGCTAGAATCAACCATATTAACATGTCTTTCCCCTCTTGAAGACATGTGACTTGTCTCCTCTTCGTTACCAAGCATCCGTAGAAGAGCTTAGATGAGCTCATTTTATAAGCTTTGATGTGCTCTCTCTCCCCCTTTGACATCAATTTCCAAGATGGGTATTTCTGGAGCATGAGCCAAATAGGTGTGGTCCTTGAGAGTCACTACAAAGCATGGGGTGGATTAAGATGTTGATAGAGGAAAGAAGCATTGAGTGGAGCTGAAGAAAATTCCATGAATATATGTGATGTGGAGCATGCTAAGGTCATCCCCACGGACCTATCGTCACCTCACCAAGTGACTAAAGGACCAATGACACGAGCCCGTGCAAGAGCTCTCGAAGCCGAGGTGAATTCACTCCTCTTTCAACTCCATTTCGATTCACATGAGACATGGCTTCTACCTTCATCGGAAAATCTATGCATATTCAGATAATTGGAAAACATGGAGGGATCGACAAGTACAAGGAACAAGAAGAAGGGCCGCTGAAGATGCTACACGCACCGGACATCCGGCCCTTACTGGAAGACCAGTATCCTCCAGGCTCCGGACGACCGACAAACACCGGACGTCCGGCGACTCTAAGACGACCGGACGATCGGAATCCACGAGACGACCGTGACATCCATCACAGAACCGGAATCGGGGAATATTGCTAGAAATCCGAGGCGCACCGGACGTCCGATCCCTCCTGAGCCACCGGACGTCCGATGACCCAGCGGACGTTCGGCCCGTCTGCCTGCGCGCAGCAAAGGGCTAAAGCCATGTACCCTCTTGCGCCCTAGACTATATATACCCTTTGACTTCCTCTTTTCTAGGGTCAGCATTGTGAAAGCTAAAAACCTAGAGCCTTGCTCATGCACTAGTGGTTCATCTCCTTGAGAGTGACTGCGGCCCCTCCACAGAGAAGATCCACACGGATTCAAGACCTCCTTCGGAGAAGATCCTACGGGATACCAAGACCACCTCCCGGAGAAGACTATTGCTACTTGTATCGTTCGTTGTTGACTGTGGATCGTGTATCTCTTTATGTATCCGGATCTAGCACTTGTGTGATTACTTTCTTGTTGATTTGAGTTTTCCTCTTCCGCTTCCCTCGTGATTTCCCCTTTGTGTTCTTCGTGTTCATCGTGGAATCCCCTCCAATTCGTGAAAGATCGGCTTAGATCGGGATGACCCCGCATCATATGGTATCAGAGCCACGTTTATCACGAATTTGGAGTCTCCCCCGCCATTTTCTAGCCTTGTTTTGTTGTTTTTGTCCCAAATTCGAAAATCGCCATCAAAAATAGCCCCAAACTTTTTCTGTGATTTTTTGATTTGATGATGTTTTGTTGGATTTGATTCGTGGATTTGCTTTGCCACGAGTGGGTCTAGTTTTTCTCTACCTTTTCCCCAAATTCCCTCCACAAATTTGGCCAATTGTGACCAATTTGGCCACGAATACCAAGAATCCTAGCAGTTTTGCCCGAGCCCGAAATCGCCCAGGCACCGGTCGTCCGCCACCTTACCAGACGTTCGGTGACTGGACGACCAGTGATCCACCGAACATCCGCTAAACCATGACGAAACTGAATTTCGTCAGTTTTTGTTCACCTTACGTACCCGCTTACCCATTCATACATCCACATATACCCTACCACTACCAACATTGCCTAACCAACATCAATACGGTCTTACCTCATTTTGTCTTGGATCATTTGAGTTGTGGTTTACCCGTTTCCTTGTGTGTTTCGGCTATCTTGGAACGGAACGACATCGACAAAACCACCTCTCAACCTCGACACGGACGGTAACATCGACGACACCTTGTTCATCCTATCTTGCAGTTGCATTGTCACCCCATAGACCATTTTGCGTAGCTTTCCCATCGGAACTAGCCATTTGAGTATTACCGGGACACGACACTTGTGCACATTAGTGATAGTCATAGTTATTGCATACTACATCATCACATCTCCGTGTTACACAAGAGTGTTCTGCATACACAATAGCTACCTTGATACTAGAAGCATTCATAAGTGGCAAAAGAAAGAGCTCACAAGGTTTTAAGAAAAAGAGCGATTCAAAGCTTATAAGCAAAAGGACAATAACATCATACGCCTTGCATCAAAAGAGATAATATGTACTAGCAATACACCATCTTGTGCTCAAGCATCGGCACATCATACACTTATAATATACTTGTGATAGGAAGTCGTTACGTTTTGCCTCTTATAGGTCGTGCACAAGTGCGTATCCGCCTATTAAGCAATTGGTTAGCGTCTCTCTAGTGTTGTGCAACAAGAGCATTTTCCGTGGATTCCACATTTTCGCTCACCTTGGTTGCACAACCACATTTATCTATCCGTGTGTGTGTTCCGTGTGCTACCTATTTTTTGTGATCTACTTGTTGCATGAGAAAATTGTGAATCATTTTCAACATCATTGAGTCTCTTTGACAATTGCATTGAGTTTGTGCCACCATTCTAACCAAGATCCACTCAAAGCTTTACTTGTGTAGGAGTGAGAATCGACAAGAAGTGGTACCAATAGTGCTATTTCTGGGTTACATTATTGAGTGATCATTGATCCATCTTCAACTTCGGTCAAGGTACATTTGGTATTGTCTTCTCCTTTCTCTCACTCACATTCTTGCTTGCAATGATCGATAGGCCAAGTACATCTACGAACCCACTCTTTAATGATCCTCAAGAATCGAACAACTATGTCACCAAACTACATCTTGTAATGCCCCGGAAGTAACACTTTCCCTATATGGCAATATATAGACTTTGGCTTCATCATTTCCTTTCCGGGCTCTTCTTTCATTTCGGGTTTCTTCATTTTGTCGTGTGCGTGTGTGCATTTCATCCATGTCATGTTGTCATGTTTTGCATCCTATATAGATCTGTCTTGCATCCTACTTGCTTGAGCATATTGTCATGTTCTTGTGTTGTTCTGGTGTGCTTCCTACCTTGACATGTAAAGCATCATAAGTGCATCTGCAGTGCATCCTAAGTGCATCATACGTGCATCCTATAGATTGTGCATTGCACCTAGTTTGATTTCGTGCCTCGTGTGTTCTTGTGTTGAGTAGAGCCGAAAGCCGAGACCGAGAACGAGAACGAGGTTACTACCGAGGTTGAGTAAGCGGAGCCATCTTACGATCCCATCGACGACTCGACAGGCAAGATGACCTGACCGAGATATCATTACTATCTTTGCCAATTGCTAGAAGTCTCGCTCTTTAGCTTATTGCCTCGATGCCCATGTTTGTTTGTCAGCCTCCTATTGTAACCATGAATCTGTCTAACCACCCAACCTAGCAAACCTTTGTTTGGCTACGTAAGCTTCGCTCGGCCCCTCTTATAGCATTGCTAGTTGCAGGAGAAGATTTGAAGATTCTAGGTTCATGTTGAAGTATTTGTTGGGATATCACACTATATATCTATTAAATGAAATCATGTATATATTGGTAATGGGTGGAAGGCTGAGCCTCTTGCTCGGTGTTTTGTTCCACTCATGCCGCCCTAGGAACCGTATAAACCGGTGTTATGTTCCTTGATTATGCGTTCCTCACACGGTTGGGGTTATGGGACCCCCTCGATAAACCGCTTAGCGTTAAGTCTTTTCCAGCAAGTCCCAACATTGGTACTCCATTTGCCTAAACAACTAAAAACTTGCATAGGGAGTTATAAACCCTCTTATTAATCAACAACCCGGGCCAGTGCTCCACATGAGTGTTGGTCCAAACTGGGGGTTACGCGGGGCCACCTTGGGGGAACCCGAGGGCTGGTAAAAACCTGTGGGATCACCCATCCGGTCGTGGCATAAGACGAGATATGCGCGTCTACTATCAGGGTGTCGGCACGCCGGGAGGATTTGCTGAATTAGTCTTACCTTAGTCGGAGTATCTTGAGGACGGGATTCCGAGAATACTCGGGCCTTCCCACCTTGGAGTTGCGACTCCGCGGATCGTGAGCTTGTAATGGGATAAGTTGGGACACACCTGCAGGGTTTTGAACTTTCGAAAGCCGTGCCCAGGGTTATGTGGCAGATGGGAATTTGTTAATATCCGGTTGTAGAAAACTTGACACCATGTTCAGAACACACTACCAGCATGAGTAACCGTGACGGTCATTTTCCGAAAGGGGTTCGGGAAGTGAACACGGTGGGGTTATGATTGACGTGTTTGGATAGGATCACTTCGTGATCACTTTGTCGCTCGTGGCACTTCTCTTCTCGCTCTTATCACGTAAGCTAGTGCTAGTGCAGCTGCAACCTTTTATCTTTCTTCAGCCTTGTTCCACACCCAAGGCTTAGATAGTTTTGCTACCCGGGAACGGGATTGCTGAGTCCTCCGTGGCTCACAGATTCTACACCACACCAGATGCAGGTACCATGGTGAACTACTCAGATGACGGCACAGAGCTGTACTGGGAGTACGATGAAGAACGTAGTCGATACTATGTGCACTATCCCGATGATCAGTAGTGGTTTCTACTAGGGGCGATTTGGACCTGTGGCTTTATGTATTTGGTATCTTTTATTTGGATCTTCACCCGTAGTCGGGTTGTGACGTTATTTGGATGATGATTTGCTTATGTAATGAATTGTGTGACGTGGCGAGTGTAAGCCAACTATCCTTTTGCAATTTTATCCCTATTTATACATGAGTCGTGCAAAGATACCAAACTTGAGATCATTCCAGAATGGGCTTATACCTTTAATTCGTGCCTCGACATGTAGGAGGTATAGTCCCATCCTGGGCATTACAAGTTGGTATTCAGAGCCTTCTCCGACCATTAAGCCCCCACTGATTGATCGAATTGTTGACGGTTGAGTCTAGGCACACACTTAAAATGTTTTCAGTCCTATATATATATCAGAGAGTAGGATTTCTTTTGCTCCTTATCTCTTTTCACTCTGGTGAGGACTCCTGACGATTACTCTTGCCTCTTCTACTCTCAAAATTCACCAAAAAAAATTTAAGATCACGCGGGTATTGTTTGGATTGTTCCGATGTCTTTGTGACGAGAACATTGTTCTCGATGCATCCTGTCATTTAGGGGTTGTGGCAGTGTCCCGGGGAGTTGAGCTCCGAGGTGTTGTCGTCACAAATATATCGCAGCAGTTCTGGAATACTTAAGACGGCCGACATCGAAAACTCTCCTATGCGGTTAGTGGCAAGATAACCCCGACGTCACCCAGTACTAGGGTGGTAGTTCGGGAGTATTGCCATAGCTTGTATAATAGATGCGTTTCGAAGGTCCGAGGTAAACGGTTTCCGGAAATAACTGGTTATGTGTTGAAGGATGGATACCGCTGGATGTAGGATTAGAGTTGAGTGCGCGATGCTTCCCCTGTATCCCCAACACCTGATTGCATAACTGGAAACTTTTGGAAATTAATAGGTGGGTTCATCTAGTAGCTCATAGGCATTCTTCCAACGAATGCATGATATGGAGTTCGGGGTTCTACATTGAGTGAAGTAGTTTTATGGGCGTTGTTCCGACCGGGAGTTGCATCTTAAAGGGGCCTTGGCTATGCTGATCCGGGGATTGCAAAACCCTTTTGTAACACGTTCCATAAGCTTTCAGCACGAATTTGTCGAACGAAACTTCTATCTTGTATTTGTTCTATCTGCTCCTTGTTGTTTTTTATTTACCTTTTGTTCTCCCAAGTGGCTTCTCGTGAAGATTGTTGTTACTATTAAACTGTGAATTTCATTCATTCATCTTGTTCGAATGATTCTTGTGAAGACTATGTTGCAATTTTGAGCCGTTGATTCAGCTTATATATTCTTTCAATCAATGGCTAATAGTTGTCATCTCATTCAGGATGGTTCCTAAAAGGGTTCCCAGCGCTAACCCAAAGGTTGAAGAGGTTCCTGATCGTCCTCCTTCCCCTCCTCCTCCATCTGAGGCCTGGAGAGCAATTATGCAAGCGACAAACCAAAACACCCAGATGCTTTTGCAAATGATGCAGAACATTCAAGAAAATCAGGGTGCTCATGGGAACCAAGGCCAAGGCAATTTGTTCAACCAACCTCACTTTGCTACGCTCAACCAGTTCCTGGCAAACCAACCAAAGGCATTTAGTTACTGTGTGGACCCTCTAGATGCTGAAGGCTGGATAACTGATATCAAGAAGCATTTCGAGTGCAGTAACGTCAGGCCCGAGGACTATGTGAAGTTTGCCGCCTTCCAACTCAAGGACCAAGCAGCTGATTGGTGGCAGCAGTCCAACGATTCCAGAGAGGGACGTGTAATCTCCTAGGATGACTTCTGCAAGGACTTTCGTGCTTACCACATTCCAACGAGTGTCATTGAGGGTATGCGTGAGCAATTCCGCAACCTGAAGCAAGGCTCAATGACTGTCTACCAATATAATGTCAAGTTCCAGAACCTTGCCCGCTATGCCAAGAAAGACATCCCAGATGCCAAGAGCAAGATCTATCAGTTTCGCGGTGGTCTGAAGGATGAACTCCAACTAGCTCTCACCTTGTTCGAGCCTGATGAGTTTGATCAATTCTATAACATGGCACTTAAGCAAGAGGCAGCCCAGCTCAAGATGGAAGCTTCCAAAAAGAGGATCAGAGACGTTGTTCACTCCTCCTCTTCTTCCCAAGTGGTCGCAAAGCAATAGAAGTTTTGGCTTCCACCTCCTCCAGTGATCCGACCTCCCAACAACAACAATAAGAATTCTGGTGGCCGTGGTTTCTCCCACCCACCCAACCCAAGCAATCAGTCAAAGAACCACTTTCAAGCTTCAAAGTCAAGTGCTCCTTATCACCATCCTCTCTCAGAAGTGGTTTGCAACAAGTGCACTCAGAAGGGTCATTATGCTAACAAGTGCCCCAACCCAAGGCGCCTTCCGCCTCCTCCACCTGTCAGCACTGCTATTGTCAAGCACAACCCCAAGTCAGCAAGAGTGATTCTGATGAATGCAGCTCAAGCAGAGAATTCTTTAGATGTGATACTTGGTAATCTTCCAGTCAACCTTAAACCTGCTAAAGTCTTGTTTGATTCGGGTGCATCATGTTTTTTCATGTCTCAACCTTTTGCATCCAAGAATAATGTTGACATCAAAAGTTTGTCAAGGGAATTATCAGTTGTTTCTCCGGGTAAACTAATGCATTCAAAAATATTCGCTCCGGATGTATCTATTCGCATGGGTGATTACCGCTTTTTGTCTTCTCCGTTGTTCTCGGCAACTCCGACATTGATCTTATTCTCGGGATGGATTGGCTTTCCCAACATGATGCTCACATTGATTGTGCAAATAAGGAAGTCAAGCTTACTCATTCCAACGAAGACGTGATTATCTTCGCCTCTCGAGATAACACAATCAGGCTATTCTCTCTCAATGACAAGGGCGAGATTAATGCCATCTCTCAAATTCCGGTGGTCAATGAATATGAAGATGTTTTCCCTAAAGAGCTTCCAGGCATGCCTCCGCATCGTCAAGTTGAATTCGTCATTGACCTCGAGCCTGGTACTGAGCCAGCATGCCGGCGTCCGTACAAGCTTTCCCCTGAAGAGTTGAAGGAGTTGAAGAAACAGCTCGATGAGCAAGAGCGTATTGGTCTAATCAGGCCTAGCACTTCTCCTTGGGGCTGTGGTGTCTTATTTATCAAGAAGAAGGATGGCACGGAACGTCTTTGCGTCCATTGAACAACAAGACAATAAAGAACAAGTATCTGCTCCCCAACATCAATGAATTGTTCGAGCAGCTCAAAGGAGCTAAAGTGTTCTCAAAGCTCGATCTCCGGATGGGTTATCACCAGATCCGTATCCGTGAAGAAGATATTCACAAGACTGCATTCACAACAAGCTACGGCTCCTATGAATACACAGTCATGTCTTTGGGCCTCGCTAATGCTCCACCCACCTTCTCGAGAATGATGCACTACATTTTCAACCCCTGCACCAACGAATTTGTGCTTGTTTATCTGGATGACATCTTGGTATTCTCCAAGAATGAAGAGGATCATGAAAAGCACCTCCGTCTGGTTCTCTACAGACTCCGTGAACATAAGTTCTATGCCAAGTTCTCCAAGTGCGAATTCTGGCTCGATAAGGTCTTGTATCTGGGCCATATCATCTCCACTGACGGTATTGTGGTCAACCCCGAGAAAGTTAAAGCGATTGTCAACTGGGAGCCCCCTCAGAACGTCAAGCAACTCCGAAGCTTCCTTGGTCTTGCTAGCTATTGCAGAAGGTTCGTTGAGAACTTCTCCAAGATTGCCAAGCCTCTCTCCAACTTGCTGCAAAAGAATGTCAAGTACAACTGGTCTCTGGATTGTGATGTGGCATTCAAGACTCTCAAAGAAAAGCTCATCTCTGCTCCGGTTCTTACCCCTCCAGATGAGTCCAAGCCCTACGAAGTATTCTGTGATGCTTCTCTTCAAGGACTTGGTGGTGTGCTTATGCAAGACAAGAAAATTGTGGCATACACTTCTCGTCAATTGAAGCCAAGTGAGAAGAACTACCCCACACATGATCTCAAGCTAGCAGCTATGGTACACGCCTTGATCACGTGGAGACACCTTCTATTGGGCAGAAAAGTTGACATCTTCACCGGTCACAAGAGCTTGAAGTACATCTTCACACAACCGAACCTGAACCTTTGCCAGACTCGTTGGATTGAAATGATCCAAGAGTATGATCCAAGCATCAAATAAACACCTAGCAAGGCCAATGTCATTGCAGATGCCTTGAGCAGAAAGGCATATTGCAGCAGTCTCCTTATCAAGCCGTTCCAGCCTGAGCTTTGTGAAGCATTCAGGAAGCTCAACCTCCAAGTTGTTCCACAAGGCTTTCTTCCAAATCTTCAAGTGGCTCCTACCTTGGAAAGGGTACTCCCAAATACAAGTGCCATCGCGTTGATGAGAGAGATACCTTGTTCTTTGAGGACATACTTGTGGTTCCCAAGGGTGATCTCAGGAAGCTCATAATGAACGAAGCACATGACTCCCTCCTCTCAATTCATCCTGGAAATTCCAAGATGTACCAAGACCTCAAGCAATCTTACTGGTGGACTCGCATGAAAAGGGAGATTGCCTAATTCGTGAATGAATGTGATGTCTGCAGAAGAGTGAAGGCAGAGCATCAACGTCCAGCCGGTCTCCTCCAACCTCTTCCTATCCCCGAGTGGAAATTCGACCACATTGAAATGGATTTCGTCACTGGCTTTCCCAAGTCCAAGAAGGGGAATGATTCTATCTTTGTGGTGATTGACAAGCTTACCAAAGTAGCTCACTTCCTTCCAGTCAAAGAATCCATCAATGCAGCTCAGCTGGCAGAGTTGTACACTTCCAGAATTGTGTCCTTACATGGCATTCCTCAAGTTATCTCCTCATACCGTGGAAGTTTGTTCACATCCAAGTTCTGGGACTCCTTTCTGTCTGCCATGGGCACTAAGATCTGTTTCAGCACTGCATTTCACCCTCAGACTAGTGGTCAAGTCGAAAGAGTGAACCAGATCCTCGAAGACATGCTCAGAGCTTGTGTCATCTCTTTTGGCATGAAGTGGGAAGATTGTCTTCCGTTTGCCGAGTTCTCTTACAACAACAGTTTCCAAGCAAGTGCCGGCAAAGCTCCGTTTGAAATTCTCTATGGCAGAAAGTGTCGTACTCCTCTCAACTGGTCAGAGACTAGTGAACGTCAACTTCTTGGCAATGACTTGATCTCAGAAGCCGAAGAAATGTGCAAATTCATATGTGAGAATCTCAAGGCCGCTCGGTCGCGTCAAAAGAGCTACTATGACGGCAAGCACCGAGATTTGGCCTTCAACATTGGGGATCATGTCTATCTCCGTGTTTCTCCTATGAAAGGCACCCAAAGATTTGGTATCAAAGGAAAACTTGCTCCTAGATACGTGGGCCCTTTCAAGATCCTTGGCAAAAGAGGCGATCTAGCCTATCAACTTGAGCTCCCTTCCAACTTCGCGAATGTTCATGATGTGTTTCACATGTCTCAACTCCGCAAGTGCTTCAAGACACCTGAACGCACCATTCCATTCGAGGAGATTGATCTTCAACAAGACTTGTCTTATCGTGAGCACCCCATTGCTATTCTTGAAGAAACCAAGCGCAAGACCCGCAACAAGTCAATCAAGTTCTTGAAAGTTAAGTGGTCACACCATACCGACCGAGAAGCTACGTGGGAACGAGAAGATCACCTTCGTTCCGAGTATCCTTCCATCTTCCAGTCCTAGATCTCGTGACGAGATATTTTCATAGTAGAGGAGAGTTTGTAATGCCCCGGAGGTAACACTTTCCCTATATGGCAATATATAGACTTTGGCTTCATCATTTCCTTTCCGGGCTCTTCTTTCATTTCGGGTTTCTTCGTTTTGTCGTGTGCGTGTGTGCATTTCATCCATGTCATGTTGTCATGTTTTGCATCCTATATAGATCTGTCTTGCATCCTACTTGCTTGAGCATATTGTCATGTTCTTGTGTTGTTCTGGTGTGCTTCCTACCTTGACATGTAATGCATCATAAGTGCATATGCAGTGCATCCTAAGTACATCATATGTGCATCCTGTAGATTGTGCATTGCACCTAGTTTGATTTCGTGCCTCGTGTGTTCTTGTGTTGAGTAGAGCCAGAAGCCAAGACCGAGAACGAGAACGAGGTTACTACCGAGGTTGAGTACGAGGAGCCGTCTTACGATCCCATCGACGACTCGACAGGCAAGATGACCTGACCCAGATATCATTACTATCTTTGCCTATTGCTAGAAGTCTCGCTCTTTAGTCTATTTCCTCGATGCCCATGTTTGTTTGTCAGCCTCCTATTGTAACCATGAATCTGTCTAACCACCCAACCTAGCAAACCTTTGTTTGGATACATAAGCTTCGCTCAGCCCCTCTTATAGCAATGCTAGTTGCAGGAGAAGATTTGAAGATTCTAGCTTCATGTTGAAGTATTTGTTGGGATATCACACTATATATCTATTAAATGAAATCATGTATATATTGGTAATGGGTGGAAGGCTGAGCCTCTTGCTCGGTGTTTTGTTCCACTCATGCCGCCCTAGGAACCGTATAAACCGGTGTTATGTTCCTTGATTATGCGTTCCTCACACGGTTGGGGTTATGGGACCCCCTCGATAAACCGCTTAGCGCTAAGTCTTTTCCAGCAAGTCCCAACATTGGTACTCCATTTGCCTAAACAACTAAAAACTTGCATAGGGAGTTATAAACCCTCTTATTAATCAACAACCCGGGCCAGTGCTCCACATGAGTGTTGGTCCAAACTGGGGGTTACGCAGGGCCACCTTTGGGGAACCCGAGGGCTGGTAAAAACCTGTGGGATCACCCATCCGGTCGTGGCCTAAGACGAGATGCGCGCGGCTACTATCAGGGTGTCGGCACGCCGGGAGGATTTGCTGGATTAGTCTTACCTTAGTCGGAGTATCTTGAGCACGGGATTCTGAGAATACTCAGGCCTTCCCACCTTGGAGTTGCGACTCCGCGGATCGTGAGCTTGTAATGGGCTAAGTTGGGACACCCCTGCAGGGTTTTGAACTTTTGAAAGCCGAGCCCGCGGTTATTTGGCAGATGGGAATTTGTTAATATCCAGTTGTAGAAAACTGGACACCATGTTCAGAACACACTACCAGCGTGAGTAACCTTGACGGTCATTTTCCGAAAGGGGTTCGGGAAGTGAACACGGTGGGGTTATGATTGACGTGTTTGGATAGGATAACTTCGTGATCACTTTGTCGCTCGTGGCACTTCTCTTCTCGCTCTTATCACGTAAGCTAGTGCTAGTGCAGCTGCAACCTTTTATCTTTCTTCAGCCTTGTTCCACACCCAAGGCTTAGATAGTTTTGCTACCTGGGAATGGGATTGCTGAGTTCTCCGTGGCTCACAGATTCTACACCACACCAGATGCAGGTACCATGGTGAACTACTCAGGTGACGACACAGAGCTGTACTGGGAGTACGATGAAGAACGTAGTCGATACTATGTGCACTATCCCGATGATCAGTAGTGGTTTCTACTAGGGGCGATTCGGACCTGTGGCTTTATGTATTTGGTATCTTTTATTTGGATCTTCACCCGTAGTTGGGTTGTGACGTTATTTGGATGACGATTTGCTTATGCAATGTATTGTGTGACGTGGCGAGTGTAAGCCAACTATCCTTTTGCAATTTCATCCCTATTTTTACATGAGTCATGCAAAGATACCGAGCTTGAGATCATTCTAGAATGGGCTTATACCTTTAAGTCGTGCCTTGACACGTAGGAGGTATAGTCCCATCCTGGGCATTACACATCTCTTCGGTGTCCAACGAGCTCTACATCAAGAGAATGAAGCTATGAAAGATCACATTAGGAAAGTCACCACCGACGCACGTGAGGAATTCGATATCATCAACACCAACATGTCTACTCAATTCGACGAGCAATGGACTTTGATAGTCAACCGGCGCTCTTCATCCACATTTTCTCAAAGACGAAGCCGCTCCAGTCATCATACCGACTACACGTCCGGCTCAAGTACACCTACATCAAACACTCTTCGTCAGGCCGCACGTCAAGCTCGACATGACAACCGGAACCCACTTCATGACAAGAGTTCACAAGAGCTATTTGAAGAGCAAGAAAGTCGACACCGTCAAAACCAAGCTACACTTGAGCAAGCGCAAGAACTTCAACGACTACGCCAACAAGAACAAGAGCGAGCGCGTCAACGCCAAGAAGAACAAGATGCCTAGGCTCAATATCAAGCACAACAACACCGAGAAGCTCAAGCTCTTGAGGCGCAACATGCCCTTCGTGACTCACATCGCAATGTTGCAACTCGCAATCGAAACATTCGTCACAAAGATGATATCCTTCGAGATGAGATGCAAGAAAGGCGTTACCAAGCACGAATGCAACAAGAAGTTCCTCCTCAAGCGCGATTAGAGTAACAAGCTCAACAAGAACCACAATCTCGGCAAGAACAACATGACAATCATCATCCACTCCTCCAAGAGCAACATGAGGTTGACAATCGTTCAAATCAAGACCGACCTCACAATAGGCAAGCAAACAATGAAGAGCATCGCTATGGCAAGCTTAAGTTCACCATGCCAAAGTTCTCCGGAAGCACTAATCCCGAAGACTACCTCTCGTGGGCATTGAAAGTTAACAAGATCTTTTACCTCCACAACTTTGATGAAGAAAAGAAGATTCAATGGTGTACCTTGAGTTCCAAGACTATGTTCTCATTTCGTGGGAGAAAATCATCGAGAGAAGAGAAGCAAAAGGCGAACCACATATCACTACTTGGACTCAAATGAAGGAATTCATGAGAGCATGTTTCGTGCCAACACACTACAATCGTGACTTGTTCAAAAATTTGCAACTCCTCAAGCAAGGAACCAAGTCGATTGAAGAGTACTACAAGGAAATGGAGATTGCCATGATAAGAGCCAACATCACGGAAGATGAAGAGAAAACTATGGCAAGATTCTTGAATGGACTCAACTATCCTATCAAGAATATTGCGGACTTTCAACCATACACGAATCTCCTCGAGCTAGTACACCAAGCAACCAAAGCGGAGCGACAAGTCCAAGAACTACGGCTCCAAGAACTACGGCTCCTACAACGAAGTTCCAACTACTTCGGCTCCTTCTACCTCTACCAATCCATCTACAAGCTTAGGTGACAAGTCAAGCTACAAGAATACGACTACATCAAGTCGTTCCCCTTCTACGAACAATTTCAAGCCAAGAGCTTCATCATCTACAACTCCAACCAAGGATAACTCCAAGACGAGTTCCATCAAGTGTTTCAAATGCCAAGGACGAGGCCACAAGTCATTTGAGTGCAAGACCGTTCTTACCATGATCATCAATGATGACGGATCCTATGACTCAATGAGCGACGATGAGATGGAAGCCATTGAACATGTAGCTATGCATCGCCAAGTGAATGAAGATGAAGACCATCAAGTGTTTTGCGACAATGACTCGAGTCCCAATCTCGTTGTCTCCAAGGTCTTGACACTTCAACATCATCAAGATGACGATCAAAGATCCTACATCTTCCATACCAAGGCCGGCATCAATGGACGCTCCGTCAAGGTTATCATCGATGGAGGAAGTTGTCATAACTTGGCAAGTGAAGAGCTTTGTGACAAGCTACAATTGATCAAGACGAAGCACCCTCATCCCTACAAGGTCCAATGGCTTAGCAACACTGGAACTCTTCGAGTCGAGCACACCATGAAAGTATCCTTCACGATAGGCACCTACAAGGACACACTTGAGTCTGATGTGGTCCCTATGTACGTGTTCCACCTTCTTCTTGGACGACCATGGCAATACGATCGTGGAGTCACCCAAACGGATGGACCAACCATTATAGCTTCAAGACGAAGGGTAAAGAGTTTGTGCTATGCCCAATGTCACCAAGTCAAGTAGCCGCAGACAAACACATACCTACCAACCATCGTGGAGAGAATGGTGAGAGAGTGAACCACCAAAAGGATAGTGAGAGCCACAAGCCAAATATGAGAGACTCCACGATGAGCGACAAGAAACAACTAGTGTTATTCGCCACCAAAAGTGAGATGAGAGAAGTGTGTGAAAACCCTTCGAGCGTCTTTCACCTTGGGCTTCTATGCAAAGGGGAAGCCAAACCTACTAACACCTCACCACCTCTACCTTTAGTGTTGTCTCAATTGTTGCAGGAATTATCGGACGTCTTTCCCGATGATCTACCACCGGGTCTACCTCCAATTTGTGGCATCCAACACCGCATTGATCTCATACCCGGTGCACCACTTACAAACAATGCTCCTTACCGCGTCAACCCCGAGGAAACCAAGGAGATACAATGGCAAGTACAACAACTCATCGACAAAGGTCATGTACGTGAAAGCTTAAGTGATGCGGAGCATCCTATGGATATCACCATGTCATGAGTCCGTTTGGCAAGTGACACGTGCGACATCTACTTCACATACATAAAGGTGAATCATCTCCTTTACACGTGCTCACTTGACCCCTTCGAGGATTGTTTACTACTTGACACTCCTCTCGTGTGCATACATAGGTATTGTCGGAACACCATGGACGAGGAGGTGGAGTGTGAGCGCAAGTGTACAACTACACCATCCGCGAGAGAAGCATGGAAGAGAAGGAAGAAGAGGAATCTCCCCCCGCAGAAATACCGGTACTACCGGTCAACTACCGGTCGACCAGTACTACCGCCCAACTACCGGTCAACCTCCGGTCATGCTTATGTGATCGACCGGTGCAAGGCCGGTGCAACACTGATACAACCGCTATATCCGCTAAAACCGGTACTACCGCCCTGCCTGCGCGCAGTTGAAGGGGTTTCACCCCATGTATCCCCCAACTTACCCCTTGGACTATATATACTTGTCCCCTAGCTCTATACTAGGGTTAGCAATGTGATAGCTCATTTTAGACTAGAGCTTTGCTCATCTTAGTGGTTCTACTCCTAGAGAGACCGTGGCCCCTCTACGGAGAAGATCCACTTGGCAAGGTTGTCAGAATCGCGATTTTGAATCGGATCGGAGCCCTGATGGTAGGATCGCAAATCATGGAATCTTCACTATCAGGATCGTAGAAACATAGATTCTATGAACTAAAGTCGTAGAATCAGATGGGTTAGTTTGGATCGTAAAGTCGTAGAATCGTACAACAGAATCGCGATTCTGACAACCTTGCCACCTGGGATTCAAGACCCCAAACGGGAAGATCCTTCGCAGATTCAAGACCTCCTCACAGAGATGAAATTTACCTTGTATCTTTCCCTTTGTTGTCCATGTACCTTGTGATCTTGTGTGTTTGATTGTCTAGTGGATGTGTGATTGGACTTGTTCTTGAGTGTTTTCCCTTGTGTTTTCTTCCCGTGTTCATCGTGTTCTTTGTGGGATCCCCTCCTTTTTGTGAAAGATCGGCCTAGATCGGGTTGACCCTGCATCATTAAGTCCTTGTGCCGTTCCTGTTATTCTCGTGCCTAAGAAAGATGGAAGTTTTCGCATGTGCTCCGATTGTCGTCCGATAAATGCTATCACCATTAGATATCGTCACCCTATTCCACGCTTAGAAGACATGCTTGGTGAATTATGTGGTGCTACCATCTTTTAAAAAACGATCTTAAAATTGGCTATTACCAAATTCGCATTCAAGAGGGTGATGAGTGGAAAATGGCTTTCAAAACCAAGTTTGGGTTATATGAGTGGTTGGTCATGTCGATGGGCTTATCAGAAGCGCCCAGCTCTTTCATGCATCTCATGCATTTCGTTCTCCGACCCTACATAGGCGTCTTTGTATTGGCTTACTTTGATGACATCCTCGTCTTTAGCAAATCACTTGAGGATCACCTGACTCACATCCGTATGGTTTTGCAAACCCTTCGGAAAGAGCTCTTATATGCTAACATGGATAAATGCACTTTTGGCGTTGATAAGGTTGTTTTCCTAGGATTTGTCGTTTCTTCACAAGGTGTTCACGTTGATGAAACTAAAATTGAAGCAATTAAAACTTGGCCACAACCAACGAATCTCCAACAAGTGCGTAGTTTCTTGGTTTAGCCGGTTTCTATCGATGCTTTGTGAAGGACTTTAGCACAATTTCTATGCCTCTACATGCCTTGAGCAAGAAGAACACACCCTTTACTTGGGGTCCTTCGCAAGACACCACGTTCAATGAGCTAAAAACTTTGCTTACTCATGCACCACTTCTTTCCCTACCAAACTTTGACAAACCATTTGAGATTCATTGTGATGCTTGTGGTACCGGCATAGGAGGTGTGTTAATGCAAGAAAAGTGCCCGGTTGCGTATTTTAGCAAAAAACTTTCCAGAGCGCAACTTAACTACCCCATCCATGATAAAGAGCTATATGTCTTAGTGCGAGCTTTGCGTGTTTGGGAACACTATCATCGACCTCACGGACCATGAGACGCTTAAGTATCTCAAGGGTCAAACTAAGTTGAACAAGCGTCATGCTAAGTGGAGTGAGTTCGTAGAGTCTTTTCCTTATGTCATCAAGTACATCAAAGGCAAATAGAATGTTGTGGCGGATGCACTTTCCCGCAAATGCATGCTTGTTACCTAACTTGAGTTGAATGTTATTGGCTTTGAGCACATAAAAGACTTATATGAGCATCATCCTTTCTTTGCAAGTCCTTATGCAAAATGTGTGACACACACTTCTTGGGAACGATACTATATCAAGGATGGATACCTCATTAGAGCTAACAAACTTTGCATTCCAGAGTCATCTCTTCGTTTGCGCCTCTTGCAGGAATCTAATGGAGGAGGACCTATGGGACATTTCGGCCGCGACAAGACATTAGCGACGCTCTCCAAGAACTACTTTTGGCCCAAGATGTTCCGTGACGTCTCGCGCTTCACCAATTGATGCTCTACGTGCCACAAAGCTAAGTCCAAAGCTCAATCTCACTGTCTCTACATGCCACTTCCTATTCCATACCAACCTTGGGAGGACATTAGCATGGACTTTGTATTTGGATTGCCTAGAACTCAAAATGGAAAGGTTTATGTGTTTGTAGTTGTGGATAGATTTTCCAAAATGGATCATTTCATTCCTTGCAACAAGATAGACGATGCTTCACATGTTGCGAATCTCTTTTGTAGGGAAATCTTGCGCCTACATGGTGTGCCCAAGACGATCGTATTGGACCGTGACGTCAAGTTCTTGAGCTACTTTTGGAAGACTCTATGCGCCAAACTCGGCATCAAGCTCCTATTCTCTTCGGCATATCATCCACAAACGGACGGCCAAACGGAGGTGACAAACCGGACACTATCGACGCTTCTTCACGTGTTGATCAAGAAGAACATCAAGGAATGGGAACAATGCTTGCCCATCGCCGAGTACGCCTACAAACGCGCAAGACATTCGACCACCGGCAAGTCCCCTTTCGAGGTCGTCTACGGATTCAACCCATTGTCCCCATTGGACATTCTTCCTCTACCTCTACAAGAGCGCATGAACATGGATGCAAGTGCACGAGCAAGTTATCTCAAGAAGATGCACGAAGATACAAGGGAAACGATCAAGCGACAAGTACATCGTATCGCCACCAAGCTCAACGTCAACAAGACACCAATGGTGTTCCAACCAGGCGATCTTGTATGTCTTCATCTTCGCAAGTACCGCTTCCCCAACGAACGCAAGTCCAAACTACTACCTCGCGCCGACGGACTGTAACGCCCAATATGCGACTATATCTCCTACGTGTCGAGGAACGACTTAGAGGCATAAGCGCATTTTGGTATGATCGCAAGAAGGTTATCTTCACACATTCCCATGTACAAGAACAAAGGAAAAAAATACATAGTTGGCTTACAATCGCCACTTCACACAATGCATAAATAAGTCATACATTTATCCAAGTACAATCATAGTCCGTCTACGGACAAATCCAAATGAAAAGAAGATAACCACCCACTATGCCCGATCGACCCTAGCAGGAACCACTACTGATTGTTGGGAAACGTCACGTATATTCACCCATGTTCCTCATCGAACTCCCACTTGAGTTCCTGGACGTCAACTGAATCGTACTTGGTTGTACCTGCACCTGTCTTTGTAGTAAATTGTGAGTCACGAGGACTCAGCAATCCCATTATCGGGTATCAAAACTATCAAAGCCTTTGGGTAAGGAGAAAGTGTATAAAAGGGCTGCTGCAAGCGCTAAGCGTAGATGAGGTGGCTAGCTTACGTATCATCAGAGCGAGAAGAGAAGTGAAAGCCATCGATCGTGAACTATTCAATATCACTAGATGATTATGTCTACCTACGAGTCATCCATAACCCAGCCGTGTTCTCTTCCCGAACTCCCTCGAAAAGAAACCATCATGACTACTCACACGGTAGTGTATTATGTTTGAGGTTTTGTGTCAAGTTATCTACAACTAGATATTAACAAATTCCAATCCGCCACATAACCGTTGGCAAGGGTTTTGAAAGATCGTAACCCTGCAGGGGTGTTCCTACTTACCCATCACAAGCTCTCGCAATCAACAGAGGAAAAACCCTTTATCTTAGGGACTGCCCGATCAGACTCGGAATCCTGGTGTACAATATATTTCGACAATGGTAAAACAAGTCCAGCAAGACCTCTCGACATGCCGACACCCTGATAGGAGTCGCGCGTATCTCGTCTCAGGCCACAATTGAATAGGTCAAGCTACGCGTGAATACCAGATACCTCGGGTTTCCCCAAGGCGGCCCCGCAGGCTGCCTAGTTTGGACCAACACTCATGAGGAGCACTGGCCCGTGTTGTAAATTAAGTCTTCAGGTGATAGCCGGTCCCTATGCAAGTTTTTAGCTATTAAGCAAATGGTAAAACCAATGTTGGGCCTTGCTGGAGGAGTTTTATTCAAAGCGAACTATCAAGGGGTCCCCATATACCCAACCGCATTAGGAATGCAAAATCAAGGAACATAACACCAGTTTATCGGTTCCTAAGGTGGCATGAGTGGAATGAAACACCGAGCAAAAGGCCAAGCCTTCCACCCATTTCCATGTATATAGGTGCATTAATGTAAATAATAGATATTGTGTTATTCCCAGAAACCCAATCCACATGGAGCAAACTTGATCTTCACCTGCAACTATCAACGCTATAAGAGGGGGCTTGAGCAAAAGCGTAACTTAGCCAAACAACGGTTTGCTAGGTAGGTAGTTAGAGGTTTCATGGCAAGGTGGGGGCTGACATGCAAAAGGATAGGTTTCGCGAAAAAAGCAATAGAGCGAGGCATCTAGCATATCAACAATAGAGGTGATATCAAGGAATGGTCATCTTGCCTGGAATCTCGCAAGGAAGAAGAACGAGTCCATGAATAAGACAAACGGATGTAGTCGAACGAAACCACACAACTCCGGAACGAAACCGAAGCTAACGAGAGAAGCATACCGGAAAGAAACAAACAACATGATAAACACACAAGCATAAACATGGCATATGATGCTCAAACAAGAATGATGCATATCTAGTTTAAATATGCATGGCACGGCAACATGCACAGACAACACTACAATTTAAGTGGAGCTCAATATGCAACGGGTTGCATATTGACAAAACACCACATTCTATTTATTTATTTGACTCTCGTTATGGACCCAACATGTTTGAATATTGTTTAACATGGAAAGAGGTGAAGCACAAAAGAAACTACACCGGCTAAGCAATTTAAATGGGCCCGGAAACAACAAACAACAATCTCGGTAAATCCCCATGTCATTTAGCAATTTTAATGGAAACATCAATATTAAAAATTTTAAATGTTGTTAACATGATGTGGATCACATATTCAAGTGTCATGCAATTTTGTGAAAAAGTTGACCTGAAGATGATATGAAGCATTTCGTCACCGTGGTGGAAGGAAAGGGGTGCCATGGCGGCGGATCCGAAAATGATGTCACAACAACATATCAGTTCCGACAACTCGTTGAGAAGCTGATGCAAAAGAAGGGTGGCATGAGCGTGTCATCCAAACATGGTGGGGTGCTCCCGGTTACGGGGTTCCCACATGTCGGTGGCAAGGAAAACGGGGGCCGTGCATGAAACAATTCGGACACGACTCGAACACGAGCGTCTCATCCATCGCAAGCATTCGTTCATCGCAACGGTGTTCGACTCGGGGTATACCTTCAAAGCCTGCATTTCGGGGTGGAACGAGTCGTCGAGAGAAGTAGTCGTTCATGAGCCGTAGTGGAGGTAGTCGTTCTCGTGACGGTAGTGGAAATAGTGGTACACGAGACATAGTGGAACTTGACACTCTTGTTGCATGGGTCTTCGGCGACGGTAGTGGTACACATTATGTAGATGTTCATGTCATCGGTGTCGCGGTACTTGGGGTCTTCAGACTTGCCGGTCTCATTCTTGCGACGGTAGAGGTACTTGGCATTTCGGTTTGTAGTCGTTCACGAGTCTTCGGCGAGGGTCTTTGGCGAAGGTAGTCGTAGACGCCCGTAGATGAACTCGACGAATCCAGGGTCTTCTGGGTCTTCGGATGTCATGGTACTTGGCGATATCCGTGTAGTCTTACATTTGTGGTCGGGGTACTTGGCGAAAAAACAGGGCAACAGTAGTGGAATTTTGATGCTTGCGGTTTGTACCGGGGGTCTTGCAGCATAGTCCTGGTACTTGGCGGTAGAAACACGCAGCTTGGGTACACGGCGTAGCCATTTCCTTCGAGGACGACCTTGGGGCTTTGCCAGCGTGGCTGCGGGCTGCTGAAGGCAAAGTAGGGGCCGAGCTCCGGCGAGGCTGGTTGACAGCAGAAGAGGGGTACGGATGGCAAGGCGATGAGGTCCAACTACCCGGTGGTTGGGTGCACGGGAAGAGGACTGGAGGCGTGTGCGGGCGAGGAGGATCGGGTCGAGGCGCTAGCGACGAGGATGAGGTCGCAGAGATAGGGGCGAGGCACAGGCAAGCGTGTGGGTCGCGGGCACGGCGGCAACTTAGATGCTCCATCCATGGCACCGCGGCAGGGAAGAGCGGGTCTGGCGGGGTGCTCGCCATCGTGGCTTCTGCCTGAGCAGATGGTGGTCGAGGACGAGGTGCTCACTAACCTCCTGGCCCGAGCGGGTCAGGGAAACAAGCGGCTCGATTCTTTCCATCGAGGGCCGAAGTCCATGGGCATCACTGCAGCGCTGGTTGGAGGTGAGCATGCGCGCAGCGGCGGCACCGGTGCAGTCGGGTGGCGAGGCGAGGTGGGAGAAGGAGATGGGGGGCTGAGGCGATGGGGATCTGGAGGAGCGAACGGGAGGAGGAGGAGGGCTCGGTCGAGGGGATGAGAGGTGGCGGCGGTGTGGGAACAAGAGGCAGAGGGTGACGGATCGGGAAGAGAGATGGGGATCGGGCTAGGGTTAGATTTAGGAGGGGCGTGGCTGGGCCTTGACCTTGGTGGAAGGGAGACCCGAGTAGGCCTAGGCCAACTGGTCCGGCTAGCACATCTGTCTCTGCATTTAAAATAAACAGAGAAAAGAAAGGAAAATGAAAGAGAGGTTGGGAGAGAAGTGGGCATGAGGTTAATTTTCTCGGACTCATAAAAATGATCTTGATCCAAGAAAAATAGAAATGAGCATGTGTGTGAGGTTGAATTCAAATCATTTGAATTTAATTCAAACGAGTGTGAAAAGAAGTCGGTATTTGGTAAATCCCAAAAATGTTGAGAATTTCGGTGGAGCTCGGAAAAATGATAGCAGAAATTTAGACAAGGTTTGGAGACCAAACATGGAGTAGAAAATACATGTGAATTAAATTTCAAGTGTGTTGAAGGTGAATCCAAAGAATGGAATATTTATTATAGCTCTCTAAAATATTGAGAGACTTTATATGTTGTAAAGAAAAAACACCATTGTGAATATCCCTCGATTTACATGGATCGAAGAATCATACGATTTATTTATTTGAGTTGCAAAATTAAAATGACATGATGGCATGATGACATGATGCAATGCAAAAATAATAATTAGAGCAAGCAAAATGAACCACATAGTGAAATCCGGAATAGCTGGAAGTCTTCTGGAGCGTCGGTCTTGGGGCGTCACAACTCTCCCACACTAACAGAGGATCTCGACCTGAGATCCTGAAGATGGCACCAGATAGAAGAGGATAAAGGAAGAGGTGAAACAAGGTTGCTTCTCCGAAAAACAAGTAAAACCACGAACCTTGAGAGGTTGAACACATTGAAAGAAAGAATACAACGAAGACGAATGAGATTGCAAACACTCTGTTGAACAAGAGGAACCAGGAATACGACGAGAACCTTGTATGTTGAAGGACATGAACAAGAGCTCACGGATGTCGAAAGAATTAAAAACCACTCCGGTTAAAACAAGATAGAGAAGGAATGAGAATGAAATAATTCGGACAGCACTCCGACTGAAAATGGAAGGAATTAACATGAACTTGAGAAGATGGGATGATACTTGATGAAATCAACAACACACTGCCTCCGGAACAATTGAAAGAATGGCACAAGGGGTAAGAAAGGTTTGAGACAGCACTCCGGTTGAAAAGAGAGGCAATACTTCATAATATGAGAGAACTTGAATGGAGGACACGACACTCCGGTGGAATGGATAAGCAAAGGAAAGAACATGATCTTGACAAAACGAGAGACGAGACGAAGAGAGCAACATCACAAGCCTCCGGGGCGAATAATGGAGTGAAAAGAACGAAGAAGAACAACATCTTCTACTCGAAATTCATTTGAAAACATCCTTACAAAGAAGGGTTGAGCGGAGTTGTTGAAAAATCAACAAGCAAAAGATATGCTTCTCGTGGGCTTATGAAAAACATCTCAAAATTATGAGGTGACAACCGGCCACTGACGAAAACATTTGATTGGATTGAGATCAACAAGGACACGAAAAACTTATTTCACCAGGAGGATAAATGAAGAACTTGGGTCATTTATAAGCAGCATAAATAGCAACAATCCTTATGGAAAGTTTTTAGGTGAGTTACAACCCAAGATTACTCCAACGAAGAAATTGAGGGGTTGAAAATATCTCTTGAGCAAAGAATATGATGGGTTTACATATTTCATTCTTGATAACTTGTGAATCATGAAGGAAATTGTCAAGAATGACATAACACCATCTCAAAAGATACGGAAGCAAATGTTTGCACTTCAAAATGCAAGAAGAAGAATACTTGAGCTCCTCGAACAAGAATCTTGAAGAAGACTTCGAGAATGAAAGAAATCTTTGATGAACCACCATGAAGAACTCAGGTAATAAAAGGATGAGAAGTGAAGGATGAAAATAATAAGATTGAAGCCTTGCAGAGATTTAGATGAGCTTCGCGACGAGAGAATGAGAGAGCTTGGAACTCCGGAAGGAAAGATGAAACACTTCGAACCTAGAGTTTACTCATCATGAACAAACTCTGAACAAAGGAATTAATAACTTGGATGAAACAAGAAGAAGAATTATGTTATGCGTACCCTTCACCTGTTTAAATTGATGAGGATCATTGGATTTGGCATACTACTTATTCACATTGAAAATGATGGCCTTCGGAGGATCACAAAGGAAAGAATTCATGAAATGCATCGGATGATATGAAAAGAGTTTCAACAAACGGAATAATTATGAGGATGGCATCAAGATAGAACCATGAATCTTCAAGAGAATGGGCCAAGATTTAGGAGAAACTCTTCTCCGGTCTTCAAATGCTAAGAATGACAACGAGAACCACCGTGAAGAATTTGTGAGATACTCCGGAAGAATGAAAAGAGGAAGGTTGAACTAAAGGTGAAAAGAATTTGAAAGCAATCTTGGAGAAGGCATGTGACTGACGGAATCCATTTTTATGTCACACTTTGAAAAGAATTCCGTAATAACTCCGGATAATTAGAAGAGTCAGGTAGTATCCTGGAAAAAGACCCGTGGGTTAGGGCCCACTCAAAATAAACATCGTTGGAATGATTACTTGAAAGAGAGATTGCACCGGTTGAATTAAATGGCTTAAATGAGGTAACAACCTCAAAATAGGTTGAAGGGATTAAGAATGGAAATGCGAATCTTCCGAGATATCTAACACTTCGGAGAAGAATTAGAGAGAGTTGAATAGACAAGAAAGATTTTGACAAGAATTCCAACATGGGAAAACATGTGAAACAAGAAGAAGAGATGTGATCATCACCGAAGCTTGGATTTAGTCCACCAGAGAAGAAACCAGAACGGAGAATGATAAACTTGAAGCTTCCTTAACATCTTCATGAGAATCACCGGATAAGAACATTGAAGGTAACGAAGGAAGGGACTTCAAATGAATATAATGGATGCTTGATTAAATAATTCTGGCTCCATAAAGAAAAAGGGGTGGGAGGGTGGGGAAAAACAAAGACAACTTGGGACGAATGAAACAGAAACCATTGAGAAAAACCAAGGATTGGTCTTGCACAAATTGAAAGGATCGAGTTAACTTGAAGAGAAGCATGCCGGTTGAAACGAATTTCCATGACAATATTGATGATCAAGAAGGACTAGCACTCCCATAGAAATATGAGAACATCGATTAGGAAAGGTATGGAATCAACACTTGACTTCGAAGCAACTCGAATACTACAACTCAAAATAAAACAAAGGATTGATATGTTGCAACATAATATTCACAATACCATTCGAACAGATAATTGTACGAATGAATTCCGTAGCTTAATGGTACATCAACTTGTCGAGAAGCCACTTGGAAGAACAAAATGATAGAATAAAACAACAAGGTAACAGATGGAACAAATACATAATAGAGGTTTCTTCCCACATGTACGTGCCGAGGCCCCATGGCACGTTTTACAAAGGGCTTTGCAATCCCCGAGTCAGCATAGCCAAGGACTCTTTAAGATGCAACCCCAAGTGTAACAACGACCATGATAACCTCTCCACTAGATGTTGAACCCCAACCTCATATCATGCACCCGTTGGAAGATTACCTAAAAGCTACTTGAATCCCACCTATTAATTCCCGAAGCTTTCCGGTTATGCAATCCTGTGTTGGGGATACAGGGGAAGCACCGCATATCACACAACTAATAAACCCTACATCCAGTTGTATCCATCCGTCAACACATAACCAGGCACCTTCGGAAACCGTTTACCTCAGACCTTCGAAACGCATCTGCTATACTAGCTGTGGCAATACTCCCGAACTATCCCCCTAGTACTGGGTGACGTCGGGGTTATCTCACCACCAGACACGCATAGAAGAGTTTTCGATGTCGGCCGCCTCTGGTATTCTAGAACTGCAACAATACAATTGTGACGACAACACCTCAGAGCTAAACTCCCCGGGACACTGCCACAACCACTAAATGACAGGAGGCACGAAGAACAATGTTCTTGTCACAAAGATATCGGAACAATCCAAACAATACCCACGTGATCCTAAAAAAATTGGTGAAAATTGAGGATAGTGATGTTAAAACAACGTTAGGAATCCTCACCAGAGCGATGAAGGGGACGAGGAGTAAAAAGAAATCCTACTCTCCGATATATATAGGACTCAAAACATTTTTGTGTGTGTGCCTAGACTCAACATCGGCAGCGGTTCGATCAAACAGTAGCTCCTAGGTCGGGGAAGGCTCTGATACCAACTTGTAACGCCCAAGATGCGACTATATCTCCTACGTGTCGAGGCACGACTTAGAGGCATAAGCGCATTTTGGTATGATCGCAAGAAGGTTCTCTTCACACATTCCCATGTACAAGAACAAATGGGAAAAATATATAGTTGGCATACAATCGACACTTCACACAATGCATAAATAAGTCATACATCATCCAAGTACAATCATAGTCCGTCTACAGACAAGTACAAATGAAAAGAAGATAACCACCCACTATGCCCGATCGGCCCTAGTTGGAACCACTACTGATCGTCGGGAAACGTCAAGTATATTCGCCCACGTTCCTCATCGAACTCCCACTTGAGTTCCTGGCCATCAACTGAATCATACTTGGTTGTACATGCACCTGTGTTTGTAGTGAACTGTGAGTCACGAGGACTTAGCAATCCCATTCCCGGGTATCAAAACTATCAAAGCCTTTGGGTAAGTAAAAAGTGTAAAAAAGGGCAGCTGCAAGCGCTAAGCGTAGATGAGGTGGCTAGCTCACGTATCATCAGAGCGAGAAGAGAAGTGAAAGCCATCGGTTGTGAACTATTCATGATCACTAGATGATTATGTCTACCTACGAGTCATCCATAACCCAGCCGTGTTCTCTTCCCGAACTCCCTCGAAAAGAAACCATCATGACTACTCACACGGTAGTGTATTATGTTTAAGGTTTTGTGTCAAGTTATCTACAACCGGATATTAACAAATTCCAATCTGCTACATAACCGTGGGCAGGTCTTCCGAAAGATCATAACCCTGCAGGGGTGTTCCTACTTAGCCCATCACAAGCTCTCGCGATCAACAGAGGTAAAAACCCCTTATCTTATGGACTGCCCGATCAGACTCGGAATTCCGGTGTACAAGATATTTTGACAAAGGTAGAAAAAAGTCTAGCAAAACCTCCCGACGTGCCGACAGCCTGATAGGAGCCGCGCGTATCTTGTCTCAGGACACAATCGGATAGGTCAAGCTACGGGTGAATACCAGATACCTCGGGTTTTCCAAAGGCGGCCCCGTAGGCTGCCCAGTTTAGACCAAGACTCATGAGGAGCACTGGCCCGGGTTGTAAATTAAGTCCTCGTGTGCTAGCTGGTACCTATGCAAGTTTTTAGTTATTAAGCAAATGGTAAAACCAATGTTGGGCCTTGCTGGAGGAGTTTTATTCAAAGCGAACTAGCAAGGGGTCCCCATATACCCAACCGCGTTAGGAACGCAAAATCAAGGAACATAACATCGGTTTATCGGTTCCTAAGGTGGCATGAGTGGAACAAAACACCGAGCAAAAGGCCAAGTATTCCACCCATTGCCATGTATATAGGTGCACTAATGTAAATAATAGATATTGTGTTATTCCTAGAAACCCAATCCACATGGAGCAAACTTCATCTTCACCTGCAACTATCAACGCTATAAGAGGGGGCTTGAGCAAAAGCGTAACTTAGCCAAACAACGGTTTGCTAGGTAGGTAGTTAGAGGTTTCATGGCAAGGTGGCGGCTGACATGCAGAAGGATAGGTGTCACGACAAAAGCAATAGAGCGAGGCATCTAGCATAGCAACAATAGAGGTGATATCAATGAATGGTCATCTTGCCTGGAATCCTGCAAGGAAGAAGAACGAGTCCATGAAGAAGACAAACGGACATAGTCGAACGAATCCTCAAAACCCCGGAACGAAACCATAGCTAACTAGAGAAGCAAACCGGGAAGAAACAAACAACATGGTAAACACACAAGAATAAACATGGCATATGATGCTCAAACAAAATGATGCATGTCCGGTTTAAATATGAATGGCATGTCAAAGTGCACAAACATCACTACTATTTAAGTGGAGCTCAATATGCAACTGGTTGCATATTGACAAAACACCACATTCTATTTATTTAGTTGACTCTCGTTATGAACCCAACTAGTTTAAATATTGTTTAACATGCCAAGAGGTGAAGCACAAAAGAAACTACTCTAGCTAAGCAATTTAAATGGGGCCGGAAACAACAAATAACAATCCTGGTAAATCCCCATGTCATTTAGCAATTTTAATGCAAACAACAATATTAAACATTTTAAATGTTGTTAACATGATGCGGATCACATATTCAAGTTTCATGCAATTTTGTGAAAAAATTGACATAAAGATGATATGAAGCATTTAGTCACCGTGGTGGGATGAAAGGGGTGCCATGGCGGCGAATCTGAAAATGATGCCACGACAACATATCGGTTCCGACAACTCGTTGAGATGCCGATGCAAAAGAAGGGTGGCGTGAGTGTGTCATGCAAAGATGGTGGGGTGCTCCCGGTTACCGGGTTCCCACATGTCGGTGGCAGGGAAAACGAGAGTCGTGCACGAAAAAATTCAGACACGACTCGAACACGAGAGTCTCATCCATCGCAAGCATTCGTTCATCGCAACGATGTTCGACTCGGGGTATACATTCAAAGCCTGTGTTTCAGGGTGGAACGAGTCATCGAGGGAAGTAGTCGTTTACGAGCCGTAGTGGAGGTAGTCATTCTCGTGACGGTAGTGGAAGTAGTGGTACACGAGACCTAGTGGAACTTGACACTCTCGTTGCACGGGTCTTCGGCGACGGTAGTGGTACAAATTCTGTAGATGTTCATGTCGTCGGTGTCGCGGTACTTGGGGTCTTCGGACTTGCCGGTCTCCTTCTTGCGACATTAGTGGTACTTGGCGTTTCGGTCTGTAGTAATTCACGGATCTTCGGCGAGGGTCTTTGGCGAAGGTAGTTGTACACGCCCGTAGATGAACTCGACGGATCCGAGGTCTTCGGATGTCATGGTACTTGGCGATATCCGTGTAGTCGTACACTTGTGGTCAAGGTACTTGGCGAAAAAACAGGGCAAAGGTAGTGGAACTTTGATGCTTGCTGTTTGTACCGGGGGTCTTGCAGCATAGTCCTGGTACTTGGCGGCAGAAACACGCAGCATGGGTACACGGCGTAGCCATGTCCTTCGAGGCTTTGCCAGCGTGGCTGCGGGCTGCTGAAGGCAAAGCAGGGGCCGAGCTCCGGCGGAGCTGGTTGACAGCAGAGGAGGGGTACGGATGGCGAGGCGATGAGGTCCGACTACCCGATGGTTGGGCGCACGGGAAGAGGACTGGAGGCATGCGCGGGGGAGGAGGATTGGGTCGAGGCGCTGGCAACGAGGAGGAGGTCGCGGAGGTTGGGGCGAGGCGCAGGCCAGCATGTGGGTCACGGGCACGGCGGCAACTTAGATGCTCCATCCATGCCGCCGTTGCAGGGAAGAGCGGATCCGGCGGGGTGCTCGCCGTCGTGGCTTCCGCCTGAGCAGAAGGTGGTCAAGTACGAGGTGCTCGCGAACCTCCTGGCCCGAGCGGGGTAGGGAAACAAGCGGCTTGATGCTTGCCATCGAGGGCCAGAGTCCATGGGCATCGCTGCGGCGCTGGTTGGAGGCGAGCATGCGCACGGTGGCTGCGCTGGTGCGGACGGGTGGCGAGGCCAGAGGCGGGGTGGGAGAAGGAGGTGGGGGGCGTGAGGCGACGAGGATCAGGAGGAGCGAACGGGAGGAGGAGGAGGGCTCAATCGAGGGGATGAGAGGTGGCGGTGGTGTGGGAACGAGAGGGAGAGGGTGAGGGATCAGGAGGAGAGATGGGGATGGGGCTAGGGTTAGATTTAGGAGGGGCGCGGTTGGGCCTTGACCTTGGTGGAAGGGAGGCCCGAGTAGGCCTAGGACAACTGGGCCGGCTGGCACATCTCTCTCTCTCTGCATTTAAAATAAAACAGAGAAAAGAAAGGAAAATGAAAGAGAGGTTGGGAGATAAGTGGGCATGAGGTTAATTTTCTCGGACTCATAAAAATGAGCTTGATCTAAGAAAAATAGAAATGAGCATGCATGTGAAGTTGAATTCAAACTTATTTGAATTTAATTCAAACGAGTGTGAAATGAAGTGGGTATTTGGTAAATCGCAAAAATGTTGAGAATTTCAGTGGAGCTCGGAAAAAGGATAGAAGAAATTTAGACATAGTTTGGAGACCAAACTCTGAGAAGAAAAGACATGTGAATTAAATTGCAAGTGTGTTAAAGGCGAATCCAAAGAATGGAATATTTATTATAGCTCTCTAAAATATTGAGAGACTTTATATGTTGTAAAGAGAAAACACCGCTATGAATATCCCTCGATTTACATGGATCGAAGATCCATACGATTTATTTATTTGATTTGCAAAATTAAAATGACTTGATGGCATGATGACATGATGCAATGCAAAAATAATAATTAGAGCAAGCAAAATGAAACACACGGTGAAACCCGGAATAGCTGGAAATCTTCTGGAGCATTGGTCTTGGGGCGTCACATGGACCCTTCAAGGTGTTAGCACGCTACAACAACAATGCCTACAAGATCGACATTCCACGTGACAAGTAGAATAGGAGCGATACATTAAACGACAAGGATCTCTCTCCTTTCCAAGGTGATGAAGATTTCGATCCGAGGTCGGATATTTCCCAAGGGAGGGGAGATGATGCGGAGCATCCCAAGGTCATCCCCATGGACCTATCATCGACTCCCCAAGTGCCCAAAGGATCAATGACACGAGGTCGTGCAAGAGCTCTCGAAGCCGAGGTGAATTCACTCCTCTTTCAACTCCATTTCGATTCACATGAGACATGGCTTCTACCTTCATCAGAAACTCTATGCACTTTTAGATACTTGGATGAAGGCCACGGAAGAGCTCTACACGGTGGAAAAGGTGGACAGATCGACAAGTACAAGGAACAAGAAGAAGTGCCGCCGAAGATGCTACATGCACCGGACGTCCGGCCCTTACCGGACGACCGGTCTCCTCCAGGCTCCGGACGACCGACAAATACCGGACGTCCGGCGACTCCAAGACGACCGGACGACCGGAAGCCACCGGACGACAGTGACATCCATCACTGAACCGGAATCGAGGAATATTACCGGAAATCCGAGGCCCACCGGACGTGCGGTCCCTCCCAAGCCACCGGACGTCCGGTGACCCAGCGGACATCCGGCCCGTCTGCTTGCGCGCAATAAAGGGCTGAAGCCCATGTACCCTCTCGCCCCCTAGACTATATATACCCTTTGACTTCCTCTTTTCTAGGGTCAGCATTGTGATAGCTCAAAACCTAGAGCCTTGCTCATCCACTAGTGGTTTATCTCCTTGAGAGTGACTGCGGCCCCTCCACGGAGAAGATCCACACGGATTCAAGACCTCCTTCGGAGAAGATCCTACGGGATACCAAAACCTCCTCCCAGAGAAGACTATTGCTGCTTGTATCGTCTGTTGTTGATCGCGGATCGTGTATCTCTTTATGTATCCGGATCTAGCACTTGTGTGATTACTTTCTTGTTGATTTGAGTGTTCCTCTTCCGCTTCCCTCATGATTTCCCCTTTGTGTTCTTTATGTTCATCGTGGGATCCCCTCCAATTCGTGAAAGATCGGCTTAGATCGGGCTGACCCCACATCAATATGTCAAAACATTTTCTCGGAGTTGATATCGGTGACGCCGACACGATTTCCGTCGGTTGCTCTGAAATGACAGAGTCACACAAGATACTTATCGGTGAGGCCGATGTAGCCCATGTTGGTTGTACTGGTGAACTATCCACAAGGAGACCTTGTAATTCGGTCGAGCCGATAGGTCTGGATCCGAGGGACCGAGTTCAACACAGAGAAAAGATTTTGTCATTTCAGCTCACTTAGCAAATGAAATTTCACAAGTATTTGCAAGGATTAGCTGAAAGATTTGCAATAAATTTTTAAAAGATAATTAAGCTGAGAAAAGATAGTGGGTTGAGAGCCTGGAGAAAGAATGATCCATGTGCTGCAAGGAGAAGGACTACTGTTGATTACATGTTCCACACCAAGGAATAATAGGATTTTTATGAGACAGGTTTGCTTGAGAAGAATCCTATAGTGTGTGAATTGAAATGGGTGGACTGGAAATACATTGATAAGAATGAGGACTACTTCCCCCATGTTCATGAGAGTTTCAGATTAGCAGGTGTTGATGCTTTTGTTGGAGAAAATCTCACAAAATGGAATGATGAGATGGTGATGCAATTCTATTCCACTTCACATTTATACCCAGATGGGAAGATAGTATGGATGACAGAGGGCACAAGATATCAATCATCTATCTCAGAGTGGGCTGCTCTTATCAATGCCCCAACAAAAAAATAAAATGATTTTGATGTTTATGCTAAACCCAGGATGGATCACAACTCTATGGCAAACATGTACAAGACCATCCGAGAAGAAGCATTGGAAACTCACAAGTTTGGTTCAATTTACTATATGCTTGCTGGTTTGACCACCACCAACACCATTCTAAGGCACACCAAGTTTAGAGATCACATGATGAAACGTGGTCACTCCATCAATCTGCTGCATTTGTTTAACAACCCTCAGAAGTTCAAAGTCATGATCCTGATTATAGAGACAGTAAAGAGGTCTGTTGTCGATCAGAAGAGGTCATGTGGATATGCTCCACACATCCAGATGCTCATAAACTCCAAGGTTAGGACTGGAACATATCTGCTTGATAAAGAGCATCTTCCTCTTCAACTTGAGTTCAGAGACAATGTAGTGGTGATGCATCCTTCACACCCTACATCTGTTGAAGCCAAGGAGAAGGCAGGAAAGGCAAAGGCCGACAAAGTAGCAAAGGCAACAAGCGCTTCAAATGCCCCTATAGCCAACATCAAGTCTAGAGATGATCAAATGAAATATCTTCTCGAAGCAACCCTGAGGATCGAGTGAAGTCTGACCAACCTAGCCAAGAACCAGGAGAGCCTAGAAAGGATTGTTGAGACAAAGATGCATGACATTGATGTCCAGGTCACAAATATTCAAACCACAGTTGACAAGCTAAAGGCTGATATGGATGCTGCAGTTATGGACAGTGGAGATGATAGACCTACCACTAAGAGGTATCGGGTTGTGCCTAGAGTACCAAGATCTTCAGCAGTGCCAGTTGCATATTCGAGGACCACTCACTCTGCACCTGATACTACTACCCATGTTCCCCCTCCTGTATCAGCTCCACTGGTACAACAGATATCTTCCAATGCATTTGCAGATGATGTTCTCTCAACGCCGTCTACGCACACCGGGCAACCTGCATAAGACCCCTTCAGGAGCTCCCGGAGATCATGCCTAGAGTGTCGTATAGCACTATACTTTTTCAAACTTTTTGGTAACTTGTTGCCAAAGGGGAGAAATGTATAGATGCTTAGAGTGAGAGAGAGAGAGAGAGAGAGAGAGTCTTTTGCTTTATTGGTTTTAATTGCCCTGCTACTTTGATTGTTTTCTTTGTGCTACTTGTTTGGTTATGCTCGTGAGAAACTTCACTTTGTTGTGTGGATGATCATTCTATGCTCAATATGTGTGATTATTACTTATCTCTATGATTGCTTATGTATGATCCTTCATCTTGTTTTGGTGATGCGTGCATAATACTTTACTCTTATAATTTTGTGCGCTCCACCAAGATGTATGTGACATGGAAGAGTGACCCATGATCCTAATCGATTGTCCATTTGCATTCAAATGCATTTTTTAACAATGCACAAAGTTAGGGCGAGTGTCTCTTATAACATACTTCTCATTACGATGATGTAATCTATTAAGTTTATCATTTGTCAAAGCTTTAATCTATATGCTTTCATCAATTACCAGAAAGGGGAGATTGAAAGTGCAACTAATCGCCGGGTGGTTTTGCTAATTCATAACAACATATAGTTGATTGAACTAATATTCTCTCAAGATATATATTTCAGGATGCTCAATGATTGGCATGGCATGGACTAGAGAAGTGGACCCCTCAAAATGCTAAGGACACATATTGGCAAAAGCACAAGACTATTCATCTCTATTTTAGTGATCCAATATCACATTGAGTCCATAGGAAAGCCAATACTATTAAAAGGGGACGAGGTGTTGGTTAATGGCTATCTTGCTCAAATGCTTAGGGATATTGCTCCAAAACCCTTAGCCACTATCACCGAGTTCACGCAATTAGTGCCACCAAGATGAAGTTTTGTCCTATCCCTAGCACATAGGTCTCACCGAGTTGTTCCAGTCGGTCCCACCGAGATTTCTAACGTTCACATTCTTAACTAAATTGGTATCACCGAGTTCAAGAAAGAGCCATCAGAACGTGCCTATATTTCCAACATACACTTTCTGAGAGAGAACCACCTACTCATGTGTTGAGATCAAGATATACTAATCCTACCACAAGAATCTTGATTTATAGCCTTCCCCAAGTTGCTTTCCACTCAAATATTCTTTCCACCATATCCAAATCTGTGAGAGAGAGTTGAGTGTTCAGGAGACTATCGTTTGAAGCACAAGAGAAATGATTTCATCATTAACACACCATCTATTACCTTTTGGAGAGTGGTGTCTCCTAGATTGGTTAGGTGTCGCTTGGGAGCCTCCATCAAGAGTTGTGAAGTTGAACCAAGAAGTTTCTAAGGGCAAGGAGATCGCCTACTTCATGCAGATCTACCCGAGTGACGCAAGTCCTTCGTGGGCGATGGCTATGTTGGGATAGACAAGGTTGCTTCTTCGTGGACCCTCCATGGGTGGAGCCTCCGTGGACTCGCGCAACTGTTACCCTTCATGGGTTGAAGTCTGCATCAACATGGATGTACAATAGCTCCACCTATCGGAACCACACTAAAAATCTTCGTGTCTTCATTGCGTCCGCACACTCCAATCCCATCCCTTTGCTTTCTTGCAATTGGCATGCTTTACTTTTCCGCTGCACATACTCTTGTCATGCTTGCTTGAAATGTATTGTGAATGCTTAAACTTGTGCTAAAACTCCACCTTAACTTGAACAAAATAAAAACTTCCACTTTTACATGTGGAGGGGCTAATCACCCCCCTCCGCTCTAGACCTACTTTCGATCCTACAGTTGTATTTTGCCTTGTTTGTGTCTCTCCAGGACCATTCTCGCCATACTGATATCCCTGTAGAACCCTTCTTGGAAATTGATGTCAAAGGGGGAGAAAAAGCTCTCTTAGCTCTTTGAGCTGCTTGAGATGAAGAGAGAGCACATCAAAGCTTAAGACTAAGGGGGGGAGAAAGATCTTTTAATAATAAGATGCAATGTTATAAGAGGAGAGAAATTGCATGTCTTTAAGAGGGAAAAGACATGTTAGTATTTGTCTTCAGATTTTCTTATTGATCAGTCCTCCAATATCTTTTTGCTCTGATTGACTTATTTGTTGCTCTGATTTTATCTCACCCTATATTCTCCCAATATCTAATGAAAGATTTAGGGGGATAAAGAATACATGTTTAAGGGGAGAAAAATCCTTAGGACTTATTGCAAATCTTTACGCCCTTGGGGACATGTTTATATCTGAAAGCAGTACTCACTCTGTGATACTCACCTGTTACATGTCATCCCAGTCTTGGTAATCTTATGGTTCTTGAAATCTTTCTTGTTTGAAGTTTTCTTGTGTTATCTAACCTTATTTCCCAAGTTTGCTTCTTCAAGATTCATCTAAAGACCATAAGGTGAGAATATGCATCACTCTCATGTGCATGGTGATCTCCTACTTCTGCACATATTGTTCACAAGAGAGAACCATGTATGTGAAAATACATGTCACATCATTTTCACTCTGATGCATATGGCCAAGATACATGTAACTCATTGTCTGCTTTGTCATGTCATTCATTCTCATGTAGTTCAAATTCCATCATTATATGAGTGCATACCTGTAGGGGGAGCTCATGCTAGTTACATGTCTTTCCAAAGCTTTAATCATTTATCTTTGAATCTTTTACTCGAAGCTTTGATGTATGTTGTCATCAATTACCAAAAATGGGGACACTTAAAGCACAAGTGCTCCCTGGGTGTTTTTGGTAATTAATGTCAACATATCTCTTGTTGGACTAATAGATTTACCTAGTATATTTCAGGAAAGTTAAACATTGGCATGGCATGGTTTAGAGAAGTGGACCCCTCAAAATTCTAAGGACAAAGATTGGCAAAAGCTCAAGACTCTTCATTTCTATTTCAGTGATTCAGGATCAAATTGAGTCCATAGGAAAGCCAATAATATTAAAAGGGGATGAGGTGTTGCTTATTGATCTGGTTGCTCAAGTGCTTAGTGATACTGCTGCAAAACTCTCAACCACTTTCTCCATCCAAATATGTCCAAACCCTAATTCCAAACTCGGCCCCACCTATTCTTTCTATCCGGAGCCACCGAGTTCATTTGACAGAGCCGTTGCTAGAAACCCTAACAAGTCAGCCGATCGATACAGATATTGGTCTCACCGAGATGGCCTTGCCAGCGCTCTATGATCAGTTGCATCCACTTTGATCTCACCGAGTTTATGCAATCGGTCCCATCGAGTTGGCTTGACAGATTCTCTATTATTTATTTATTCATTTCGGTCCCACCAAGTTGATGCAATCGGGCTCCGAGATGACTATTGGCCTAAGCGCTAGCACATCAGTCCCACCGAGTTGTTCGAGTCAGTTCCACCGAGAATCCTAATGTTCATATATTTGAACTAATCGGTCTCAACGAGTTGCATTATTCGGTCCCATCGAGATTCGTCAAATGTGTGTAATGGTTTGATTTTTGTGTGGAGGCTATATATACCCCTCCAGCTCCTCTCCTCCAGAGAGAGCCATCAAAACGTTCCTACACTTCCACCATTTGTTTTCTGAGAGAGAACCACCAACTCATGTGTTGAGATCAAGACATTCCAATCCTACCAGAAGAATCTTGATGTATAGCCTTCCCCAAGTTACTTTCAACTCAAATTTTTCTTCCAGCATATCCAAATCTGGGAGAAAGAGTTGAGTGTTGGGGAGACTATCATTTGAAGCACAAGAGCAAGGAGTTCATCATCAACACACCGTGTATTGCCTTTTTGGGAGTCGTGTCTCCTAGTTTGGTTAGCTATCGCTTGGGAGCCTCTGACGCATTGTGGAGTTGAACCAAGAAGTTTCTAAGGACAAAAAGATTGCCTACTTCATGAAGATCTACCAAAGTGAGGCAAGTCCTTCATGGACGATGGCCATGGTGGGATAGATAAGGTTGGTTCTTCATGGACCCTTCGTGGGTGGAGCCCTCTATGGACTCGTGCAGCCGTTACCCTTCATGGGTTTAAGTCTCCATCATCGTGGATGTACGATAGTACAACTTATCGGAACCACGCCAAAAACTCCGCGTCTGCATTGTGTTTGCATACTCCAAGCCCCCCCTTTACTTTCTCGCAAATTGCATGCTTTACCTTTTCCGCCGCCTATACTCGTATCATGCATGCTTGAAATTTATTGTGAATGCTATAACATGTGGTAAACTCAATCTTAACTTGTAGAATTTAAAATTTGCCAACTTTTCTACCTGAGGTTCTAATTACCCGCCCGCCCACAAGACCCCTCTTCTCGATCTGTTCACAACCTCGTAAGCCTTACAAGCCTGTGAAAGAGAGACACCTGGCACCACTAGAGCTCATATGTTCAGATATGTGCGAGATTAATGGTGTCTTGACTAAAGGTGGAGAGAAATAGTTCATGACGTTGATTGATGATTCCACTTGATTGTGTTATGTGTATTTGTCAAATACTAAGAATTAGGCCATACACTACTGCAAAATCTATAAGGCAGAAGTTGGAAGTGGTATTGCCTCCAGCGATGAAGAACATTTTATCTGCCAATGTTTGACGTGCATGGCTGTAAACAAGAATGTTTCAATGTTTCTGCAAGTCCTCGAATCAAATTGCTTACAGAAGAGTCGATAGTTTTTTTGTTGACATTCTCAAAATGTTTTAGTTGTACAGTAACTATTGGCTCTGATCTATGAATCATTGATATGTGTAGGCACCGTTGTTGTACTTATTATTTGAATCATATGGGTTGGTTGTGAATCTTGGAAGCTGGTAAACACGGCATGATCATGCAGAAGACATCACCCATAACAAGTTGTTCAAACTTGGTATAGTATTGTAATTGTCAAAGTGCGGTAAATGAGCTAATCGTGTGCGTCCTGAGAATAATAATTCTATTTGTTTTGCATGTTGATCCTGCGGCACTGATAGAACAAGCCAATGCTTTGCTTGTTTTAAGAATAAAATTTAAGTAAAGAGAATGAAATTTAAGTAAAGTTACCCTCTCGTGAACGGATGTGTGGCCGAAATAGGTTTCTCGGCTTCCAGATTGGTTTAATGGAGGCGTTTCAATGCGTCGAGCAGGCGTGTTCTTCCGGACGTATAGCATGCCATGGAGGAGGGGTAGTACAACTGTCGCCATGTGTACCCACTCTGTTTACTCACGATTGAATTTCCCCAAGAGCTGAAAAACTAACTGTTGCCGCCGCTTACCAACTACGTTCACTAGTGATTGCAATTCCCCAAGATTGAAAAAATGAACTGTTGATGGCACCCCAGTACCCCAGTACACACCGATCCCCGGTGCCAATAAGGAGCCCTCCGCTCTCCATATCTCTCCATTGTCTTCATCTTCCCCCTACCCCAATCCCCAAAAAAACAAGAACTGCCACATCAACTCTGCGTGAGAAGAGACTCCAATGGTGATCCGAGGGGTGAGTCTGCTGGATACGGACTTCAACAAGGAGTTCACCTTTGAGTTCACCGTTCGGACCCATGGCAGCACCAAGCTGAATATGATGTTGATACATCTCCAACGTATCTATAATTTTTTATTGTTCCATTCTACTATATTATCATTCTTGGATGTTTTATAATCATTTTATAGTCATTTTATATCATTTTTGGTACTAAACTATTGACATAGTGCCAAGTGCCAGTTGTTGTTTTCTGGATGTTTTTTACATCGCAGGGAATCAATACCAAACGCAGCGAAACTTTTTGTGGACTTTTTTGGACCAGAAGACATCCAGTGGGCCGGACAAACACTTGCGGTGCTCCGAGGGGAGCACAACCCACCAGGGCATGCCAGGAGGCCCAGGCACACCCTGGTGGGTTGTTCCCACCTCGGGTGCCAACCAGACTGGCTCTTTGCTCTATAAATACCCAAATATTCCATAAACCCTAGAGGAGTCTACGAAAATCAATTCCAGCCGCCGCAAGTTCCAGAACCTCCAGATCCAATCTAGACACCATCACAGAGGGGTTCACCACTTCCATTGGTGCCTCTCCGATGATGCATGAGTAGTTCTTTGTAGACCTATGAGTCTATAGTTAGTAGCTAGATGGCTTCCTCTCTCTTGTTTCATTATCAATACAATAGTCTCTTGGAGACCCATATGATGTAACTCTTTTTGCAGTGTGTTTGTTGGGATCCGATGAACTTTAAGTGTATGAACAGATTTATCTTTTTACCCATCAAAGTTATTTGAGTCTTCTTTTATCTCTTATATGCATGATTTCTTATAGCCTCGTATTTCTTCTCCAATATTATGGTATTGTTTGGCCAACTTGATCTATTTATCTTGCAATGGGAAGATGTGCATTGTAGTGGGTTCGATCTTACGGTGCTTGATCCCAGTGATAGAAGGGGAACCGACATGAATGTATCGTTGCTACTGAGGATAAAAAGATGGGGTCTATTTCTAAATAAATAGATCTTTTCTACATCATGTCATCGTTCTTATTGCATTGCTCCATTTTTTCATGAAATTAATAAACTAGATGCATGCTAGATAGCAGTCGATGTGTGGAGTAATATTAGTAGATGCAGGCAGGAGTCGGTCTACTAATCTTGGACGTGATGCCTATATAATGATCATTGCCTGGATATCGCCATGATTATTTGAAGTTCTATCAATTTCCAACAGTAATTTGTTCGCCCATCGTTTGCTATTTTCTCGAGAGAAGCCACTTGTGAAACCTACGGCCTCCGGGTCTCTTTCTCATATTGTTTGCCTTTGCGATCTAATTTTCCTTTGATTTTATTTTCAGATCAATTAAACTAAAAATACAAAAATACCTTGCTGCAATTTATCTTATTTGGCGTTCGATCTATCAATATTTACAACTCTCTCACGTCCGTTACCCGAAAGGGATTGACAACCCCTTTTACACGTCGGGTTGCGAATATTTGTTATTTGTGTGCAGATGTTGTTCACGTTGTGTTGCTTGGTTCTCCTACTAGTTCGACAACCTTTGTCTCATCACTGAGGGAAATACCTACCGTTGATGTGATGCATCATCCATTCCTCTTTGGGGAAATACCGACGTAGTTCTAGAAAGCAATCAAAAGGAATTTCTGGCGCCGTTGCCGGGGCGGATCTTCAACATATACCTGGTTCCTAATCACAAATCTCATCTCCTCGCAATTTACATTATTTACCATTTGCCTCTCATTTTCATCTCCCCCACTTCACAAAATTTGCCATTTTTATTCGCCCTCTTTTTCATTCGCCGTTTTCCGATCAGATCTATCGCCTACTTGTGTTCTTGTTTACAATTGCTCCAAGATGATGCAAGAGAACACTAAGTTCTGTGATTTTTCCAATACCAACAACAATGATTTTATTGGCACTCTGATTGCTCCTCCCACCGCGAGTGCGAAGTCTTCTGATATTAATACTGCTTTGTTGTATCTTCTCGCGAAAGATCAATTTTTCGGTACTCCTAATGAGGATGCCGCGTCCCACCTTAACACCTTCGTGGAATTATGCGATATGCAAAAAAAGATGTTGACAATGATATTGTGAAGAAGAAATTATTTCCGTTTTCTTTGTGTGATTCTGCAAAAATTTGGTTTTCTTCTTTGACTCGCAATAGTATCGATTCTTGGAATAAGTGCAAAGATGATTTTATTACTATGTATTTTCCACCCGCGAAAAATATTTCCCTTAGAATCCAGATCATGAATTTCAAGCAACTAGAACATGAGCATGTTTCACAATCATGGGAAAGGATGAAAATGATGCTAAGGAATTGCCCAACTCATAGGTTAAATCTATGGATGATCATACAAAAAATTATGCGAGGTTGAATTTTGTTTCTTGAAATCTTTTGGACTCTACTGCTGGTGGTACTTTTATGGAAATTAATTTGGGTGAAGCCACTGAATTGCTGGATAATATTATGGCGAATTATTCGCAATGGCATACAGAAAAGGCGCCTACTAGCAAAAAAGTTAACTCAGTTGAGATTGATTCTTTGAGTGAAAAAGTTGATGCTCTTATGAAACTAGTTGCTAGTAAAAGTGCTCCTATTGATTTCAATTATATGTCTTCGTCTACTTTGATTGAGAAAAATAGTGATGCCATAGATGTGAATTTTATCTCTAGAAATAATTTCAATAACAATGCTTATAGAGGTAATTCTAATCCTAGGCCTTTCCCAGAAAATTCCTCTAATAATTATGGTAATTCCTATGGTAATTCTTCTTACAATAATAGTAGGAATACCTCTGATCTAGAGAACAACATTAAAGAATTTATCAATACACAAAAGATTTTCAATGCTTCCATAGAAGAAAAATTGAATAAGATTGATGATATGTCTAGGAGTATTGATAGAATTTCTAATGATGTGGAAAATCCCAAGTTGAAATTTTTTGTGCCTAAAGTTGAGGAATGAATTAAAGTTGTTCATGTTTCTATGGATGAAAGTAAGAAAAGAATTGCTATTCTTAGAGCTAGAAGAGAATTTTTATAAAATTCATTTTCTAGTGATTGCTTTCATAAAAATGATGAAGATCTTAAAATGATTGGTGTTTCTTTTATTGATTCCTTGTGTAGTAAATTTCAACTTGATGAAAAAGGGACTGGAGAAGAGTCAACTTTAGTTAGAAGGTGTCCCGATAATTCGGAGGGTGAAAATCTTGTTCAGAAAATTGATAAAAGTAGGTTTGGAGAGGACAAGACTTTAACTAGTGATGTGCCCACTCTATTGGATTAGAAAGACTTTAATTATGATATTTGCTCTTCGATTGATTGTATTTCTTTGTTTCAATCCATGATTAATTCACCCCATGTCTATGAACAAAATAAAGATTTTACTAAACATATCGTTGATGCTATGATGAAAGCTTTATAAGATAAGTTGGAATTAGAAGTATCAATCCTAGAAAGTTGCATGATGAATGGGAACCTACTATCAAAGTCAAAATTAAAAATTATGAGTGTTTTGCTTTGTGTGATTTGGGTGCTAGTGTTTACACAATTCCAAAATCTCTTTGTGATGTTCTTGGTCTTACCAATATTGAAGATTATTCTCTTAATTTGCATTTGGCGGATTCTACTATTAAAAAGCATTGGAAGGATCAATGATGTTTTTATTCTTGCAAATAGGAACTATGTACCCATAGACTTTATTGTTCTTGACATCGATTGCAATCCATCTTGTCCTATTATACTTGGTAGACCCTTTTTGCGCACTATTAGCGCGGAGATTGATATGAAAGAAGGGAATAATAAATTCCAATTTCCCTTGAGAAATGGAATGGAACACTTCCCTATAACCAAGATCAAATTGCCTTATGAATCTATAATGAGGGTAACTTATGGAACATCCAACAAGGATGACAACACTTGAAATCTTGATAGCATGCCTAGCTAAGGGCGTAAAACGATAACGCTCGTTGGGAGGCAACCCAACTTGTATCTTTTTGCTTTTTGATTTCCTTTCTATTTTCAATAAAATACCAATTAATACCTTTGTTTAGATGTGTTTTTATGTTTTGAATAAAGGTTTGTGCCAAGTAAAGCCTTAGGATCATGTTGGGTGATAGTAGATTTGATCTTGCTGAAAAATGGAAACTTTTGCGCACACGTAAAAAATTCTCATTTTTAACATAAGAGTGTTTTTGAGTTGATTATTTTTATAGAAGATTAATATACAAAATTTTCACACTGTCCTATTTGTTTCAAGATTTTTAGAGTTAGAGAAGTATTCGAAATTTCCAGATTGCTACAGACTGTTCTATTTTTGACAGATACTGTTTTCTCTATGTTGTGTGCTTGTTTTGATGATTCTATGGTTTTCTTTGATGAGTTTTTGGCATATAAAAGTTGGAATACAATAGATATAATGCAACAGTAAAATATGAATTGGTTCGATACAGTACTTATAGTAGTGATTTGCCTTCTTATACTAACGGATCTCACGAAGGTTTTGTTGAGTTTTGTGTGATTGAAGTTTTCAAGTTTTGGGTTATCTTACGATGGATGAAGGAATAAGGAGTAAGAAGAGCCTAAGCTTGGGGATTCCCATGGAATCCCAAGCTATTATCCAAAGAGAAGCAAGCAACTAAGCTTGGGCATGCCCACAAGTGTCACCCCCTCTTTCTTCTAACGACCATCGGTATTTTACTCAAAGCTATATTTGTATTCGTCACATACTATGTGTTTTGCTTGGAGCGTCTTGTATGATATGAGTCTTTGCTTGTTCTTTTTCTTTTTAAGTCTTGAATCCTTGTTGTACACACCTATTTGAGAGAGCCAAAATTATGCCATGACTTGATAGAATTGCTCTCTATGCTTCACTTAAATTTTTATGAGCTATGGATTTGCTCTAGTGCTTCACTTATATCTTTTGATCACGGTGTGCTTTAATATTTTTGAAGAAATACTCTCTTGCTTCACTTAGATTTATTTGAGACTTAGTAAAAAAAATAAGAAATTCTCTCTTGCTTCACTTAAATTATTTTGAGAGAAACAAACAATTATGCTCATGATCTTCACTTACATTTGTTTGAGCTTATCAAAAGCAACACATGAAAATTAGTTCCAAAGTGATAGATATCCAAGAAGCATATAATAAAAACTTTCATCAAGATCATTGGACAAAATAAACTTGATTCCTTGTAATAGTTTTGAGATATGATGATGTGATATGTGAGTCATGTTGATGAGTAATTATGCTTTAGTAAGAATATTGGTGTTAAGGTTTGTGATTCCCTATGCAAGCACGAAAGTCAATAGTCATGAAATGAAATTACATCATACTTGTGATGAATTATTCGGTGTTAATTATGGTTAATGCTCGCTTATGAGATTATTTGTTTCCTGGTTGGTCGCTTCCCAATCTTTTGCTAGCCTTCATTTTCCACTAAGTATGATCACTACTTGTGTATCAAAAATCCTTTAAACTAGTTTTGCAACATGAATCCACAATACCTACCTATATGCGGCATTCCTCTACCATTCTAAGCAAATTTGTATGTGCCATATCTAATTTTCAAAATAAATTTCTCTTTTGTGTGCTCGTACCGCTCGTGAGGTGGTGAGGGTGATACCACTTGATAGAGGCAAAGGTGTCCTGTCTTTCGATGAGATGGTGGCTATCGCTTTGGAGGAAGTCGACTTTGATGATCCGACTACGAACGTGCGAGGACGTCGCGCCTTAGCAATCGCTAAACCAACTCCGAGAGGTTATTGACCACGCCGGAGCACGATCAACCTGACCACGAAGGTCTGTTTCCTGCAGGCAAACGAAGAACAAGCAAGAAACTGAGATTGCAATCTGGATATTGCGAATTCAAGAGGAAAGCTTTATTGATCAAGTGGGGTTCTGTGACGTCTTTGTCTGGTCGTTGAACACAAACGAAGTACGTGAAGTTGCTGATGACCCACAACCGTAAGGGATCTATTGCAGCGTTTTCGATAAGTAAGAGTGTCGAACCCAACGAGGAGCAGAAGGTATTGATAAGCGATTCTGAGCAAGAAATTACTGCAAGCACTGAAAGATAACTTTTTAGGGGTTTTCTTGATATAAACGACATGAAAGTAAAAGCAAGCAAAATAAAAGGTACTGAGAGTGACAAGTGGCCCAATCCTTTCTGAGCAAAGGAGAGGCCTAGCAACTGAACTTATAAAGGCTAAAGCGTTCCTGAGGACACACGGGAGAGGTAGTCATGTGCTTTCGCCATATTCCGTATCGATACTATGTTATGTATTGATAAGTGTTGAGCGGGTGGATCTATGCTAGTACACTCTCTAGACTAAGATGAGTGCACTCTTATGATTAAACACCTTGCAAGCATCCGCAAATACAAGATAGAATTTAAGGCAAAAGCCAAACCATAGCAATACGATCGAGGATCCATTGTTCCCTTATGCAAAAGCGTGCGAACTGGGGTTCAGGTTTCTGTCACTCCGGCAACCCACCGTAAGCATTCTTTGTACACAATGTATTCTCCTAGGTCCTTAATAAGGCGAAGTGTTGAGTGTTCGACTCACACAACACCACTAGTAGAATGACAACACAACTTAAGTATCAAACAACACATATTACTTCAACAGCATATGACTACTAACAACAAGACCTTCCCCATGTCCTCAAGAACTAAGGTAACTACTCACAAGACATAAAAGAGATCATGATCAGTGGAGATAAATGGGTGATAAACAATCTGGACATAACAATATTTCTCCAACAAAACTCAATAGCATTCACCACAAAGTAGTAATCAACACCGATGGAGTAGAGAGGATAGGTAGTACGAGTTACAACACAAGTTGCAATTGTGAGATGAGATTTGGATGAAGATGGAGATGGTGCTGGTGTTGGGGATGATGTTGATGATGATCTCGATGATGCCCGTGACGATGGTGATGACGATGGCGGCGATCTCCCCTTCCGGGAGGTGATCTCCCCGGCGGAATCTGCCCGCCGGAGATGGCGTTTTCTTCTCTGTAGGTTTCCACCACGGAGCGGCGGCGGAACTCCGTAAAAACTCTCGTTTTTAGGGTTTTCGGATAACGGAGAGTATATAGGCAAAAGGGGGCAGCAGGAGGTGGGCCAGGGGCTCCAGGCGCCCCCCCCCCGGCGCGGCCAGGGGGGGCGCCCCCAGGGCGCCTGGACGCCCTGTGGCCCCCCTCTGGTTGCCCTTTCGCGTGTCTTCGTGATTCGTCTGAAAAATATCCTCCGTCAATTTTCAGGTAATTTGGAGGTATTCTTCTTCAGCAACCCATCATCCACTTTTTACCGCTGAATCCTGCGTCTGCTGCTTCGGCACCGGAAAGTTGCAAACTGTGTAAAATAGGCCAAAACAACATAAGAACATCATCGTAATGTGAAATATATCAATGAATAAGGATATATTATGATACAAAATAGTGATGCATTTTGGACGTATCAACACCCCCAAGCTTAGACCTCGCTTGTCCCCAAGCGAATACTGAGCTTGGTAAACCTGTCCACAAGTTTAGAGAGTGAAGTGTCGATAAATAGAATACGGACAAGAAGCATCACAGTTTCTTTACCAACTCGAATATCCTCAAGAGCAATCTTCAATTCATAAGGCCCTTATAAAGAGTGGTAACACTTATATTCGGAAGTAGGGCTAAGGAAACTTATCAAATCATGGCAAACATGTCCTTTGGTCAAAAAACAACAAATAGCTTTAACTTTAGCTCTTTCTCTTATGTTTTATGAGATTAATTGAAGCTTTTGAAAGAACATGTTATAAGGCAAGAAGTGAAAGTGTTAACACAAAGGAAGATATTTGCCTTAGCTGGGCTTGACAAACAACTTACTTATCAAATGATAATGTCAACAAGGATACGATATGACAAATCTTAATGCAACTTTATATGAATGAATCCTTATCAACATCAAATGTCTGCTCTCTTTGAGAAATAGAAGGAAGTAGGAATAACTGACTCAACCTAAAATTAAAAGACAGGCCCTGCTCTAGGGAAGTAGGGAAAACTCATGTGCTATCCTTAAATCAAACAGAATGAAAACAAGTTTTGAGAGGTGCATGATTTGTCAACGAATGCTAATAGATAACTCAATTGCTTCTTCAGCTGGACAAGTTTCGAGGAACGGCTCCCGCACGAGGACGATCACATCCTCTTATTCTCCTTTGTTTATCACTGCCAAAGTTTTCTGATTTCTCATGAACAAAGCATGAAGGAGGGTTTGTTTGTTATATTATTTTCGAGCCGGGCGTACTCTTTGCCAGTTCCTTCTCGTATTATGGGTTTGCACATTAGACATGCAATCCCGGGGTGAAGCTTGTCCAACTCAAAAAGACCATGAATTATCTATTACTTCCTCATGAGCTAAAGCAGAGGCACAAAAATAAAAGATTTTGAACATTTAAGGATAACACATAAATTCTGTACTTTAGGAGGTGGTAGTGGAATACCACGAGTAGGAAGGTATGGTGGACTCATATGGAAGGTATTGGTTTAAGGGTATGGATGCACAAGCAGAACTCGGCTTAGTACAGAGTTAGGCTATTTTGAGAGAACAGACAATTGATGACGACTAAGATGCAAAACAATATAAAGCATAAACATTGAAATAAGCATAACACATCAAGTTGTCTTCCTTGTCAGCATAACACTTCAAGCATAATAACATAAAGGTTTTGGCTATGTCGATACTTTAAGAAAATCATGCTTGTTGTTATGACCAAAGCTACGTTTGCCAAGATTAAATAAAGTTTTCACAGCCATACCTGATATAAGGTCAATACTCCCCATAAGAATCATCATATAAGGTCGATTGCGTGAAGAGAATACCGAGTGCAGCAAAAGGAACCAATAAACTTCTCATTAATATTCCATCATAGACGACTCCACACTCACGGATACAATCTCTTCACCGAAGGAGTGATAGACCACAATGACCACACCTATTTCATATAATAACCTCCCTAGACATGATACGACTCTACTTGACTCTAAAAGACAAAAGGTAAAGATAAAGATACCGGGCACTCCCCCAAGCTTGGAACAAGCCAAGGGAAAGCCGTTGCCCAAGGAGATTTCACTCCTCATCCTTGTTGGCGTTGATCACGTAGTCCTCGGCGAAACGCTTCCATGGAAGGGGTTCTCCAGTCTCATATGAGAAGTTCATCTCCTGAATCCTGCATGCAGCACCCATACCCATGCGCATAAACCTTAGTTCATACTCACAGTTCTGGCGATGTAGATCATAAATTTGCCCTTGAAGCTCTTCAATTCTTTCTTCAGACGCGGTGATGCTTTTCCACATCTCCTTCATCTCCTTCATCTCCTTCAAGAAGTAGGTCTTCAGCTCGTTGATGATGTCAAAGTTAGCTTCAACACCACGCTCGATCATCTTCTTGTACTTGAAGACTTCTTGCTCCACTTCTTCCAGCCTGGCCTGGATGCTCCCCTCCTTGATAGGTGATACGTCTCAAACGTATCTACTTTTCCAAACACTTTTGATATTGTTTTGGCCTCATTCTTGCATGATTTGGACTAAACTAACCCGAACTGACGCTGTTTTCAGCAGAGCTGCCTGTATGGTTTATTTGTGTCCAGGAAAACGGATTTTTAAGTATCTCAGAAAAATCCACGAAAAATCACAGAAAATCCACGCACCCGAAGGAACCAGATGCCAGAAGTGGGGCCAGAGGGGGGCCAGGGGGTGCCCAGGCGCCCTATGGGCGCCCCCCCTGGGCCGCGCCGGGGGGGCGCCTGGGCAGGTCCCACGCCCCCTGGTGCCCTACTTTAGCCCGTATTTTTCCTCCCGACGCAGAAACCCCAGATCGGAAGTCCTTTCGCAGTTTTTCGTCGCGGAGCCGCCGCCACCCTCTGTTCTTCCTCGGGAGGGCTAATCTGGAGGTTGAATTGGCCTCCGGAGAGGGGAGATCGTTGCCATCGTCATCATCATCACCAGTCCATCATCCCTCCATGACTTCTCCCTCCATGTGTGAGTAATTCCCCCGCTGTAGGCGAAGGGGATGGTAGGGATTGGATGAGTTAGATCATGTAATAGTTTATCAGATTGTTGGGGGCATGTTGCCTATCATCTACTATGGTGTTTATCATCTTTGCTTCAACTTGTTATTCTTAATGCTTGACACTTAGGGCCCGAGTGCCATGATTTCAGATCTGAACCATATGTGTTTGCATGAATATATTTGTGTTCGTGATCCTATCTATGAGTTGTTTGCACCTGTTACGGTCCGGAAACGGTGATCCCAAAAGTGACAGCTTGGGACACCAAAGGGGATGGTCCGTAGTTTGAGGATTACATGTATCCATTGAGTTCATTGCTTTGTTCCGGTGCTCTTTGACAGGAGCACCTTAATATCCATAAGTTCCTTTTGGCCCCGTTCATAGCGAGATGGTAGGACAAAAGATGTTGTGCGAGTTCTTATTGCAAGCACGTACAACTACCTACGGGATACATGCCTAATGTTTGATATTTGCCTAGATGATCATTACTTTTCCGTGTGCCGTGCCCCAAGTTAGAAACTATCTCATCCATGCAGTGCCCAACCATCCATCTCCCTAGCCTACAGTGTTTTAAACCCTGCTTGTCACTAGTCGCTACTTTCGCTATTTACTTTGCCGTTTACTACTGTTATTTACTTTTGCTGTTTACTTTTACTATTACTATCATCACTATCATATCACTGTTACCACTTATCTTTTGTTGCAAGTAAGTATATTTCAGGTGCGGTTGAATTGACAACTCAACTGTCAAAGCTTATAAATACTCTTTGGCTCCCCGTGTGTCGAATCAATAAATTGGGTTATTCTTACCCGCGAAGACTATCTCGATCCCTTACGGTTGAGGGTTATCAAGTTCCGTTTTCTGGCGCCGTTGCCGGGGAGCATAGCAATATTTACAAGTCTACTTGAGGTATCCTACCTGCTGCACTTTATCTACTATGGGTAAGAAAGGAGACCCCAAGGTTCCTATCTTACTATCTACTACAAGAAGAGGTACTGCTCTGAGCACTAGTGCTACACTTGATTCACCTTCCGTTATGAGTAAGTTTGCCTCACCACCACCACATGATGCTCATACTGAATCTGTTACTATGGCTGATACTCTTGATGATGCTTCTACTACTTTTGATGATGATATTAGTTCGCTTGGTTATGCTCTTGAGAAACAAATTGCTGTTGCTGCTGAAAAATATGGAATTGAACTTCCTGTTGCTCGCTACCCTATTGGTGAAACTTATGATTATCCTGATTTGAGTAAACTCAAAGAGAGGCTCCTTGATGATGATTACTATATGCTTGATGAAGATCTATGCAGGGAACTGATAGAGTTTGCTGGCTCTGACCCTAAAGTTATTAAGAAAATATTTGAAAAACACTCTTTGAAAAACAAAACCGTTCCTAATCCTAAATTTGCTACATCTCCTATATGCATTGATGATCCTGATTATGATTTATCTGTTGATTTTTCACTTATACCTATGGTTGAAGCTGACCCTTTTATGGCAGAGAAAATGATGATGCTATTGCACACCTGACTAAACTCGGTGAGTTGGGTAGCCTGTTTACCACAGATGAGAAGATACGATACTTTTATGTGACCAAGCTTCTTCCTTTCTCCTTAAAGGAGGGTGCTAAAGCATGGTATGATTCACTCCCATGCGGTTCCATTAAGAGTCCTCAGGACTTAGCTCACTCTTTTCTTGATAAGTACTTTCCTGCTCACATGCAACATGCTGCTTTACAAATAATTTATAACTTTAAACAGTTGCAGGATGACTCCCTCCCTAAAGCTTGGGGGAGGTACTGCGGTCTGATTCGGGCTAGACCAGGACATGAAATCCCTAAGAATGAATTAATCGATATATTCTATGCTGGTCTAACTGATGAATCCAGGTCCTATTTGGACAGTTGTGCTGGTTGTGTTTTCAGGAAAAGAACACCGGACGATGCGGAAGACTTAATGGGCAGGATTGCCAAAAATCATGAAGATTGGTCCGTCCCTGAACCACCTCCACCAACGAAGAAGAGGGGCATGTTTGTTCTGAGCCCCGAGGATATGCGAGAAGCAAACAAGTCTATTAAAGAGAAAGGTATTAAAGCTGAAGACGTGAAGAATCTACCCCCTATTGAGAAGCTGTGTGAGCCTACTACTTACCCTCCTATGGTAGAGGTACACTCTCTTTTAGATTTCAACGCAAGTAAAATCCCTCATGGTAAGCCTCCTGATCAATGTTTAGATGAGTTTGATAATTTTATTATGAAACAAAATCATTTTAATGAGAGGATAGAAAGTCAGTTGCATGATAATTCCCTTGCTATCAAAAAACTGCTTGATGTTTTAGATAGGACAGTTAATGATGTTCAATGTCTTGTGAAGCATTTTCATATGGTTCAAACTCAGCTTGATCAAATTTCTAATGTGCAAAGAGATTTGCTTGCTAACAATGCCAAACAAGATGATTTGCAGGCTTTTGGAATTAAGACCCGAGGAGGAACTAGCACTCAAGATCCTGTTTATCCAGAGGGGCATCCGAAGAGAATCGAGCATGATTCTCAAATACAGGAAGAAGAAATTGTTGGCTCTCCAAAGAAAAAGAAGAAACATAAGGAGACTGACAATTCTAATGATCCTATTGCAGATGAAGAACCAGCTATTGATCCCAATAGTGTATCTATCTCCGATGCTGAGACAGAAGACGGTGCTGAACCTGAAGGTAATAATAATGAGAAGAATGATCCGCCTGAAGTTCGAGAAGAAGAAGCACCTGACAAACGTAAGAGGTACACTAAAGAAGACTTCATCGCAAGAAAACATGGGAAGGAAAGAGAACCATGGGTACAGAAACCCATGCCCTTTCCAGGTAAGTCCATCAAATCTAAAGAAGAAGAGCATTATAATAAGTTTTGTGAGTGGATTAAACCTCTTTTTCTTCAGATACCCTTGACTGATGCTATTAAGTTACTTCCTTATTCAAAATATATGAAAGATATTGTCACTAATAAAAGAAAAGTTTGTAATGATGCAATATCTACTATGCTTGCTAACTATTCTTTCAGTGGAAAGATTCCTGAGAAGCTCGGTGATCCAGGTATACCCACCATTCCTTGTTCCATAAAGAATAATTATGTCAAAACTGCTTTATGTGATCTTGGAGCAGGAGTGAGTGTTATGCCTCTCTCTCTTTACGAGAGGCTTTGTTTAGAGAAACTAATTCCTACAGATATCTCCCTTCAGATGGCTGACAAGTCAACCGCTGTTCCGATAGGTATTTGTGAGGATGTTCCAGTTGAAGTTGCTAATTGTTTAATTCTTACTGATTTTGTTGTGCTTGACATGCCTGAGGATGGGAGCATGTCCATTATTCTTGGTAGACCTTTCCTTAACACCGCAGGTGCTATTATTGATTGCAATAAAGGGAAGGTTACTTTTCATGTGAATGATAAAGAACACACGGTATATTTTCCGAAGAAGACCGACAGGAGGCATGCCCTCAACTCTATAGAGAATATCGAGACCGTGAAGATTGGAGAATGGGATTGTCCACTACATGTGCCTCACAAATACAAAACTATCATGATAGGGACAATGTCCATCAAGGTAAAGGTTCAGTGATTACTTCGTGAGAGGTGAGACTTTTTGCTCTATATATCGCCTGTTTGTTGGTAAGACTTGATCAACCTTATTAACAAATATGTTTTATATGGATAAAAAGTTGAGCCTGTTATGTTTTCACTTGTTTTTAGTTTTTGTCCTACTTGTTGTACCAAGTATTTATGTTTTTGAAGCTTCACAATACTACTAACTGCTTCAAGTTTTCAGAGAGTTTCGCAACTTTTTGAACTTCGAAAAAAGTTCAATAGTGAAGTTTTTAGAAAAATTCCAGAAAAATTATAATAAAAATTTCCACAACAGGAGAGACCCAGAAAGTCCTGGGGCCAGCCAGGGGGGCCACCAGTGGCCCAGGCGGCCAGCTGGCGCGGCACAGCCCCTGGCCGCACCCACAGGGCGCCTGGGGCCCACGGGACCCCCCTCCAGGTACTTCTTCTTCCTCCCTCTCTCTCTTTCTCCAAAAACACGAGTTCTGCTGTTGTTCTTGTGTTCTTGCTGTTCTTGGAGGCGATTCTTCGATCTCTCTCTACAGCCCATCATTTGAGCTGAAATTTTGAGCAAATACTCCCTGGTATGTGACTCCTCCACCCCTCCAATTAGATTTTTGATTGGTTGCCTCATTTGTGAGTATTTAGTAGTTCTGGGTGCTGTAGAGATGAGCTTGCATGCATGTGTAGAAAGTTATTTTCCAAGTTTTGATGCAAGTTTATGCCTTGGGCAAGTGAGTTGAGTAGTTTGCCTTAGCTCACTTTGTTTTAATCCTCGTTTTTGTAAATTGTAAAAAATTTCAGAAATGAGTTTATTAGGAAGGGCAAAAGGGTGGCTTGAGAAGAGGAGGCCCGCACACTCTGATCGAGTTACTAGAGCCGCGGCTTCACCATCGACTGCTAGGGTGAGCTATAATGAAGATCATGTGCCCCTGGAGTTGTTGGAAGACACAAGTCCAGCACGTGCGATGACGTTTCCATGTGATGAATTCATGGAAGCTGCGGGAATCAAGGATGAGTTTTATAATCTTTGTGCTAATGCAGGTTTGACACGACTCGTCACGAGCCGTGTTACTCAGTATCAAAAACTCACCTCCAGTTTCATTAACAGTTTTAGATATAATCCTGATTCAGGTGCTATTGAGTTCAAAATTTATAATGATCTTATCACCATGACTTTGGGAAATTTTTGTGAAATAATAGGTGTGCCGAACGTTGGGAGGACGGCTAGGATGGCCACTCAGCCCTCCGAGCTGAAAACCATCATCAACTCTCTCTGCAACATGGGTACGAGGGATATTCATGGGTCGAAGATCTCCAGCATCTTATTTCCTCACCTCAGGTATTTTGCATATTATATTGCCAGTGGGGTGTTAGCTAGTGACAACACGAGCAGCATTTCTGCTCCAGATATTGCTATCCTGGCAGCAGCCCTCTCAGGGAGGTCTGATTATAATCTGGGTACCTTAATTGCTCGACGCCTTGCTATGAACGGTAACAAGGGGGACTTATATGGTGGCGTTTACGCCACACTTATCTTAGAGCATCTTGGAGGCACCCCACACCCTGATGATACTCCTTTTACTTATTTAAGCTTTGATCTTGCTGCTATGAAAAGACATAAGTTTGTTACCATGGGTTCTGAACTTAATAATCTTATCTATATCCTGCGTTTCGGAACTGCCGCGGAACGCGAGATCCGTCTACCTGCACCTCTTTTGTTTGATTTTTCTCGCAGGAACGGATGGTCCTTTGATGTTGTTCAGTTCGATGAGTTCATGGTCCAGCATCAGTTTCATAACCCCATGGAGGGGGTTGTGCCCGACGAGGAGAGGCACGATGAGATACCACATTTTCAGGAAGGGACCGCCACCGAGTTTGGTGAAGGGTCTTCCTTTGTTTGGCGTTCGGAGCCTTCCTCGTGGGAGACTCCGAGGAGTTTGGTGTACGCGCCAGCATCCTTCTACGACCCGTGGACTCACCACCATACCCCTGGAGCAGGAGGCTCCTGGGGGCAGTAGCTGCTACCAACTTAGGCCAAAAGCCTAAGCTTGGGGGAGTACATGCCCTTCTCACTTTTCCATTGTATTATCCGTTTTATTCGCTTTGATCTTTTCGAAGTTTTTGCCCGTTCTTCTTTATTTCTCTCTTTGCAAAAACAACAAAAAGATTTTCTCTTTCTTTTGCTTTTTATTCAACCTTTGAAAAAACCAAAAAGATTTCCTTTCTCTCTTTAGTTTGCTTTGTTTTCAGAGATCAACTCGAGTCCGTGATGGCATTTGATTATATTTCCTACGTTCGATCGTGCAAGTGACAAGCAGTGATGACGAAGATCGACTGGAAGGAAGCAACAAGGAAGACCGGTATGAACTCTTATTGTTTCTACTTTTGTACATATGCCTGAACTTATGATCTAGAGACCAGCTTGTAGCGACATAGTGCTATGTTTACAATGCTCTTCCAGTGGTTCATGCTTTCCTTGTGGCTAGTCTCGAATAACTAGAGTATATAATGTGTTATTGAAATGATCTACATGCATTGCACTATTCATAGTCTGGTATACTAAGGTGGTATTTCCCTTTAGAGAATTTTTGGATTGACTTGGCACATGCTTACACATGTTAAGACTAAAAGGTCTACTTTGCCTTGATGATCTTTGAGTTTTAGAATAGTTATATCACTTTCATGCCCGATTCAATGTTGCTTTGTCGCTCTGCATGATTATGACCGTTATTACTCTCTAGTTGGTCGCTTCCCAGTCTTTTGCTAAACCTCCACCTGTACTAAGCGGACTGACTGCTTGTGCATCCAAACCCTTCAAACCAGTTATGCCATATGAGTCCATTATACCTTCCTATACATGGTATTTACCTGCCATTCCTAACGAAGACTTTCATGTACCATCTCGAAACTAATCAAAAGCATTTCCTTTTTGTGCCTATGTTTTAGCTCATGAGGAAGTAGTAGTTAATTCATGATCTTTTTAAGTTGGAAAAGTTTCACCCCTGGATTGCATGTATAATGTGCAAACCCCTAATATGAAAAGGAACTGGCATTGAGTGCGCCCGGCTCAAAAAGATAATATAACAAACAAACCCTCCTTCACGCTTTGTTCATGAGAAATCAGAAAACTTTGGCAGTGATAAACAAAGGAGATTAAGAGGATGTGATCGTCCTCATGCGGGAGCCGTTCCTCGAGACTTGTCCACTTAAAAGGTGATGGAGTTATCTGCTAGCATTCGTTGACGAAATATGCACTTCTCAAAACATGTTTACTTCTGTTTTTAAAACCAAGAGCTCTGGTACATGTTTAGTTTTTGTTTCCGACCACGGGTTTTCAACCTTGCCAACAAAAGCCACGGTTCGAGAGTCTTACCTTCTTTCTTCAAAGCACTAACTAGGAGAGCATAATTGTCATTTTGAGTGTAATGTGCATTGTCCCAAAGTATTACATTGTCTTCTGCATACTTGTGATATGATTTATTCTGAAATTCTTAGTTCTAGTCTCCTTTAAAACTCTGGAGGAGTCTCTACATTTATGTTTTGCTTCACTCATGGAGGCTAGCGAGATACCACCCTAATATGCTCAAGCTATGTGCAATGTAATCTTGTCTTGATTTTCAATAATATATTATTTACCTTAAGTATTTGTGACTGGTCACTTGAAAGAAGGATTGCTCTTTGCATTGTCCTCATAGTACCGTTTCAATACTCGCTAAACTCTTTTCGTAGTACATGATTATATACATCTAATGAAGCAAAAGAGTTTGTCAAAGTTTTCTTTGTCGCGTCCAGTTCGTTGAACTGAATTGCTTGAGGACAAGCAATATGCTAATCTTGGGGGAGTTGATACGTCTCAAACGTATCTACTTTTCCAAACACTTTTGATATTGTTTTGGCCTCATTCTTGCATGATTTCGACTAAACTAACCCGGACTGACGCTGTTTTCAGTAGAGCTGCCTGTATGGTTTATTTGTGTGCAGGAAAACGGATTTTTAAGTATCTCAGAAAAATCCACGAAAAATCACAGAAAATCCACGCACCCGAAGGAACCAGATGCCAGAAGTGGGGCCAGAGGGGGGCCAGGGGGTGCCCAGGCGCCCTGTGGGCGCGCCACCCCCCCTGGGCCGCGCCGGGGGGGCGCCTGGGCAGGTCTCACACCCCCTGGTGCCCTACTTTAGCCCGTATTTTTCCTCCCAACGCAGAAACCCCAGATCGGAAGTCCTTTCGCAGTTTTTCGTCGCGGAGCCGCCGCCACCCTCTGTTCTTCCTCGGGAGGGCTAATCTGGAGGCTGAATTGGCCTCCGGAGAGGGGAGATCGTCGCCATCGTCATCATCATCACCACTCCATCATCCCTCCATGACTTCTCCCTCCATGTGTGAGTAATTCCCCCGCTGTAGGCAAAGGAGATGGTAGGGATCGGATGAGTTAGATCATGTAATAGTTTATCAGATTGTTGGGGGCATGTTGCCTATCATCTACTATGGTGTTTATCATCTTTGCTTCAACTTGTTATTCTTAATGCTTGACACTTAGGGCCCGAGTGCCATGATTTCAGATCTGAACCATATGTGTTTGCATGAATATATTTGTGTTCGTGATCCTATCTATGAGTTGTTTGCACATGTTACGGTCCGGAACCGGCGATCCCAAAAGTGACAGCTTGGGACACCAAAGGGGATGGTCCATAGTTTGAGGATTACATGTATCCATTGAGTTCATTGCTTTGTTCCGGTGCTCTTTGACAGGAGCACCTTAATATCCATAAGTTCCTTTTGGCCCCGTTCGTAGCGGGATGGTAGGACAAAAGATGTTGTGCAAGTTCTTATTGCAAGCACGTACAACTACCTACGGGATACATGCCTAATGTTTGATATTTGCCTAGATGATCATTACTTTTCCGTGTGCCGTGCCCCAAGTTAGAAACTATCTCATCCATGCAGCGCCCAACCATCCATCTCCCTAGCCTACAGTGTTTTAAACCCTGCTTGTCACTAGTCGCTACTTTTGCTATTTACTTTGCCGTTTACTACTGTTATTTACTTTTGCTGTTTACTTTTACTATTACTATCATCACTATCATATCACTATTACCACTTATCTTTTGTTGCAAGTAAGTATATTTCAGGTGCGGTTGAATTGACAACTCAACTTTCAAAGCTTATAAATACTCTTTGGCTCCCCGTGTGTCGAATCAATAAATTGGGTTATTCTTACCCGCGAAGACTATCTCGATCCCTTACGGTTGAGGGTTATCAATAGGTCCCTTCAGATCTTCTTGATGAAGGACACCGTCCTCCATCCGAACAACCTGAGGGTGCTTCTTCACCTTAGCGAGGTAAGGGTTGATGACGTTGATGACGAACTTGTCCTTGGGGGAACTTGGGGAAGCCATGGCACCTAGATCCAGCTGAAAGATTCCCTGGCAGAAACAGATCGAAAAGAAAACACACGAAATCGCAAGATACGTTGCCGGAACAATCCGGGCAAATATATAGCAAAAATTTATGCATAGAAAGGAAGGTAACAGGCTAAAGCGGGGTCGGAGACGGACTCCCGGGTGTCCAGGCGCCCTGGCGGCGCGGCCAAGAGGTAGGGCGCGCCAGGGGGGCGCCTGGACCCCCTGGAGCTCGTCTCCGGCTCCACTTAGGCTCAGAATATTACTAATTTTGCAAAAACTCATAATACGGAACTTTTATGGCGGTTCGCGATGTTTCCTTACCGTACTACATACCTTTTCTTTACTCTGCTTCTGCTGGCGTCTGAAACAGGGCTGCAACATGTTCTTCGTGAGTTGTTGTGTATATTATATTCACATCAACATTGACAGGGTCTCCTGCTATGTAATGTTTAAGTCTTTGCCCATTCACAACTTGAGGTTTGGTGCCTTCAAAATTGTTAATCTTAATTGCACCAGACTGATAGACTTCTTCAATATGAAATGGCCCTTCCCACCTGGAAAGTAGTTTGCCTGGAGAAAACCTGAAACAGGATCTAAACAACAAAACTTTATCACCAACATTAAATTCACGTTTCAAAATCTTCCTATCATGCCACTTCTTTACCTTTTCCTTGAACATTTTAGCGCTCTCGTAAGCTTCACTTCTCCATTCATCTAGAGAAGTCAAGTTCATGAGACGCTTCTCACCAGCTAATTTTGGGTCAGCATTAAGCTCTCTAACAGCCCAGAAAGCTTTGTCCTCTAACTCTAATGGCAAATGGCAAGCCTTGCCATACACCATCTTTAGGGGGACATGCCCACGGGGTTTTTGTAAGCAGTTCTATACGCCCACAAAGCATCTCCTAACTTATTTGACCAGTCCTTTCTATTTCTGTTTACTGTCTTCTGTAAGATCAACTTAATCTCTCTATTGGTGAGCTCAACTTGCCCACTAGTTTGAGGATGATATGGTGAAGCAATTCTATGGTTGACATCGTATTTGGCTAAAGCTTTTCTAAAAGCTCCGTGCGTGAAGTGTGATCCTCCATCAGTCATGAGATACCTTGGTACATCGAACCTAGGAAAAATTACATCTTTAAGAATTTTCAAAGATGTCTTGTGATCAGCACTTTCAGTGGGGATTGCTTCAACCCACTTGGTCACATAATCAACAGCTACTAAAATGTGAATGTACTTGTGCGAAGAAGGAAAAGGACCCATAAAATCAAACCCCAACAATCAAAAGGTTCAATCACTAGTGAGTAATTCATAGGCATCTCATTCCTTCTACTAATGTTACCAACTCTCTGACATTTATCACAGTCTAAAACATAATTTCTAGCATCCTTAAAGAGAGTAGGTGATACGTCCAAAACGTATCTGTAATTTCTGCTTGATCCATGCCTCTTTTGGGTGATATTGCTATGATATTTATACACTTCCATACACTTTTGATCATATTTGGACTAACCTATTAACTCAGTGCACCCCAGTGCTAGTTTCTGTTTTCGGCTGTTTTTGTATTTCAGGTTTTCACATTACGAGAACTGCCAAGAAAAATCCAGAAAAATTATATAAAAAATTAGCGTTCCAAAAACTACCGTGCGCCCGAAGGACAGCCGGGGGGGGGCCACCAGGGCTCCAGGCGCCCTGGCGGCGCCCCCCCCCTGGGCCGCGCCGGGGGGGGGGGGCGCCTAGGCCCCCCGAGGCTCCTCCGATGCCCCCCTTTGGCATATATTTAAAGCGTCTCCCAAAACCCTCGAGACAGGAACTCTTTTTCGCGATCTCATCTCTGTTCCGCCGCCGCCGCCGCTTCCAAGATCGGGAGCACCAGGAGGACTCTTCCCGGCACCCTGCCGGAGGGGAGGATCACCACCGGGAGCCTCTCCACCACCATGGACGCCTCCCGGATGAGTTGTGAGTAGTCTCCCTTGGACCATGAGTCCATGACCAGTAGCTATGTGATGTTCTCCTCCCGTTCTTGTGCTTCACTAATTAGTCCTCGTGAGCTGCCCTACATGATCGAGGCACATATGTAATCCTTATGCTGTTGCTATGATGATTTTGCTGGGATCCGATGGATTATGAGATTATGTTCAGATTGTGCTTGAGTAATATATTTGATCTACCTCTTTTATATTTATGTTTGTAAGTAATTCTTGCATGTTCTCCGTTGTTATTTATTGCTTTGGCCAAGTAATAGGTAGTGACTCCAAGAGGGAACGTTATGCTTGATTGTGGGTTCATGCCCCTCGATGACTAGTTTGAGTGACAGAAACATGAGTCCAGGGGATGTGTTGTTGCCACAAGGGGGAAAACAACGGTGCTTGTGCCCGCGGGTGCAAGGATTGTTTACTTTACGCAAAGTTCTTTTAATGCAGTTGTCTGTTGCATTGAGTTTACACTATGGGTGGGACTCGCAACTTAATACCAGCGAGATGTTCTGGATAGATATCTCAAGGTGGATGATTAGTAGTAGATATTGATGGATTTCGGTCTACTTACTTTGGCGTACCGCCCATGCTTTGAACCTCAACCTTTCTTGCAATGTAGTCAGCATTGGTTTGCGCACATGGTCCTGTCAATTGCCCAGCTGTAATTCGTTTACCTCACATAGCTGTTTTATCGTCTTTTGGGAGAGAGACATCACTAGTGAACATCATGAGACTCCGGTCCATATTACCATCATTGATCACATCCGCTATTTACTTTTCGCTATTATTTACTATTGCAATTATATCTATCACTACTATCACTTGCGTTTAATCCTTTGTGAACTACAAGGCCGGAGGGATTGACAACCTCTCTGTACTCGCTGGGAGCAAAGTTATTTGTATATGTGTGCAGGTCCACGTTGATTGCTAATATCTGGCGCCGTAGCAGTTGACACCTTCTTGTTGAACCTAGGAGTCTCTGGGGATTCGATCCTTGGTATCTTTGCCAAGGGAAAAACTTCCGCAACACTACATCTCTCACCTTCCACTTGGGGTAACCAACGAGGGGCGAGAAGCCTAGCAGTAGGCCAATAAAAACCTGATTGAAGAACCTTATGTGCAGTCCTTTCACCGGCATGATGTCCTCCATAGGGACTATCATGACACCGTCTGAGAATGTCCTTCTGCTCATGTTTCGGTATGCATCTTCTCACGATCCCGTCGGGACCTTCTTTGAAAAGATGTGGGTCATCCCAAAAGTAGTGCCTCAAATCATGAAAGAACTTCTTCCTTTGCTGAAATGTTAAACCTGGAGGCAAATACTTTGCAACAATAAAATTAGCATAATCTGCATACCAAGGATCGGAAAGAGATTGTACTTTTACAATGGCAAGTTGCTCGTCTGGAAAACTATCGTTGACTGGGATGGGATCATGCGGTATATCTTCCATCCTTGAAAGATTGTCCGCCACCGGATTGTCTTCTCCTTTCCTATCAACAATCTGCAAATCAAATTCTTTGATGTCCCTCGGATAAGGCATCCTCTCAATAGCTACGATCTTGGCCTTGTCCACTTCAATTCCCCTTTCGGAAATCTTGTGACCAAGAACAATTCCTTCATTAACCATGAAGTGGCACTTCTCCCAGCTGAGTACCAAATTTGTCTCCTCGCATCTCTGCAAAACTTTATTAAGGTTGTGGAGACAATGGTCAAAAGAAGTTCCATAGACGGAGAAATCGTCCATGAAGACTTCCATAATATCCCCACAGAAACCATGAAAGATAGCAGACATGCACCTTTGAAAAGTAGCAGGGGCATTACATAAACCAAAAGGCATACGCCTGTAAGCATAAGTACCAAAGGGACAAGTAAAAGTGGTCTTCTCTTGATCAGCAGTGTTAACATGAATTTGAGAGAAGCCAGAATAACCATCGAGATGACAAAAGTGGGTATTTTTGGATAACCTTTCAAGCATTTGGTCGATGAACGGCAACGGGTAGTGATCCTTCCTGGTTGCCTTGTTCAGCTTCCTGTAATCAATACACATTCCATATCCAATAATAATTCTCTGAGGTATTAGTTCATTCTTATCATTAGGAACCACAGTTGTACCTCCTTTCTTAGGAACACAATGTACCGGGCTTACCCACTTACTATCAGCTATAGGGTAGATAATACCTGCGGCTAGAAGCTTGAGAATCTCAGTTCTCACAACATCCACCATCTTCGGGTTCAACCGTCGTTGATGATCAACAACTGGTTTAGCATCAGGCTCAAGGTTGATAGTATGTTGACAGATAGATGGACTAATCCCCTTAAGGTCATCAAGGGTATAGCCAATTGCACATCGGTGTTTACGAAGTACTCCCAATAGTCGCTCTTCTTCATATCCTGAAAGGTTAGAATTGATAATAACAGGATATACTTTGTTTTCATCTAAATAAGCATACTTGAGCGTATCTGGAAGAGGTTTAAGATCGAACACCGGGTCTTCTTTCGGTTTTGATAAAATTCCCAAAGGTTCAACCGGAAGGTTGTGCTTCAGGATAGCAGGTTGCCTCAAGAATATTTCATCTAGTTCATTTCTTTCCTGCATATGCAAATCATTCTCGTGGTCCTCCATATATTGCTGCAAAGGATCATTAGGGGGAATAGCAATAGAAGCAATACTTTCAATAAGTTTATCATCACTAGGTAAATTGGTACCACGAGGCTGCTTAGAGAACTTAGAAAAATTAAATTCATATGGCTCACCATTGAATTCAACAGAAACTTTACCTTTCTTGCAATCTATTATAGCTCCACAAGTTCTAAGAAAAGGTCTACCAAAAATAATTGGACAAAAATTGTCCCTCTCTGAACCAAGTACTAGAAAGTCGGTAGGGTATTTTACCTTTCCACATAGGACTTCAACGTCCCTCACAATTCCGATAGGAGAGATAGTTGTTCTGTTTGCAAGATGAATGGTAACATCAACTTCTTCAAGTTCACAAGGGGAAATCTCACCGATGATCTCTTCATAAAGTGAATAGGGGATAGCACTTGCACTCGATCCCAAATCACATAGCCCATAATAATTATGATCTCCTATTTTAACAGATACCACTGGAGTACCTGAAATTGGGCCTTTATTCTTGGCTGTGACAAGGTTAGTGAAAACAGCACAAAAATTTATATTGGAATCCAAAACATCATTAGTAACAAGGTCTTTAATCAATGCAACTTGAGGATCGACCCTGATCTGGTCCTCGGGCTCATCAACTCTTCTCTCACTTTTATTTATTATGCCTGTCACAAGAGAGTGCTCCCTTATCCTTGCGGGAAAAGGAGGCTGTTCATATATAACTGCAGGCAAAATAGGGTCAGCAACATGAATATCAACAGGTAGCTCTTTAAAAGGTTCATGATGCTGGTCTCTCTTCTTTTTAAAAGAATCAACGTGAGAGGCAAAATTCTTACAGAAGTCAATCACTAGATGGGAATCAAGACCAATCTTAGAGCAAAAAGTATTGAAGTAATCAGTTTTCACATAGCTCTCAATATAATCATGTTCATAATTTATAGCGGGTTCAATACCTTTATCAATTTCCCAATCTTCGGTATTCCTCTGATCCTTTCAATGAGATCCCACCTTTCTTCAACACTTTTCGTCTGAAATACCCCACTAGAGGAGGCATCCAGCATCTCCTTATCCTGACGAGAAAGCCTGGCATAAAAATTTGTAAGTATAATTTCCTTGGGAAGCTTATGAATATGGCATTTGAGCATTAGGGACTTCAATCTCCCCCAAGCTTGAGCAGTGCTTTCTCCGTCATGAGACCTAAAGTTATAGATATAATTCCTGTCTTGATGAATTTCATGAAGAGGATAAAACTTAGTATAAAAGAGAGACATAAGCTCTTGCCAGTCAAGGAAGTGTGAGTTATCGAGAAGCCTATACCAATCTGAAGCTTTATCTATAAGTGATACGGCAAACAATTTCCTCATGACAAACTCCCTCGATACACCTGCAAGCTTAAATAATGAACATAGTTGTGACAGATATAGCAAGTGTTCACCGGGATGTCTGTCTCCTGCATAACGATTAGCCAAAACATAATCGATAATACCAGCTGGTATTTTATAGGGCACAATTTCAGTAGGAGGAGGAGCAACCACCACAGGTGTGGGGCGCCTTCCCACAAGCAACGATCCAATAACAAGGTTGTCTATAAGGACAAAGAGTAGCAATAGCAAAAATAAGAACAGAATTATAAAAACTTCCTTACCAGTTTCACTTTACCAATAGCGCTACGCTCCCCGGCAACGGCGCCAGAAAACGGTACTTGATGACCCACAACCGTAACTGATCTATTGCAGCGTTTTCGATAAGTAAGAGTGTCGAACCCAACGAGGAGCAGAAGGTATTGATAAGCGATTCTGAGCAAGAAATTACTGCAAGCACTGAAAGATAACTTTTTAGGGGTTTTCTTGATATAAACGACAGGAAAGTAAAAGCAAGCAAAATAAAAGGTACTGAGAGTGACAAGTGGCCCAATCCTTTCTGAGCAAAGGAGTGGCCTAGCAACTGAACTTATAAAGGCTAAAGCGTTCCTGAGGACACACGGGAGAGGTAGTCATGTGCTTTCGCCATATTCCGTATCGATACTATGTTATGTATTGATAAGTGTTGAGTGGGTGGATCTATGCTAGTACACTCTCTAGACTAAGATGAGTGCACTCTTATGATTAAACACCTTTCAAGCATCCGCAAATACAAGATAGAATTTAAGGCAAAAGCCTAACCATAGCAATACGATCGAGGATCCATTGTTCCCTTATGCAAAAGTGTGCGAACTGGGGTTCAGGTTTCTGTCACTCCGGCAACCCACCGTAAGCATTCTTTGTACACAATGTATTCTCCTAGGTCCTTAATAAGGCGAAGTGTTGAGTGTTCGACTCACACAACACCACTAGTAGAATGACAACACAACTTAAGTATCAAACAACACATATTACTTCAACAGCATATGACTACTAACAACAAGACCTTCCCCATGTCCTCAAGAACTAAGGTAACTACTGACAAGACATAAAAGAGATCATGATCAGTGGAGATAAATGGGTGATAAACAATCTGGACATAACATTATTTCTCCAACAAAACTCAATAGCATTCACCACAAAGTAGTAATCAACACCGATGGAGTAGAGAGGATAGGTAGTACGAGTTACAACACAAGTTGCAATTGTGAGATGAGATTTGGATGAAGATGGAGATGGTGCTGGTGTTGGGGATGATGTTGATGCTGATCTCGATGATGCCCGTGACGATGGTGATGACGATGGCGATGATCTCCCCTTCCGGGAGGTGATCTCCCCGGCAGAATCTGCCCGCCGGAGATGGCTTTTTCTTCTCTGTAGGTTTCCGCCACGAAGCAGCGGCGGAACTCCGTAAAAACTCTCGTTTTTAGGGTTTTCGGATAACAGAGAGTATATAGGCAAAATAGGGCAGCCGGAGGTGGGCCAGGGGCTCCAGGCGCCCCCCCGGCGTGGCCAGGGGGGGCGCCCCCAGGGCGCCTGGACGCCCTGTGGCCCCCCTCTGGTTGCCCTTTCGCGTGTCTTCGTGATTCGTTTGAAAAATATCCTCCGTCAATTTTCAGGTAATTTGGAGGTATTCTTCTTCAGCAACTCAGCGTCCACTTTTTACCGCTGAATCCTACGTCTGCTGCTTCGGCACCGGAAAGTTGCAAACTGTGTAAAATAGGCCAAAACAACATAAGAACATCATCGTAATGTGAAATATATCAATGAATAAGGATAAATTATGATACAAAATAGTGATGCATTTTGGACGTATCAGTTGTAGCTATGGCGAACTTTAATCTAAACAAAACCCAAAGTCTAAACGACGCCCTAAGGGCTGTATATATGGGGGAAGGGGGGGGAATTTCGTGGCCCTTGGATGAGGGGTCCGAAACCAACCCTAACTCTTGTTTCCCCACACATACAGACTCTAAAAACAGCCTATACTTTACTATTTCGAAATTACATGGGCCTGGCCCAATAATAAGGTGACGCAACACCTATAATAGCCTCTGGACGAAATTTATGAAGTGGTATCTTGTATATTTTGTCCAAGGCTTCACGCACTCATTATGGTGGCTTCAAAGTCCTGAAATCATCACTTGTAACTCTGTTCTTGTTCCCCTTGCGCATGCCATCATCTCCATGCTTGATCTTGCTCCAATGTTCATCCTTCTTGTCCAAGCTAGGCCCTTCATTTGTAAGCAAGACAAATGTATCCAATTTAGGGAGCATCATATTCTCATGAACATTAGAATCATTACCAAGAAACGAAAGTACCTGGCAATTTAATTGGCGTGTGCGAGCTCTAGTAATTGGTCCAGTATATGTGTCAGTTGGGGCTATGGGTGTAACCTTGTTAGTGATGTCCTCATCAAGGGTGGTTAATATTTTCCATGCTAGATGTGTTATTACCATGATGAGTGTTTATTCACTTGTCATTGCACTAGAGTAAGGCAAAGATATTAGGGATGCCCAGTCCTGAAATGAAAATAAATAAATTTACTTTATGTTGTCAAATAATAAATTCCTTGGAAAGTGTTGGTATGGAGGGCACCCGTGGATACGGTTAGCCATGGCTTGTGAAAGTTTGGTGCAAAAAGGAATAGACTTTATTTTATGTTTGGGAACCGCCTATGATATATCTAGCATGGAAAGTGTTGGGAACTCTAAGTTGTTTTTGTTGGTGGGAAAAGTATGCCACCCAAAATAATTTTATCTCTCAATTTAAAGCTTTAAGGTCTGGCACCTCTACAAATCCCTACTTCCCTCTACGAAGGACCTTTCTCTTACTTTATACAATTTTTATTTTGAATTTGAGTCTCTATATTCTCTTATAAAGCACCAACTAAGAGGCACTATGATCGTACTTGAGAATTGGGTGTACTTAATATGCGAGTGTGTTTCATGAATGGATCAATGGTTAAGCATGATGTGCTAGCGATAACTTACTTTAGCATGGATATTTTGAAAGACATGGTTGCTTGTTGATATGCTTGAGTATTTAGATCTCATGTTAAAACTAGACTATTGCTTTGAACCATATAAAAGTCCAAATGTCCATGCTATAAAGAAAATAATATGATATGACATGTTAGGCAGCATTCCATATCAAAAATTCTGTTTTTATCATTTACCTACTCGAGGACGAGCAGGAATAAAGTTTGGGGATGCTGATACGTCTCCAACGTATCTATAATTTTTGATTATTCCATGCTGCTATATTATCATTCTTTGATGTTTTATAATCATTTAAAAGTCATTTTATATCATTTTTTCGTACTAACCTTTTGACATAGTGCCAAGTGCCAATTGTTGTTTTCTCCATGTTTTTTACATCGCAGGAAATCAATACCAAACGGAGTCCAAACGCAGCAAAACTTTTTGTGGATTTTTTTGGACCAGAAGACATACAGTGGGCCGGAGTAGCACCTGGGGGTGCTCCGAGGGGAGCACAACCCACCAAGGCGCCCCAGGAGGCCCATGCGCGCCCTGGTGGGTTGTGCCCACCTCAGGTGCCCCCCGGACCACCTCTTTGCTCTATAAATACCCAAATATTCCAGAAACCCAGGAGGAGTCGACGAAAATCAATTCTAGCTGCCGCAAGTTCCATAACCACCAGATCCAATCCAGACACCATCACAGAGGGGTTCACCACTTCCATTGGTGCCTCTCGGATGATGCGTGAGTAGTTCTTTGTAGACCTACGGGTCCGTTGTTAGTATCTAGATGGCTTCCTCTCTCTCGTTTGATTATTGATACAATGGTCTCTTGGAGATCCATATGATGTAACTCTTTTTGCGGTGTGTTTGTTGGGATCCGATGAACTTTGAGTTTTGATCAGATCTATCTTTTTATCCATGAAAGTTATTTGAGACTTCTTTGATCTCTTATATCCATGATTGCTTATAGCCTCGTATTTATTCTCCGATATTTGGGTTTTGTTTGGCCAACTTGATCTATTTATATTGCAATGGGAAGAGGTGCTTTGTAGTGGGTTCAGTCTTACGGTGCTTGATCCTAGTGACAGAAGGGGAACCGACCGGTACGTATCATTGCTACTAAGGATAAAACGATGCGGTCTATTTCTCCATAAATAGATCTTTTATAAATCATGTCATCGTTCTTATTGCATTACTTTGTTTTTCCATGAACTTAATAAACTGGATGCATGCTGGATAACGATCGATGTGTAGAGTAATAGTAGTAGATGCAGGCAGGAGTCGGTCTACTAGTCTTGGACGTGATGCCTATATAATGATCATTGCCTGGATATCGTCATGATTATTTGAAGTTCTATCAATTTCCCAACAGTAATTTGTTCACCCAACATTTGCTATTTTCTCGAGAGAAGCCACTAGTGAAACCTACGGCCCCCGGGTCTCTTGCTCATATTATTTGCCTTTGTGATCTACTTTTCCTTTGCTTTTATTTTCAGATCTATTAAACCAAAAATACAAAAATACCTTGCTGCAATTTATCTTATTTGGCGTTTGATCTATCAATATTTACAACTCTCTCTCGTCCGTTACCCGAAAGGGATTGACAAACCCTTTTACACGTCGGGTTGCGAGTATTTGTTATTTGTTTCCAGGTGCCGTTTACGTTGTGTTGCTTGGTTATCCTACTGGTTCGATAACCTTGGTCTCATCACTTTGGGAAATACCTACCGTTGATGTTGCATCATCCCTTCCTCTTTGGGGAAATGCCAATGTAGTTCTAGCAAGAAATCAGATGTACACCAAAGATCTAGACTCGGTGAAGCTCTGCCTCGCTAAGTTCAAGAAGTACCTATAGGAGGAGAAGCACGAGGTCGTGGGACTGGACCTTATTCCCATCAATCCATCTCCTGGAAGAGACCATAGGATCACCGTCGCCCAGGTATGCGTGCGGGACGAGGTTCTCTTCTACCACTACTATAGGGCCATCACAGGCTCTGGAGCATTCGCCCATTTCATCGGCACCGCCGACTGCACCTTCACAACGATGGAGAGTAGGAAGAATGCCATTGTGCTTTATGATTTGACCATCTGGTGTAAAAAGCTCGTCGACATCCAGAAGAAATAGAATATCATCGGTAACAGGCAGGAGAAGGACTCCGTGGTTGACCTCGCCGTTGCCATCATCGACCCCGGCTACGCCAACATGAAAAAGGCGTGGACATGAGAGACATGAACACACAGGAGGTACCTCTAAATCTAGTCTACATCATCTACGCGTCCAAGGACGCATACGCATGCTACGACATGTACAGGCGAATCTTGAACATGAGGGTGTGTCTGCTTCCCGTAACCGAGGAGTACACGGGCAGTCGCGGCGTCATGATAAGGCGTGCCAGGAAGATCTAGATGGTGTACTTTGTTTGTTTAAGCGCATTTATCATCTAAGTGTTTCATGCATTAGCCTATGTGTAGTAATTATCTAATTTATTCAAAGTATTTCATCTAAGAACCCATTAACCTACTTGATTTTCATTTTTTGAGTGGCTATTTGTTTTTAGAGGTAAGTGGCTATTTGCTTATGTATGTAACTAATTCATTGGGCTGCAATGTTTCTCTTTTTAAGGTCCAGTAGGTATCAACTGGGTTGTGGTTGCCCAGTGCGGGTTTCTTTTTTAGGACATCCGCAGCCCACAACATGATTATGGGGATCCAGCAGGTGTATAATGTTTTCTAGTGCGTTTTTTTCTTTCCGCTATGGCGGCGCCTTGGCGACCCATCCTATGGCGGCCAACCATCGCTCAACTCCCCCACATATCGTTTTATTCTCCGAAGGTGCCAACTCCACCGGACCACCCTGCACCCGAACAATTCAACCCTCGTATTCCCCTCCGCATGTGTGTTCTTCGGCCCCAGTTGGTTCCGATCCGAGGTCTTGACGTTGTCCTCCGCGTTGGTGCTCTCGCCATGGCGCCGCCGTCTGTCGTTCTCAAGATGGTCAAAAATGAGAGGAATCGGGAGATGACTGTATGTGGAAAGGCTGACAGTCTGAGCCCACCAGACCCATGGCCTAGGTTTTGTTGTTTAACATGCGTAGTCCATTGTACAAACACAGTTGATCCAGCATGTTTGAACATTTTTTTGGGTCGAGCAGGTAACAAGCGGCATGTGGACCACCCAGCCTATCCTGTTTTATCAAATCAGCAACCCAATTATGTTTGTTTTTACTTGATAACACACTGATCACTTCTATTTTTCTATAAGAATGCCAATCTGAAACCATGTTTTCCCTTTTATAATAGTATATTTATATTTATATTTTATTTGATTACATATATAATTGAAACAACCTAAGGTTCCCGTTTGACATGTCCTTCGACGAACATTTGTATAGACTTTCCCATTTCCTTTATTTTCCTTTTTTATTAATCTTATCTATGATTTTTCTCCCACTTCCCTTTTTGAGTTAATCTCATTTTTCTCCAACTAGTTTTCTCTAGAACCAACTCAATTTTCCCACGTCGAGCCTAAAAGATAATAATAACCCACATCTTAATAACTCACCAAATTAAAATAATATTTTATTTCATAAATTTATAAGTTCTTACAAAATAATAATAATTTTTTAACAATAAGCTAACGAGTTAATTCCAGGTGATTGCGTACATAAGCTTGCTAAGATTTTACTCACCAATGCAGTAATAGACGTGCAATCATGTGTTTATGTTTTTATAACATTTCTCTATCCAAGGCAACATGATAAACCAGCCCAGCAAATCCATGTATTTCGAAAAATGATTGCAAATGGGCTGTAAATTCTAACATAATATATAAATGGGTTGCATATACGCTACATTATTGTTTCACCCAGCACACCAAATGGACTCGGTGACATGTGTGCCAATATGTCAAAGCCTAAGCAAGGCGTTGGATTTACATCCAATGGTCAGCATTCTTATTCAATCTCGTCTTCTTCCTCTAGCGCTGGCGGGACCGCTTGCTCCAGCCTTCGATGTCTAGTGGCGCTGCTTCGTGCGCCCCACAGCGAAACACTACCCCACGGATGGCTAGGCCATACCTCCACTCCTCTGCACCTCCTGTCATTCACTGTCGGGTGTAGCCCCAGCCCGCACCCGAACCAGTCAAGTGTCACACTCCTCTCCTACGACTCCACTGCCACGTCTTCCCAATCTCCGGGTAACTCCCATCTGGGGCCTTACCATCGTCCACCGCCTTGGTGCGCTCGGTGCGGCGTAGTCAACGTGGTCAACAAGCGAGAGGTACCGGAAGACGATTGTGTACTATTCATCCAGCCTCCATTGTGTACTGTTCATACAGCCTTCACGGAGTCCTGTTCATCCACCCAAACCGGCTGGGCTGTGTTGCCGCCTCCTCTGGGGTCAGTTCATCCAGCGGCAACCGCCTACTACCACAGGGTCCGGTTTATCCACCGGCAACTATCTATACACACGTCCGAGGTCCTGTTCATCCAACCTCCATTGGGAATTGTTCATCCGCAGCCAACAAACCGGCTGGACTCACCATATCTTGATTTATTCTACGTACATGTATCGCACGTGCGGCTGCAGCAACGAGCATTGTTCATCCAGAGGCAACCCAACTGGCTAGCTACATCCCGCACGGGGGCTCAATCGGCTTCAGTAAGCAATGAAGGGATCGCTTGGCTTCATTTAGAAGCGAAGGAACTGATCGGGCTTAGTTAGCAGCAAAGGGATCGACCGACTTCAGTATGTAGTGGGATCGATCGATCGCTCGGGTTCAGTAGCGAACGCCTCGCTCAGGTTCAGCTAGCAAACACCCCGCACACGCGCGTACGAGAGAAACGTGCCAACCACACTGCATTGCTTGGCCCCGACCACCCACCGTAACCGGGAACTCCACGAAAATTTACTCGCCCTCACTTCTACTACAATTTTTCATGTCATCGACAACCCAAAGAATGTCATGCAGGTGCATTCCTGGCCCGCCCAGGACAAAAATCCCATTTCCTGTCATGGTTTTTTGTCATAGAAGTAGGATCCCACCACATCTAAAATAATACATGTTTTTTCCACAATTATTGTCATAGAAGTGTCATAACCATGACTAGAAAAAAGTTTCATTCAAGCCATAATGTCACGGATGTGTCTTTTTTTTGTAGTGGGTGAACTACTCAGACATCACCATGAAAACAGAGGAGAGGTGGGTAGTGATTGTGATGGAGAGATGTCCCCACGGTGTTCCGGCGCCATCGTAGGAGAGGGAAGGCCCCCCTCTTCTTCCTTGGCCCTCCGGGGGGAGAGGGACCTCTCCCCTAGATTGTATCTCTCTATTGTCTTCTGTTTCTACGACCCTATTTCTGGCCAAAAACCATTTCATATATTCCCGGAGATCCGTAACTCTGACTGGGCTGAAATTTTGAGGGGATTTTATTCAAAAATTGTCTTTCTTGCGGCGAAAGAAGGGAAACAACCAACCTACAAGGTGCCCAAAAGCCACTAGGGTGCTCCCTGGTGCCATGTGGGGCCCTCGAGCACCGTCTTGCGTTGATTCTTCCTCCCAAAATCACATATATTCCAAAATAAATCTTTGTAAAATAATTATCACGTTTGGACATTGTTTGATATGGTATTTCCATGAAACAAAACATGCAAAAAACAGGAACTCGCGCTGGCACTGGGCATTTGATCAATGAGTTAGTCCATAAAAATAATATAAAAGTGCACCAAAACCATATAAAATTGTGATAGACATGGCATGAATACTTCATAAATTATAGATACATTGGAGACGTATCAGCATCCCCAAGTTTAATTCCTGCTCGTCCTCGTGTAGGTAAGTGATAAAATAAATAATTTATGAAGTGTGAATGTGTTGGTGCAACATGTGCCTACCTTGTGTTTTGCAAATTGTTGACAGAAACAAGTATGGACTGATCTGTTTGCTAGTGCACACGGAGAGAGAAAGTCCATACACAACCGAAGAAAATGATGTATTTGGTGCTGAGTTCAAGGAGCTTCATTAGAAGTGAATCTGTGTTGTAGAGAAGGACGAACTGTAGAGTTGCGGTTACATGATCGAAAAAATTGGTGAGAAGAAATCAACCCGTTGAAAAATCTACTGCCAAGGCAAAGGAGTGGATTCGGTACTGTCTTCCAAAGAAATTGACTGAAGACATTGAAGACAAAGTGAAGACGTGGTATTCATTTGATTGTTCTTCGTTATTTCTTTCGAGTCATATAGGACCTTTGTACTATAAAGAGGGGTATTGGTTCTCGATGCTTAGATCTATTGTGATGCTTAGCCACAACCTATGAAAGTTGTGAGAGAAATATCTTTGTGTTCCGAGCAAATACTTGCTAGCAAGAGACTGAGATCTTCTTTGTTGCGAGAGATTTGACTCGGACCAAGGAGTTAGCATTACTTGCCCCGCAAGCAATGTTACTGTTGTGCTCAAATCCGACCGTTCGAATCGTGTCATTCGTCCATTGGCTGAACCCGATGTCTGATTTTGTATTTTTCCCATCAGGGAAGGTTGCGGCTATAAATAGCCACCCCGCTCCCACTTTGACTGTTGGCTGCTCCGCTTGAGATCTATGAGAAGATTGATTTGAGCAACCCATCTACGAGTGATTTGAACTTAAGATCCACCGAGTGAAAAATCAAGAGCCCGAACTTAGGAAGTGGTTTAGCATCACAGTGGTCCTAAGTGAAAGTTTTTGTACCTATTACTATTGAGAGTTGCGGACTATCTAGACGGATAGGTTTCGGCTTCAAGTGTTGAAGAGTGGTTGTCTTCACTGAGCCAGATCTTCAGGAACCAAGAGTGATTGTGGTTCGTGAAGGTCGACCGAAGGTTTGGAGATCGCCGATAAGGATCTACCACGAGTTAAATCAATTCGAGTCTTATCAGCTTTGCATTGAGGTAGAAAAGGGTGAAGAGAGTTTATCTTCCGTGTTAAGTCACAAGCCCCCAACATGACGTAGCCCTTTAGCAGAAGGGTGAACTGGTCTACCAAATCTTTTTGTCGCCATCAAGCACAACTGGTTTTATTTTCTTCACTGAATTACTTTTGATGTGTGCTCTGTGATGATAGTTATCTGATCTATTCCCATCCGATGTAAATCTCTCTACCTACTTGTTTCAAGTTTGTTGTTATTTGTAGTATCTCTTGTTATTCTTTGGTATTTCCGTCTTAGCTCTATAGAAGTTCCTCTTATTGTTTATTATTATGTTGGCATGTTGTATTACGTAGTCAAGCCTGTTGTTTACTATGCCCGAATCGTTGTGGCTGCTTATCTCGAAAATTTTGTTCCTCGGTAGAGTGCCTGTCTGAATTTTCTTCTACCGAACTTTATCTCTGCTGCTGTGTTTGGGATCCATTCAAAACTTTTGAAGAAAATTTTGAATCTCCCATTCAACCCCCCTATGGTCGATATACTCTCGGTCCTAATAATTGGTATCAGTGCGGGTTCTCCCTGTCTCTGTTTATTAAAGGTCTAACATCCTTGGAGTTTTGAGTATGTCGTATGCAGGTAGATTCTCGCACTCTGGGATATTGCCCATCTTAAACGGAAATGACTATCCTTATTGGAAGGAGCGAATAAGAATCACAAATTCAAGCTATTAACTATGATCTGTGGCACATTGTGGAAGATGGCTATACCATACAACAACGGAATGATGTGACACCTGATGACAATGCAAATTTGCAGTTGGATGCTCAAGCTAAAGATATCATCTATGGCTATATATAAAAAGACATATTCTTCCGGTTCCACAGGCTCATCACAGATAAGAAAATTTGGGTGCTATCAACAGTGCTCATGAAGAATTTATTGCCAGATCAAATCCTCACATTCAAATGCTTCGTGCTATGTTTGCTGGATTCAGAAGTCTTCGTAAAGAGAGTGATATGGAACTCACTGGTCGATTGACAAACATTGTCGAAAGGCTACATCAGCGAGGAATAACTGATATCACTGATAGAGATGTAGTCAACAAGCTTCTGAGTGCGCTTGATGAATCTTTTGGTACTATTGTAGTTGAAATCAAACAAAGACCATACTATGAAGACCTTCACTATGTTGACATCATGACACTGCTGTCTATTCATAAAGAAAGGATGGAACCTGAAAATGCTAATCAAGAATCTTCTTCGAAAAGTGAAGGAGAAATTCTCTCACACTATGGCAGTTCTGAAGAAGAAGAAGATATCGAGAATCAACACACCATCACTGGAGAACTTGCAATGCTCACACAAAGACTAAGTGATCTCAAAAGACAGAACTTATATATTATGAATAATGACGAAGATGACATGCCTGAATCATCGAGAAATTCGCCTCCGAAAGAAATAAAGTGCTTCAAGTGTAAACAATTCAGACATGTGATTGATGATTGTCCTTGCTGGGAAGGAAAACCTAGCAATAGATGGAAATATCTTCATTGTAGTGGATTCACTAGAACCAATAGTCATACTAAGCTCATGAAGAAAAATGAGTCACCCTCATCTTCTTCAACGAGACCAGTCACTGACATGAATGCAAGAGCAGTTATTGAATCAAACATGACCAATATATTCCGAATAAATAGAGCTTGTGCTGATCTAACTTTGGACTCCGAAGAAGAAGCTACTGACACTGAGTTAGATGATGAAGAATTCTACAAAATGATTGGAAGAAGCAATGCATATGTTGCAATTAAATCATCGAAGGATTTCAGCAAATCAGATACTGATAATGACACAAGTGATGATGAACCAGTCGCCTTCTGTCTCATGGCAAAATCATCAGGATAGGGTTTCCACAAAGCACAAAAGATCTATGAACGAATATTCACCTGAATATGTTTCTTATGCCAAGCTGGTTAAGATCGCTAAATCTCAACATGATGAACTTGAAATGCTTGAGAGAAATCTCAGGAAACCTGAAGGATTGTTGGTCGAAGAGGTGGAGAAAAATCAAAAGTTGATCGAAGGCAAGATGTTGTTTCATCAACTATTGATGATCTTACCATTCGATATAACATGCTCTCAGCCGATTACGAGAGTTTATCAAATGAACTCCTTAACAAGAAGCAAGAACTCGTGTCACTGAAAGAATCTCATAACGAATTGGCAGTAGAGAAAGCTTCCCTCTTCGCCGAGCAATCTATTCGAATCCCTGATGGTTTTGCACCACCTCTCTTGAAATGCCTAGGACGTAGCAATGCAGATTCTCATGCTGAAACCTCCAATGATTTCATAAAGTATTCTGCTACTAATAAAGGTGGTACTATACTAACCCCTCTTCAGAAGATTTTGCTGCTATCACTGAAGAAAATTGTAGGGTAAAGGGCTTACTTGAGACTGGAAAGCTAAGGAACCTAAAAGGGCATCAAACATTATGTGACGTACTCAAGAAGTCCATTCTTCAGAAAAATCCTCAGAAGAAAGGATTAGGTTTCGAAAAGAAACTCAATGTGGATGGATCCTATTGGACTCCCGAATAATATCCTAGAACAAGTTGTATTTGAGAAAAGATTAAAACCCTCGAACCTGAAGTTTTATCTCGTTACCTGTCACCCATTTTAGTTGATACTGACGAGTCAAATGACTCGAATTACAAACTTTTCAAACAACAGAATGGCAAGGTTTTCGCTCGATATGTTTGCACTAACTGCAAGTCAGGCTTACCCAAGAAGCAAATATTGGTGAAGAAATGTATGATTGAATATTTATCTATCACTACTAACCTAACTGTGCAGGATAACTCTCGACGAGGAAATGGTTAACGTTCTAAATCTAATCGAGTATCTTTGTCGAGTAATCACTATTTTGATCTGCATCAGAAGGAGTACACGCGTGCATCTTCAAATAATTAAATTCATGTTTCATGAATTAACTTCAATGCCTAATCATATGATTATCATCGAAGTGCACAGGTGTCTTGCAGGTCTCACCGAAGGAATAACCCCAGCCAGCCATAGCAAATGAAATCCTCACACCCCACGCAAGTGTGGGTTGTGAAGAAGAACTAATCATCTCTTGCAGGAAACTCTCTCAGGGACATCTCATGTTTATCTCCAGGCCTGAGATCATTTACTGTTGGTGCTTATCCTTCCGGGTTTTTTCATTGCGCTTGTTTTCTTTGTGTTGGCTTTGTTGTTTCGAGTCAGTTTCTCTTCTTTTTTTCGGTTCTTTCGTGTTGTAAACATGCAACTTGATCTGAAGATGATTTCATTCTAAAGTCCTTGATCGCGAATGAAATCAGATTTGCAATTTCATCTGTTTTGGCGCTTGTGCTTCCCCAAACCTTTCAGGATTCAGTTCAGTTACCAAGATTTTCACAGGAAACCGGTGACACATGCCCATGATCTCACTTTTGTGATCCTATCCGTTGAATACGGAACGTCCCCTGTTTTTTTGGCCTTTGATCTTGGTGAGGGCAGTTTTCTTCCTCAAGCTATATAAACCCCCCTCTCTAGATATCTTCTTCCTTTGCTCGTTCTTTGTTGGACCTCAAACCTTTGCTCTTGCTCGCCATCCCAGCCCGAGCTCGAAGCAGCGACAACGAAGCGCCTTGTCGTGCAACTCCGGTGAAGCCCCGTCACCATTGGTCGCATCAGTGCGGTAACTCTTCTCCTCCACTCTGCTATAGTCGATATGTATTGCCAAGTAGGGCGTACAGATCCAGAACTAGCCCTATCCCTTCTCCGTTCTAGGGAAGTTCATCTTGACGCCATTTATCTTGATTTATTTTCTTGTCGTGGATCTTAGGATTCCCTAAGTCATGGCTTGTTCAGTTTGTAGTAGTTCCTCATACCAGTTCTCTTAGATCTAAGGTTCAAGGTGTGTAAATCAAAAGATTAGAAGAATTGTTCTTTTGTCCTAAGGCACTTTGCAATTCTCCCAATTATATCTTACAAAGTGTATACCATAGATCTCTGGCTGCTTCCTTAAGATCATCTGTTTTGATTCAAAATGCTTATGTGAATGTTTGTGACTTCTTCCTTTTGTTCCTTCGATTTTGGTTGTGTTCTTTCAAGGAGTGGTCGTGGCAAAGGATTCGGTTGAGCATTATGGGTCCAAGGAAGAAATTTCACAGCAGCTGTGAGTAGCGGCTAAAGCAAAGATGACTGAATGGAAATCAACATAGCCGCCAAAAGCACCAAAGAAAAAGGTAGAATTAGAATATGCTGAAGAAGATGATGATGTTCCTTCAGCACACAGTCACCTAGAGGATGATCTAGTCACTGACTCCAAAACCTTGTTCTTTGATGGAAATCCCAAGAAGAGTGGTCACAGATGAGATAGGAACACCGCGGGAGAGATGTCTGACCCTGATACCTACAAGACTCTACCTGGTGTAGAAACCACAACTTAAAGAAATAACAGATTGCAAAAGATTCACCGTCACTAGGCGAAGAAGTGGTTCAACTATGAGAATGTCCGAGGAAAATACAAGATTCTTTCTTCATTCACTCCACCACGGAATGACTGCATAGCAAAGGGGTGCCTTGGACAGAAAGATGAAAAAGCAAGGCCAGCACCGCCTCCAAATGCTCATGTTGATTCTTTAAAAACAATCGTTGATTTTCCCGACGAAGTGGAAAGAGGGCAAAGGCCAAGGAAAAGCATGATGCTAAGGCCTCGAAGAAAAATCAAGTGGAGCAGTGAAATGTTGAGTTAACTCAACAAGATGTGCAAGAAAAGAAAGAAAGGGCGTCTGCCCGAAAAGAAAAGAAGAAGATAAAGTATGTTTCTCCTCGAGCCTCGAAGAAAAAGTCTATTGCCAGAAAATCAAGAAAGGCTGCATCTACCTCGTCTGATGAGTCTTGTGATGATAATGTTGGCGAAGAAATTCCCATGTACGATCAAAGAGCTTTGTGATACGTCTCCGTCGTATCTATAATTTTTTATTGTTCCATGTCAATATTCTACAGCTTTCATATACTTTTGGCAACTTTTTATACTATTTTTTGGAACTAACATATTGATCCAGTGCCCAGTGTCAGTTCCTGTTTGTTGCATGTTTTTAGTTTCGCAGAATATCCATATCAAACGGAGTCCAAACGGAATAAAAATGGACGGAGATTTTTTTGGAATATATGTGAATTTTGGGAAGCGGAACCAACATGAGACGATGCCCGGGTGAGCCACGAGGCAGGGGGGCGTGCCCTGGGCCCTCGTGGCCACACCGTAAGGCGGTTGATTCCCTTCTTTCGCCGCAGGAAAGCTAATATCCGGATAAAAATCGTGTGAGAATCTAGGAACGCAGAAACAGAGAGAGACAGAGAGACAGATCGAATCTCGGAGGGGCTCTCGCCCCTCCGCCGCCATGGAGGCCATGGACCAGAGGGGAAACCCTTCTCCCATCTAGGGAGAAGGTCAAGGAAGAAGAAGAAGGAGGGGGGCTCTCTCTCCCCGTCGCTTCCGGTGGCACCGAAGTGTCACCGGGGCCATCATCGTGTGATGGCGACCTACACCAACACCTCCGTCATCTTCACCAACATCTCCATCACCTTCCCCCATATATCTATAGTGGTCCACTCGCCCGCAACCCACTGTACCCTCTACTTGAACATGGTGCTTTATGCTTCATATTATTATCCAATGATGTGTTGCCATCCTATGATGTCTGAGTAGATTATCGTTGTCCTATTAGTGATTAGTGAATTGCTATGATTTATTTAATTTGCTTGTGGTTATGTTGATGTCCTTTGGTGCTCATCATATGAGCGCGCGCGTGGATCACACCATAGGGTTAGTTGTATGTTGATAGGACTACGTATTGGAGGGCAAGAATGACAGAAGCTTCAACCTAGCGTAGAAATTGATGCATACGGGATTGAAGGGGGACCAATATATCTTAATGATATGGTTGGGTTTTACCTTAATGAACGTTAGTAGTTGCGGATGCTTGATAATAGTTCCAATCATAAGTGCATAGAATTCCAAGTAAGGGATGACATCCTAGCAGTGGCCTCTCCCACATAAAACTTGCTATCGGTCTAGTAACGTAGTCAATTACTTAGGGGCAATTTCGCAACTCCTACCACCACTTTTCCACACTCTCTATCATTAACTTTATTGTTTCTTTATCTTAACAACCCCTAGTTTTATTTACGTGCTCTTTATATTCTTGCAATCCTATCCCACAAAAACTACAAAGTACTTCTAGTTTCATACTAGTTCTAGGTAAAGTAAACGTCAAGCGTGCGTAGAGTTGTATCGGTGGTCGATAGAACTTGAGGGAATATTTGTTCTGCCTTTAGCTCCTCGTTGGGTTCGACACTCTTACTTATCGAAAGAGGCTACAACTGATCCCCTACACTTGTGGGTTATCAAGACCTTTTTCTGGCGCCGTTGCTGGGGAGAAATATCGTGGGGTGAATATTCTCGTGTGTGCTTGTTTGCTTTATCACTAAGTAGATTTTATTTGCTGTTCTAAGTTGTTCTCTATCTGCAGTTATGGATATGGAACACGAAATACCAAAAAAACTTAGGTGTACTTCCTACTCATGGAGATGGGGAACCTCCTAAAACCCTCGATGCTCATTATGTGAAAGATATTATCTACTACTTTGATAATCCTGAGAAAACCCCATTCAACTATGTAATGGGAGTAACGTTGGATCAACGTGAATACTTTAGGGTTTATCGCTTGACACAAAAAGGGACACTGTTATGGGATCAAATTCATATGTTGCATTGGTATGCTCGTCAACTATGCTTGGGATATGATTATACTTGTTGCTCTAGGATGAAGGCTCCACACCTTCCCTTTTCATGCAAATTTAATGATAATGAAACCTTAGCTTCTTATGCTAATGGTATATATGATTATTATGATGTGGAACAACTAGAAGAATTCGTTGCTTTTAAGGGTGCTTATGAAATTGAATCTCTGTTTAAAAAGAATGATGCTTTTGATGATGATGTTTCTAGGCCTGAAAATCTTGCTATATTGAAATATTGCTATTTGAATTATGAATATAACTCCAATATTGAAGCATTTATTGAGAAGGTCTCCGCTGTCCAAGAAGAGACTAATATTTTGTAGGAGTCTATGGAAGAAGAAATCAATGACATTGTGAGCTCATTGGATGAAAAAGATGAGGAGGAGAGTGAAGAACAAAAGGAGGAAGAGCGGATTGATCACCCGTGCCCACCTTCTAATGAGAGTAACTCTTTATCTCATACATTGTTTAATTTCCCTTCGTGCTTACCGAAAGATGAATGCTATGATGATTGTTATGATCCCGTTGATTATTTTGAAATAACCCTTTTTGATTATGCTTGCTATGGTTGTAGCCAAGATGCCAATATGAATTATGCTTATGGAGATGAACTTGCTATAGTTCCTTATGTTAAACATGAGATAGTTTCTATTGCACCCACACATGATAGTCCTATTATCTTTTTGAATTCTCCAAACTACACTATATCGAAGAAGTTTGCACTTATTAAGGATTATATTGATGGGTTGCATTCTACTACTACACATGATGATTTTGATGAATATAATATGCATGTTCTTGCTGCTCCAACTTGCAATTATTATCAGAGAGGAACTACATCTCTGCCTCTCTATGTTTCCAACATGATAAAATTGCAAGAAACTGCTTATACTATGCATTGGCCTTTACTTCATGTGCATGAATTTTTCTTTTATGACATGCCGATGCATAGGAAGAGAGTTAGACTTCGTTCTTGCATGACACATACCACTTTGTGCTCACTACTAAATGCCAAATCATTGTTAATTAAAATTGGCTTTGATATACCTTGGGATCCGGGTGGATCCATCACTTGACCACTATATGCCTAGCTTAATGGCTTTAAAGAAAGCGCTGCCAGGGAGACAATCTGGAAGTTTTAGAGAGTAATTTATTTCTGTTGTGTGCTTTTATAAAGTTTAAAAACAAAAAAATAAAGAGGGGAACCTAATACTTTTCAAAAAGAAAAGTGAAAGTGATATAGACGAGCATTGTGAAAGTGGGGGACGTCCTTGAACTTTGTTCATGCCCATGGAAACTTTGTGAATCTTAATTACAGAAACTTTTCAACAAAAATAATTATCCCCTTGTAAAATCCCATTGTATTATAAAAATAATGTGCCAAGGTTTGCCTTTAGGATGTTTACAATGCTTGTTGGTTTGTGCGGTGCAGGACAGAAACTTCGGCTGTAGTGCGCGATTTTACATTTTTTGCTGGAACGTCAAATGGTTCTAATACATTTTGCACTGTCTTTCTATACAAATTGTTTATTTTTCCTAATTTGGGCAGAATTTTTCAAGTATCAGAAGTATGGTGAATGTTCAGATTATTACAGACTGTTCTATTTTGGAAAGATTCTGTTTTTGATGCATAGTTTGCTTGTTTTGGTAAAACTATCAATTTCTATCAGTGGATTAAGCCATGGAAAATTTATATTACAGTAGCTACAATGCAAAAACAAAATATGAATTGGTTTGCAATAGTACTTAGAGTAGTGATTTGCTTTATTATACTAACGGATCTTACCGAGTTTTCTGTTGAAGTTTTGTGTGGATGAAGTGTTCGAAGATCGAGGAGGTCTCGATGTGAGGAGAAGAAGGAGAGGCAAGAGCTCAAGCTTGGGGATTCCCAAGGCACCCCAAGTAAATATTCAAGGAGACTCAAGCGGCTAAGCTTGGGGATGGCCCGGAAGGCATCCCCTCTTTCTTCAACAAGTATCTGTATGTTTTCAGATTCGTTTCATTCATGTGATATGTGTAGATCTTGGAGCATCTTTTTCATTTAGTTTTCACCTTTTTCTCTTATGCACCATACTGGTATGAGATAGTCCTTGGTTGATTTATAGAATGCTCTTTGCAATTCACTTATATCTTTTGGGTATGGCTTTATAGAATGCTTCATGTGCTTCACTTATATCATTTGAAGTTTGGATTGCCTGTTTCTCTTCACATAGAAAACCGCCATTTGTAGAATCCTCTTTTGCTTCACTTATAATTGTTAGAGCGTGGGCATAACTTTTGTAGAAAGAATTAAAACTCTCTTGCTTCACTTATATCTATTTAGAGAGTTGACAGGAATTGGTCATTCACATGGTTAGTCATAAAATCCTACATAAACTTGTAGATCGCTGAATATGATATGTTTGATTCCTTGCAATAGTTTTGCGATATAAAGATGGTGATATTAGAGTCATGCTAGCAGGTAGTTGTGGATTGTAGAAATACTTGTGTTGAGGTTTGTGATTCCCATAGCATGCACGTATGGTGAACCGTTATGTGACGAAGTTGGAGCATGATTTATTTATTGAGTGTCATCCTTTGTGTGGAGGTCGGGGGGCGCGATGGTTGACTCCTACCAACCTCCCTCCTAGGAGCATGCGTGTAATACTTGGTTTCGATGGCTAATAATTTTTTGCAATACGTATGTAAGTTCTTTATGACTAATGTTGAGTCCATGGATTATACGCACTCTCACCCTTCCACAATTGCTAGCCTCTCTTGTACCGCGCAACTTTCACCGGTACCATACACCCACCATATACCTTTCTCAAAACAGCCACCATACCTACCTATTGTGGCATTTCCATAGCCATTCCGAGATATATTGCCATGTAACTCCACCGTTCCATTTATTATGACACGCACCATCATTGTCATATTACCTTGCATGATCGTAAGATAGCTAGCATGATGTTTCCATGGCTTGTTCGTTTTTTGATGTCATTGCTACGCTAGATCATTGCACCCGGTACACCACCGGAGGCATTCACATAGAGTCATATTTTGTTCTAGCTTCGAGTTGTAATCTTTGAGTTGTAAGTAAATAAAAGTGTGATGATCTTTACTATTAGAGCATTGTCCCATGTGAGGAAAGGCCAAATAAAAAAAGATTGTCTTAAAAAATAGAGAGAGGCTAAAAAAAAGAGAAAGCCCCTCCAAAAACAAAAAAAAAACAAAAAAAGAACAAAAAATGAGAGAAAAGAGAGAAGGTACAATGCTACTATCCTTTTCCACACTTGTGCTTCAAAGTAGCACCATGATCTTCATAATAGAGAGTCTCTTGTTTTGTCACTTCCATACACTAGTGGGAATTTTAATTATAGAACTTGGCTTGTATATTCCAACGATGGGCTTCCTCAAATGCCCTAGGTCTTCATGAGCAAGCAAGTTGATGCACACCCACTTGTTTTCTTTTTGAGCTTTCATACACTTATAGCTCTAGTGCATCCGTTACATGGCAATCCCTACTCACTCACATTGATATCGATCGATGGACATCTCCATAGTCCATTGATTTGCCTAGTCGATGTGAGACTTTCACCCTCCTTTTGTCTATCACCACCTTCTATTCCACCCATAGTGCTATGTCCATGGCTCACGCACATGTATGCATGAAAGTTGAAAAAGTTTGAGAATACTAAAGTATGAAACAATTGCTTGGCTAAAACCGAGGTTGTGCATGATTTAAATACTTTGTTTGGTGAAGATGGAGCATAGCCAGACCATATGATTTTGTAGGGATAACTTTCTTTGGCCATGTTATTTTGAAAAGACATGATTGCTTTATTAGTATGCTTGAAGTATTATTTCCTTAATGTCAAATGATAGACTATTGCTTTGAATCACTCTTGTCTTAATATTCATGCCATGATTAGATTACATGATCAAGATTATGCTAGGTAGCATTCCACATCAAAAATTATCTTTTTTTATCATTTACCTACTTGAGGACGAGCAGGAATTAAGCTTGGGGATGCTGATACGTCTCCATCGTATCTATAATTTTTTATTGTTCCATGCCAATATTCTACAACTTTCATATACTTTTGGCAAATTTTTATACTATTTTTTGGGACTAACATATTGATCCAGTGCCCAGTGTCAGTTCCTTTTTGTTGCATGTTTTTTGTTTCGCGGAATATCCATATCAAACAGAGTCCAAACGGAATAAAAATGTACGGAGATTGTTTTTGGAATATATGTGAATTTTGGGAAGCGGAACCAACATAAGACGATGCCCGGGTGGGCCATGAGGCAGGGGGCGCGCCCTAGGCCCTCGTGGCCACACCGTAAGGCGGTTGATGCCCTTCTTTTTCCACAAGAAAGCTAATATCCGGGTAAAAATCGTGTCAAAAAATCAGCCCAATCGGAGTTACGGATCTCCGGGAATTTAAGAAACGGTGAAGGGCCAGAATCTGGGAACGCAGAAACAGAGAGAGACAGAGAGACAGATCCAATCTCGGAGGGGCTCTCGCCCCTCCGCCGCCATGGAGGCCATGGACCAGAGGGGAAACCCTTCTCCCATCTAGGGAGAAGGTCGAGGAAGAAGAAGGATGAGGGGGGCTCTCTCCCTCGCTTCCGGTGGCACCGGAGTGCCACCGGGGCCATCATCGTGTGACGGCGATCGACACCAACACCTCCGTCATCTTTACCAACATCTCCATCACCTTCCCCCATCTATCTACAACGGTCCACTCTCCCGCAACCCGCTGTACCCTCTACTTGAACATGGTGCTTTATGCTTCATATTATTATCCAATGATGTGTTGCCATCCTATGATGTCTCAGTAGATTATCGTTGTCCTATCGGTGATTGGTGAATTGCTATGATTGATTTAATTTGCTTGTGGTTATGTTGATGTCCTTTGGTGCCCATCATATGAGCGCGCACGTGGATAACACCATAGGGTTAGTTGTATGTTGATAGGACTACGTATTGGAGGGAAAGAGTGACAGAAGCTTCAACCTAGCGTAGAAATTGATGGATATGGGATTGAAGGGGGACCAATATATCTTAATGCTATGGTTGGGTTTTACCTTAATGACAATTAGTAGTTGTGGATGCTTGCTAATAGTTCCAATCATAAGTGCATAGAATTCCAAGTAAGGGATGGCATGCTAGAAGTGGCCTCTCCCACATAAAACTTGCTATCGGTCTAGTAACGTAGTCAATTGCTTAGGGGAAATCTCGCAACTCCTACCACCATTTTTCCACACTCGCTATCATTAACTTTATTGTTTCTTTATCTTAATAGCCCCTAGTTTTATTTACGTGCTCTTTATATTCTTGCAAACCTGTCCCACAAAAACAACAAAGTACTTCTAGTTTCATACTTGTTCTAGGTAAAGTAAACATCAAGCGTGGGTAGAGTTGTATCGGTGGTCGATAGAACTTGAGGGAATATTTTTTTGCCTTTAGCTCCTCATCGGGTTCGACACTCTTACTTTTCGAAAGAGGCTATAACTGATCCCCTACGCTTGTGGGTTATCACTTTGCTTGATAAGCGATATCAAACTACTTGTCCTGCAAAGGCTTTGCCACCTCTGAGATCTTCACCAAGGCTGGCTCCTACACCCTTAGATAAACCTTCACGTTCTGCTGCACCTGAAGTGAAGAGAAAGTTGATGACCGATGATATATCTACTGGTCCTGCCAAGAAGGCCAAGAAAGTTGTCCCTGTCTCCACAGAATATGACTTTGGTATCATGTTTGGCATCATTGAAGGTGCATCCTGTGATGCAAATCCATCTGAGTTGTGCAATCTGGGTCTGCCTGATGATGTTATCAAGATGGTTACAAAGAACTTTCCTGAGCTGAAAGAAATTACCAAGCAACTGAACCAGGCTGTAGAGGACAAACTATTTCTTGAGAAAAAGAGGAATAAAGCTCGCTCCGAGTCTGAAAGGAAAGAAATGAACAAAGGAATCCTTGATATCATCAAGGCTCTCACTGTAATGAGGAATCATAAGATTGAGTGGAACTCTAAGCTGAGGATGGATGTTTCTCAACTCTATGATCGAAGAAATGATGAGATTAAGCATGAAGCAGGTCTTGGTCGACAAAGGGAAAAAGAAGAGAAGCATCAAAAAACTTAGGCAAGAGGAAATTAGTTGAAGGCTTCTAAGGATCGTCGTATCCAATTAGTATCAACTAAGGTACCTATTGACTAAAGTGTACCAATGCAACAGATACCACCATCTCCTCCACTCGAAGAAGAAACGAGACAGCCAGCTGAGCTAGTAGGCATGTCTTCGGTTGTTGCTCAAGAACAAGATGTGGTATACCTATTTCTGAATAAAAATGATGAAGTAAATGTCATGCTCGAGAAAAATGCTCCTGAAGAAACAGTTGACGAAGAGATTGAGATGGAAAAGGTTGTTTCATCGCCTTTGAAGGAAATTCAAGCTAAACCTAAAGGAAATATGCCCTAGAGGCAATAATAAAGATGTTATTTGTATTTCCTTATATCATGATAAATGTCTTTTATTCATGCTAGAATTGTATTAACAGGAAACTTACTACATGTGTGAATACATAGACAAAACAATATGTCCCTAGTATGCCTCTACTAGACTAGCACTTTGATCAAAGATGGTTATGTTTCCTAACCATAGACATGAGTTGTCATTTATCAACGGGAACACATCATTAGGAGAATGATGTGATGGACAAGACCCATCCATTAGCTTAGCACTACGATCATTTAGTTTTACTGCTATTGCTTTCTTCATGACTTATACATGTTCCTATGACTATGAGATTATGCAACTCCCAAATACCGGAGGAACACCTTGTGTGCTATCAAACATCACAACATAACTGGGTGATTATAAAGATGCTCTACATGTGTCTCCGAAGGTATTTGTGGTGTTGGCATAGATCAAGAATAGGATTTGTCACTCCGAGTGTCAGAGATGTATCTCTGGGCCTCTCGGTAATACACATCATAATAATCCTTGCAAGTAAATGACTAATGGGTTAGTCACAATATGATGTATTACGGTACGAGTAAAGAGACTTGCCAGTGACGAGATTGAACTAGGTATTGAGATACCGATGATCGAATCTCGGGCAAGTAACATACCGGTGACAAAGGGAACAACGTATGTTGTTATGCCGTTTGACCGATAAAGTTCTTCATAGAATATGTAGGAGCCAATATGAGCATCCAGGTTCCGCTATTGCTTATTGACCGGAGATGAGTCTCGGTCATGTCTACATAGTTCTCGAACCCGTAGGGGCCGCACGCTTAACGTTTGATGACGATCGGTATTATGAGTTTATGAGTTTTGATGTACCGAAGGTAGTTCAGAGTCCCAGATGAGGTCACGGACATGACGAGGAGTCTTGGAATGTCCGAGACATAAATATTAATATATTGGACGACTATATTCGAACACCGGAAGAGTTTCGGGTGTTATCGGGTATAACCGGAGTGCCGGAGGGGGTTACCGGACCCCCCCCCCCCCATCGAGGGAGTATGGGCCATAGTGGGCCTAGGAAGGAAAGAGAGGGGCAGCCCATAGGGCTGGCCGCACCCCCTAGGGTTCCTAATTGGACTAGGAAAGGGGGGAGGCGCCACCTCTCCTTTCCTTCTCCTCTTCTCCCCTTCCTTTCCTACTCCTAGTAGGAATAGGAAAAGGGGGTTCCTATTCCTACTAGGAGTAGGAATCCTACTCCCTTGGCACGCCCTAGGCCTGGCCGCACCTCGCCCTTGCTCCTTTATATAGAGGGGCAGGGGGGCACCTAAGGACGCACAAGAAACATTGTTCTAGCCATGTGTGGTGCCCCCTCCACAGAAACACACCTCGGTTATACCATTGTAGTGCTTAGGCGAAGCCCTGCGCCGGTAGCTTCATCATCTCCGTCACCACGCCATCGTGCTGATGAAACTCTCCCATGAAGCTCAACTGGATCAAGAGCTCATGGGACGTCATCAAGCTGAATGTGTGCTGAACGCGGAGGTGCCGTACGTTCGGTGCTTGATTGGTTGTATCGCGAAGAAGTTCGACTACACCAACCGCGTCACAAGACGCTTCCGCTTGCGGTCTACAAGGGTATGTAGACACACTCTCCCCTCTCGTTGCTATGCATCTGGTAGATAGATCTTGCGTGATCGTATGATTTTTTTTGAAATACTACGTTCCCCAACAGTGGCATCAGAGCCAGGTTTATGCGTAGATGATATGCACGAGTAGAACACAATGAGTTGTGGGCGATAATAGTCATAGTGCTTACCAGCATGTCATACTTTGGTTCGGCGGTATTGTGAGATGAAGCGGCCCGTACCGACATTACGCGTACGCATACGCGAGACTGGTTTCACCGTTATGAGCACTCATTGCTAAAAGGTGACTGGCGGGTGTCTGTCTCTCTCACTTTAGCTGAATCAAGTGTGGCTACGCCCGGTCCTTGTGAAGGTTAAAACAACATATACTTGACGAAAAATTATTGTGGTTTTTGTATGCGTAGGTAAGAACGGTTCTTGCTAAGCCCGTAGCAGCCATGTATTACTTGCAACAACAAAGTAGAGGACGTCTAACTTGTTTTTGCAGGGCATGTTGTGATGTGATATGGTCAAGACATGATGCGTTATACGTTATTGTTTGAGATGATCATGGTTTGTAAAGTTATCGGCAACTCGCAGGAGCCATATGGTTGTCGCTTTATTGTATGAAATATAGTCGCCATGTAATTGCTTTACTTTATCACTAAGCGGTAGCGATAGTCGTGGAAGCAATAGTTGGCGAGACGACAATGATGCTATGATGGAGATCAAGGTGTCGCACCTGTGACGATGGTGATCATGATGGTGCCTTGGAGATGGAGATCAAAATCACAACATGATGATGGCCATATCATGTCACATCTTTTGGTTGCATGTGATGTTTATCTTATTATGCTTCTTATTTTGCTTAGTACGGCGGTAGCATTATAAGATGATCCCTTACAAAATTTCAAGGTATAAGTGTTCTCCCCGAGTATGCACCGTTGCGAAAGTTCGTCGTGCCGAGACACCACGTGATGATCGGGTGTGATAAGCTCTACGTTCACATACAACGGGTGTAAGCCAGTTTTGCACACGCAGAATACTTGGGTTAAACTTGACGAGCCTAGCATATCCAGATATGGCATCGGAACACTGGAGACCAAAAGGTCGAGCGTGAATCATATAGTAGATATGATCAACATAAGATGTTCACCATTGAAAACTACTCCATCTCACGTGATGATCGGACATGGTTTAGTTGATTTGGATCACGTGATCATTTAGATGTCCAGAGGGATGTCTATCTAAGTGGGAGTTCTTTAAGTAATGTGATTAATTGAACTTTAATTTATTATGAACTTAGTCCTGATAGATTTTGCATATCTATGGTGTTGTAGATCAACGGCCCATGCTACCATTCCTTTGAATTTTAATGCATTCCTAGAGAAAGCTAAGTTGAAAGATGATGGTAGCAATTACACAGACTGGGTCCGTAACTTTAGGATTATCCTCATTGTTGCACAGAAGAATTATGTCCTTGAAGCACCGCTAGGTTACAAGCCCCCTCCCTCTAATGTGGACGCTTTGAACGTCTGGCAGACATGGTCTGATGACTACACGATAGTTCAGTGTGCCATGCTTTATGGATTATAACCGGGACTTCAACGATGTTTTGAACATCATGGAGCATATGAGATGTTCCAGGAGTTGAAGTTAATATTTCAAGAAAATGCCCGGATTGAGAAATATGAGATTTCCAATAAGTTCTATAGCTGCAAGATGGAGGAGAATAGTTCTATCAGTGAACACTTGCTCAGAATGTCTGGGTACTACAATCATATGACTCAACTTGGTTGCAAAGTTGATGAAGATAGTGTTATTGATAGAGTTCTTCAATCACTGCCACCAAGCTATAAAGGCTTCGTGATGAACTATAATATGCAAGGGATGCAAAAGACAATTCCCGAGCTCTTCGCTATGCTCAAGGCTGCGGAGGTAGAAATCAAAAAGGAGCATCAAGTGTTGATGGTTAACAAGACCACTAGTTTCAAGAAAAAGGGCAAGGGAAAGAAGGAGAACTTCAAGAAGAATAGCAAAACAGTTGCTACTCCCGCGAAGAAACCCAAGTTTGGAGCCAAGCCTGAAACCGAGTGCTTCTATTGCAAAGGGACTGGACAGTGGAAGCGGAACTGCCCCAAGTATTTGGCGGATAAGAAGGATGGCAAGGTGAACAAAGGTATATGTGATACACATGTTATTGATGTGTACCTTACTAATGCTCGTAGTAGTACCTGGGTATTTGATACCAGTTCGGTTGCTAATATTTGTAACTCGAAACAAGGACTACGGATTAAACAAAGATTGTCTAAGGACGAGGTGATGATGCGCGTGGGAAATGGTTCCAAAGTCGATGTGATCGCCGTCGGCACGCTACCTCTGCATCTACCTTCTGGATTAGTTTTAGACCTGAATAATTGTTATTTGGTGCCAGCGTTAAGCATGGACATTATATCTGGATCTTGTTTACTGTGAGACGGTTATTCATTTAAATTTGAGAATAATGGTTGTTCTATTTATATGAGTAATATCTTTTATGGTCATGCACCCTTGAAGAGTGGTCTATTTTTGTTGGATCTCGATCGTAGTGATACACATATTCATAATATTAAAGCCAAAAGATGTAAGGTTAATAATGATAGTGCAACTTATCTGTGGCACTGCCGTTTAGGTCATATTGGTGTAAAGCGCATGAAGAAACTTCCATAGTGATGGACTTTTGGAATCACTTGATTATGAATCACTTGGTGCTTGCGAACCATGCCTCATGGGCAAGATGACTGAAACTTCGTTCTCCGGAACAATGGAGCGAGCAATAGATTTGTTGGAAATCATACATACTGATGTATGTGGACCAATGAGTGTTGAGGCTCGCGGCGGGTATCGTTATTTTCTGACCTTCACTGATGATTTAAGCAGATATGGGTATATCTACTTGATGAAGCACAAGTCTGAAACATTTGAAAAGTTCAAAGAATTTCAGAGTGAAGTAGAGAATCATCGTAACAAGAAAAAAAGTCTACGATCTGATCCTGGAGGTGAATATTTGAGTTATGAGTTTGGTCTTCATTTGAAACAATGTAGAATAGTTTCACAACTCACGCCACCCGGAACACCACATCGTAATGGTGTGTCCGAACGTCGTAACCGTACTTTATTAGATATATGGTGCGGTCTATGATGTCTCTTACCGATTTACCACTATCGTTTTGGGGTTATGCTTTAGAGACAGCTACATTCACACTAAATAGGGCACCATCTAAATCCTTTGAGACGACGCCTTATGAACTGTGGTTTGGCAAGAAACCAAAGTTGTCGTTTCTTAAAGTTTGGGGTTGCGATGCTTATGTGAAAAAGCTTCAACCTGATAAGCTCGAACCCAAGTCGGAGAAATGTGTCTTCATAGGATACCCAAAAGAGACTGTTGGGTACACCTTCTATCACATATCCAAAGGCAAGATATTCGTTGCTAAGAATGATTCCTTTATAGAGAAGGAGTTTCTCTCGAAAGAAGTGAGTGGGAGGAAAGTAGAACTTGATGAGGTAATTGTACCTTCTCCCTAATTGGAAAGTAGTACATCACATAAACTAGTTCCAGTGATTCCTACACCAATTAGTGAGGAAGCTAATGATGATGATCATGAAACTTCAGATCAAGTTTCTACTAAACTTCGTAGATCAACCAGAGTACGTTCCGCGCTAGAGTGGTATGGCAACCCAGTTCTGGAAGTCATGTTACTAGACCATGATGAACCTACGAACTATGAAGAAGCGATGATGAGGCTAGATTCCGCAAAATGGCTTGAGGCCATGAAATCTGAGATGGGATCCATGTATGAGAACAAAGTGTGGACTTTGGTTGACTTGCCAGATGATTGGCCAGCCATCGAAAATAAATGGATCTTCAAGAGGAAGACCGACGCTGATGGTAATGTTACTGTTTACAAAGCTTGACTTGTTCCGAAAGGTTTTCGACAAGTTCAAGGAGTTGACTACAATGAGACTATTTACAAGAAAGTGAGTGGGAGCTCTGTAACATTTCTGATATTATCTGTGGATGACATATTGTTGATTGGAAATGATATAGAATTTCTGGATAGCATAAAAGGATACTTGAATAAGAATTTTTCAATGAAAGACCTCAGTGAAGCTGCTTACATATTAGGCATCAAGATCTATAGAGATTGATCAAGACGCTTAATTGGACTTTCACAAAGCACATACCTTGATAAAGTTTTCAAGAAGTTCAAAATGGATCAGTCAACGAAAGGGTTCTTGCCTATGTTACAAGGTGTAAAGTTGAGTAAGACTCAATGCCCGACCACTGTAGAAGATAGAGAGAAAATGAAAGTCATTCCCTATGCCTCAGCCATAGGATCTATCATGTATGCAATGATGTGTACCTGACCTGATATGTGCCTTGCTATAACTTTAGCAGGGAGGTAGCAAAGTAATCCAGGAGTGGATCCCTGGACAGCGGTCAAGAACATCACGAAGTACCTAGAAAGGACAAAGGACATGTTTCTCGTTTATGGAGGTGACAAAGAGCTCGTCGTAAATGGTTATGTTGATTCAAGCTTTGACACTGATCCGGATGACTCTAAGTCACAAACCGGATATGTATTTTTATTGAATGGTGGAGCTGTCGGTTGGTGTAGTTCCGAGCAGAGCGTCGTGGCGGGACCTACGTGTGAAGCAGAATACATAGCTGCTTCGGAGGCAGCAAATGAAGGAGTCAGGATGAAGGAGTTCATATCCGATCTAGGTGTTATACCTAGTGCATTGGGTCCAATGAAAATCTTTTGTGACAACACTTGAGCAATAGCCTTGGCGAAGGAATCCAAGTTTCACAAGAGAACAAAGCACATCAAAAGACGCTTCAATTCCATCCGCGATCAAGTCAAGGAGGGAGACATTGAAATTTGCAAGATACATACAGATCTGAATGTCGCAGACCCATTGACTAAGCCTCTTCCACGGGCAAAACATGATCAGCACCAAGAATCCATGGGTGTTAGAATCATTACTTTGTAATCTAGATATTGGACTCTAGTTCAAGTGGGAGACTGAAGGAAATATGCCCTAGAGGCAATAATAAAGATGTTATTTGTATTTCCTTATATCAAGATAAATATCTTTTATTCATGCTAGAATTGTATTAACAGGAAACTTAGTACATGTGTGAATACATAGACAAAACAGTATGTCCCTAGTATGCCTCTACTAGACTAGCTCATTGATCAAAGATGGTTATGTTTCCTAACCATAGACATGAGTTGTCATTTGATCAACGGGATCACATCATTAGGATAATGATGTGATGGACAAGACCTATCCATTAGCTTAGCACTATGATCTTTTAGTTTTACTGCCATTGCTTTCTTCATGACTTATACATGTTCCTATGACTATGAGATTATGCAACTCCCGAATACCGGAGGAACACCTTGTGTGCTATCAAACGTCACAATGTAACTGGGTGATTATAAAGATGCTCTACATGTGTCTCCGAAGGTATTCGTGGTGTTGGCATAGATCAAGAATGGGATTTGTCACTCCGAGTGTCGGAGATGTATCTCTTGGCCCTCTCGGCAATACACATCATAATAAGCCTTGCAAGCAAATGACTAATGAGTTATTCACGAGATAATGTATTACGGTATGATTGAAGAGACTTGCCGGTAACGAGATTGAACTAGGTATTGAGATACCGATGATCGAATCTCGGGCAAGTAACATACCGATGACAAAGGGAACAACGTATGTTGTTATGCGGTTTGACCGATAAAGATCTTCGTAGAATATGTAGAAGCCAATATGAGCATCCAGGTTCCGCTATTCGTTATTGACCGGAGATGAGTCTCGGTCATGTCTACATAGTTCTCGAACCCGTAGGGTCCGCACACTTAACGTTTGATGACGATCGGTATTATGAGTTTATGAGTTTTGATGTACCGAAGGTAGTTCGGAGTCCCGGATGAGATCACGGACATGAGGAGGAGTCTCGGAATGTCCGAGACATAAAGATTAATTTATTAGACGACTATATTCGGACACCGGAAGTGTTCCGAGTGTTATCGGGTATACCGGAGTGCCGGAGGGGGTTATAGGACCCCCCCCCCCCCCGAGGGAGTATGGGCCATAGTGGGCCTATGAGGGAAAGAGAGGGGCAACCCATAGGGCTGGCCGCACCCCCCCTAGGGTTCCTAGTTGGACTAGGAAAGGGGGGGTGCCACCTCTCCGTTCCTTCTCCTCTTCTCCCCTTCCTTTCCTACTCCTAGTAGGAATAGGAAAAGGGGGTTCCTATTCCTACTAGGAGTAGGAATCCTACTCCCTTGGCGTGCCCTAGGCCTGGCCGCACCTCCCCCCTTGCTCCTTTATATACGGGGGCAGGAGGCACCAAAGGACACACAAGAAACATTGTTCTACCTGTGTGCGGTTCCCCCTCCACAGAAACACACCTCGGTCATACCGTTGCAGTGCTTAGGCGAAGCCCTGCGCTGGTAGCTTCATCATCTCCGTCACCACGCCGTCGTGCTGACGAAATCTCCCATGAAGCTCAACTAGATCAAGAGCTCGTGGGGTGTCATCAAGCTGAACGTGTGCTGAACGCGGAGGTGCCATACGTTCGGTGCTTGATCAGTTGGATCGCCAAGAAGTTCGACTACATTAACCGCGTCACTAGACGCTTCCGCTTTCGGTCTACAAGGGTACGTAGACACACTATCCCCTCTTGTTGCTATGCATATGTTAGATAGATCTTGCGTGATCGTAGGATTTTTTTTGAAATATTATGTTCCCCAACAGAACCCTCTAGATCAACATAGATGGAAAAGGAGGGTGAGAAGGTTGAGGGGGAGCAAGTTGCTTCCCAAGCTAACACTACCCCGGTCTCCTCATATGGTGCCACCATTGTCGCTGAAGCACACGGAAGGAGAACAAGTTGTATCTCAAGAGTCTGAAGAAGTTTTTGTGCCCTCCGCCATTGAGAACTCTCCGAAAGAAAAGGCCCTAGTGCCTGAAAAAGTGTTGTTGTCGAAGAAGTACCAACAAAAGAAATTGAGAATCCAAAAGTGGTTACCGCTGAAGGAGTTCCAGCGAAGAAAATTAAAGGTCAGACCAGTGCTGCCAAGCCAACTAATTCAGTGAAAGTTGTTGTGCCTCCTGCCCCAGTAAAGCCAATCGATGGAAATGCGTCAGCCTCTTTAGATGTTCAGCCGTTGGAAATTAGCGAGGAAGAATATCGGAAAAATCCTCAGGAATCATTCCCGCTGTTTCTAGCTGAGTACGGCCCCAATGGCCCCGCATTCAATGAATAGTTTCATTCATTGAAGCTTGCATTCTTTGGGGTCAGCCTTTACGAAGGACAAAGGACTTCATTATCACCGAGGTTCTGGACTAAGGATCAAGCAGTTTATTATGCTCGGATCTTGTATGGCAAGTTCAGGATTTTCAATCATAAGATATTAAACTTTGCCAAGCTCGAAGAAATTCCTTGCTTACATAATGCAATTGAGCATATAGAATGTACTCTTCTGAAGGGATTAATGTGCTTTAATCACGGTTGGAACAAGGAAGTTATACTTCAGTTCTATGCTACGCTATATATCTCAGAAAATATTGGAAATACCTCAATTTGGATGCTCGAATGGATGACAGGCAGGGAGAGAATCAAATGTTCAGCGGGTCACTTTCTGGCATTGATAAATATTCCACAATGTGAGTTTGAGAAAGACAGAGATCACATGTTAAATTTCTGGGATGTATCTGAAGAACAACTTCACATTCTGATGGGTCCCACCCTGGTGGGTGACGAATGCATTAATGTTCACCCAATGATGTTGGCTAATGATAACAAAGTACTATTTCACATTCTATGCAATACCATCACGCCAACAAACAGGCCTAACTCCATCAAAGGCATCGTGGGAAATGTACTTGTGGCAATATCTCAAGGAATCAAGTTTGACATACCCAACCTTTTCATTCAAAATATGGCTTGTGCGGCAGGTAGCCCTCGGTCCTTGAAGCCATATGCTCCATGGATCATGTTCGCAATCGAGCGGCTTACAAATGAAAAATTCTTCCGGGCTTACGTAGCGAAAGTTTTCATGCCACCTGTTCGTGACACTATGCGCATTGTGAAGGATTATCGGAAAGGGAAGGAACCTCTTGATAGTGCTGCAATTGCCTCTGCATCTGGTCCAAAGGTCAAGCAAGCCAGCATTGAAATCCCTCATGAGGAAAATCCATCGCTCCATGAGATTTGTAGTCACACACAACAAACTTTGGAAAAACACATCAGGGTGGATAGAAAAGAAAAAGTGGAATTGATGACTGAGCTGAATTTGATTCACAATCACACTCAGCAAATTCTTCTGCATGAGAAGGAGGCAAGAAATAAATCATGGACTTTATTGAGAAAGCATTATTCTCGCAAGGTGTCGGTGCAACAAACCCTGGGTCTGTTGCCCCAGATTGTGCACAGGCCCGAGGACAAGTTTACAACACCAAGATCAGATGAAGACATAGAAGGATCAACTCTTTGAGGAATAAGAGAGCTGGTCCAGGAGATCAAGACAACCATGACAAGCCTAAGGAGCAAGATATCGCCAAGGGAAAAGCCTCCCTTGCCGGGCAGACGAGCTCAGCGAGGTTGGGATCACCCGGAAGCAAGCCTCCGAGATCGCCCCGGTAGGCCTACCGGGGCTCACGGATTCAAACCACCACCTCACAGCGACGCCCGTCGTAAATCAGTGCAGTGTCAAGCTCCTAAGTGGCTCAGTGGCAGCCCCTTGCCACATGGCAGCCACTTCCTACAGCACAAACCTCCAAGTGACACCCGTCCTAAGACGTGTCAAGCAAGCAGGCGCGAAGCTGGCGAAGCAGCCTGGCAGGGCCTGCCAGGCGAGCCGTGATGTGACACTAAGCGGCGCATTTAATAGGCTTTGTCAGCCTGCAGACTTAGGTATGATAGCACTGTTTGCTATCTAATCAGCCTTGAAAGACTGATTTGCCACTGTGGAGACCCCTTAATCTATAAAAGGAGGCCCATGGCAACAGTAGAAAGGATTCGACCATTTCAAACCCACACACTCATACGCGCGTAGCGACTCTCGTCCCGAGGCAACCCTGTCTGCCAAGAGCATCGTGCTTTCTTCCACATTCCACCATCAATCCACCAAAGCAAGAGTAGGGTTTTACACCTCATGGTGGCCCGAACATAGGTAAAAACTGCTCGTGTGATCTCTGTCGTACGGCGCCACGCCCCTCTGCTCTTTGTTCAACGTACCCATCTACCCGCTGAACCAAAAAGGGACTCCTGTCCCATAGGTGGTTGTGGTTTCCCACGACATCTTTGGCGGGCCAGATAGGGGGATCACTTGCACGAACCCAAGAGCGTGAGCAGCGCGTCATCTTCATCACCAGTTTCATCATCTTCGGCTCCATCGACCATGGCGCCCAAGAAGAAGTCTGGTGCCACAGCTCACCCGTCCACCTCGAAGGCCTCACCGCCCGCGGCTACCGACGCCGCGGAGAATTCGGAGATGCACGGGAACACAAACGCTGCGGGGGACGCAGTCGGCGCACGCGGCGCTGTTATCGCATCCACCACAGCCGAAGTAGGAGCAGAAGGCACCAGAGAAGGACAACATCAGCAAACCCCCAGCGGCAACCGCTCCACAAGGTACGAGTAGAGAGATTATTCCTTCTGTACCTCCTCGCCCAGCCGAAGAGCATAGTCTTGGCGGTGTCTCTCATTCTGGGGGAAATCGCAACTCTTCGGCCTGCCCCCACTACGGGCGCAACCGCAGGGCATGCACCACCCTCAGGATGAGCTAACCTAACCATTGTGCCCAATGGAGCTGCTGGCCCTCAAGCGCCTCCGCCTCATCACCATGCCATCCAAGCAGCTAGCTCCCAGGGACGAGAGCACGGTGCAGTCGCCACCAGCACCAACAGGAGCCTGGCGACGCTATGATCCACATCATCATCGCCTATGCCAAGCACCGCCATAGTGGCAATGGTGCGGGCCCAACTGCTGCTGAGATTTCTGCCGACAGTCGATCAGATGGATGAGTGGCGAGCCACCATCCAAAGTCTGATTGGTTTCGCCGAGGCGGGAGGATCACAGTGAGCTGGCCCGTCACGGCCTCCCCAGGCGACGACGACGGCCCATGTTGTTGGCCGCACTGAAGGGGCCACCCCACAGTGCAATCGCCGCCACGGCAGCCAGTGCGGGGGCCACGCAAGCAGGAAGCTGACGATGTCTCGATGGCCTCATCTGACCCTCGAGTGCATCAAGGCCAACAGCGAACCCTGGAGGGTAGTCGGAGGGAGCGCGCGCGCGTCACCATCAAGCGGCGCTGCGACGACCACTGCCAGCCCGACGGGCAATGGCCCCAATGTCGACGAGCCCGCGCTCGATGGGGGCGGGTACCTACCTTTCGAGGCAGGGTGCCCTGCCTTCACCCGTGAGCTGCGGCAGGTCCGTTGGCCATCCACTCGCACGTTCAAGCCAGAGATTTCAGAGAAGTGCGATGGAAACTGAACCTGGCAGAGTTCTTGAGCATCTACACCATCGCTGTTCAAGCTGTTGGGGGAAGAAATGAGAAGGTATTTGCCAACTACTTCCCTTTGGCACTCAAGCCAAATGCGAGGTCTTGGCTGATGCATCCGCCGGAGAACTCCATTTCGACATGGGCTGACTTGCGCCATGAGTTTGTTGGCGCCTTCGCGGGCGGCGACCAAGAACCAGGGCAGCCCTGCGATTTGCAGTTACTCCCATCAAAGGAAGGAGAGACTCTATGGAAGTACATGCAGAGGTTCAGCCGAGTCCACAGAATTATTCCACACATCCACCTGGCAGCAGTGATAACAGCATTCCAGTCGAACGTATGCAACCATCGGATACGTTCCAAGATGAACGTTCAATTTTCCAAGACTGTGAAGGAGCTTTATACCTTGGTGGACAAGTGTGCTCGGGTGGAGGAAGGGAGAAAACTCCCTGGATAAGAGAATGTTGTCGACGTCGATTCAGAACATGGCGACGATGCCCTCAGCCAAAAGAAAAAGAAAAAGAAGTGCAACAAGAAGCCTAAGGATAAGGCAGTCTTGACCGTTGAGGGATCGAGCGCACCAAGTACCGGTAAGAAGGATAAGGCTAAAGCTCTTGGTAAGGAGGTTCCCACGTGCAATGATTGCCGGGAGGCTACGGCTGCCAAGAAGGCTAGGAAGAGTGATGGCTCGTATTGCAAGATTCATTGGACCAAGGGCCATGATTTCTAGGAATGTCATCAGGTTGAGCAGCTTGACAAGAAGTAGAGGGCTGAATATGATAAGCGAGATAAGGAAAAAGGTCAGAATGGCGCTGGCGGGAAGGGCCAGGGTGGTGGAGCAAATTGCCCCGACAAGGCTCCTAGGAACCAAGGGAAACCTGCCAGGGGCCGGGAAGGAGGATTGCAATGAAGATAGTGATGGAGGGGATGAATAGGAAACTATTGAGCAGGAGTTCCAAAAAGATACTAACGCCCTGTGCATTGATGGGGGTGCATCTGTGCATTCTTCTCACCACCAGCTTAAACAGTGGGCGCGTGAGGTTAATGTCGTGGAGCCAGCAGCAGAATTTCGGAAGCCTCTCAAGTGGTCTCGCACGCCCTTTATTTTTGACGAGGAGGACCACCATGGCCGCACCACCGCGGTAGGGTGCTTTCCGTTGTTGGTCTCACTAACAATCCTCAACCTCAAGGCCACAAAGATGTTGGTTGATGGCGGGGCCAGGTTGAATCTGATTTCCCCTAAGGTCATAAGGAGACTCCAGATAGAAGACGAAGAGCTTGAGGTTACCAGCACGTTTCAAGGAGTTAATCCCGGCAGGAGCCATCCTAAGGGAAAGATTACGCTGCCGGTAACGTGTGGGGGAGAATTGAACTACCGGACTGAGAAGGTTGCATTCGATGTGGTCGACCTCCACCTGCCGTAGAATAGAATAATTGGACGCCCAGCTCTGGCCAGATTCATGGCAACATCCCACTATGCTTACAACACCTGGAAGATGCCAGAGCCAATGGGGGTCCTTTTCATTCCATCAGACGAGAAGGACGTAATCATTTGCATGGATAAGATGTACATGAATGCAGTTGTGGTAGAGGCTGCAGAGATCACCATTCCCACCAAGGAGAGCAAGAAAAAGAAGAGGACTGTCAAGAGCTCCGGTGAGGAACTTGGAAAGCGCGCCTCTCCGGGGTGCGCTACACCTGTTGATGAACTGCCGGAGAGTTCCAATAGCAAGAGATCAAAAGTTGCCACACCTATTGTAAAGAAGGTCCCGTCAGGGCTGGATGGCGGTGATGGTACCCTTACTCTCAGTGCCACCCTTGACGACAAATAGGAAAGCACGCTCGTTCCCTTCCTGTGGGCGACTGTCTATGTGTTTGCATGGCAACCATCTGACACCCCCGGTGTTCCCAGGGAGGTAATCGAGCACCACCTTGCTATATGCCCACGTGCCCGACCCGTCAAGCAGAAGGTCCATAAGCAAGATTCTGAGCGGTAGCAGTTCATTCCTGAGGAGATCAAAAAACTTGAGGCAGCTGGTTTGGTCACAGGAGTTCTACATCCAACAGGGTTAGCAAACCCAGTGGTTGTACGCAAGGCTAATGGAAAATGAAGGTTGTACATAGATTTCGCTGATCTGAACAAGGCATGCCCGAAGGATTTTCTCGGTGTCAAAACCGGCAGATCTCAGGTAGGGGGCCCAAGCTATGCGTTTAGAGGATCCATGGTAACAGGAGGCTGGGGACATGATGATTACCCAGGTTCAGGCCCTCTCGATCGAGGTAATACCCTACTTCCTGCTATATTAATATGGATGAATATGAATACTAGAGTTGATCTACCTTGAGATCGTAATGGCTAAACCCTAATGTCTAGCCTATGAGGATATTGTGATGTTGATTATCCCCCTACAGACTAAACCTCCTGGCTTACATACACGCCAGAGAGGGCCTAGGGTTACAAGGGTGACTTGGGGAGGAAGTAATAGATACATCCGGACTCTATGCCTACCTTTCTATGTACATAGGAGCCCTGACCGAATACGGGGGCGAGTCTTCTACTTCTTCTTTTGTGGCCCATTAATATGGCACAGTTTCATCGACCCGGACGCCTGAGGACCCCTGAATACAGGACTCCCTCAGATCCATTTCCCTTGTCACGCATCGACCATATCATAGACTCCACTTCAGGTTGTGACTTGCTCTCTTTCTTGGATGCATATTCTGGGTACCATCAGATTTTCTTGTCCAAGGAAGACGAAGAGAGGACCTCAAAATGTAGAGCACCTAAGAAGATCAAGGACTGACTAGGTATTGTAATTCATGGTTAAAGAGATCCAGTCACACTCATACTTAACATCAATTAATAACAAAGCATATAAATGACAGAGGTGCTCTCCAACTGGTGCTTATTATAAGAGGATGATGACTTAGCAATAAAAGTAAATAGATAGGCCCTTCACACAGAGAAGAAGGGAGTTGCAGAGGTGCCAGAGCTCAAGTTTTTTAATCAGAGATGAATATAATTTTGAGCGGTATGCTTTCTATGTCAACGCTACGACCAAGAGTTCTCAATTTCTTCCATGCTACATACATTATAGGCGGTTCCCAAACAGAATGGTACAGTTTTACTCTGCCCAAACCAACAACAGTCCAGGGGAGCTTTGTTGAATTATATTTTGATTTGATTTTTGATCTTTTGATCATGGGACTGGGTATTCCGGTTACCATCCATTTTCTCGTGAATGACAAGCGGAGTCCACTCATCGTGAGAATAACCCACCTAGCATGGAAGATAAATACAACCCCAATCGCCACATGAGTGATTTGGTCATACAAAACAGAATTTTATTTGAAGGTTTAGAGTTTGGCACATGCAAATTTACTTGGAACGGCAGGTAAGTACCGCATATATGTAGGTATGGTGGACTCTTTTGGAACAACTTTGAGTTTATGGAAGTGGATGCACAAGCAGTATCCCCGCTTAGTATAGGTGAAGGCTAGAAAGAGACTCGGAAGCAACCAACTAGAGAGCAACAACGGTCATAAACATGCCTTGAGATTAACTAGCATTGAGTGCAAGCATGAGTAGGATATAAATTACCATGAACATAAATATCGTGGAGGCTATGTTGATTTTGTTTCAACTACATGTGTGAACATGTGCCCAGTCGAGCCACTTAAATCATTCGAAGGAGGATACCATCCTATCATACTACATCACAACTATTTTAAAGCATGTTGGCATGCATGGTAAACCATTATAAACTCCTAGCTAATTAGGCATGGCATGAGTAACTATAATCTCTAATTGTCATTGCAAACATGTTTGATTCATAATGGGTTGAATCAGGAATGGCTAGCTAATCATATTTACAAAAACAAGATAGGTTGAGTTCATAGCAGCTTTTCTCCATCTCAATCATTTCATCATATATCGTCATTGTTGCCTTTCACTTGCACGACCGAACGGTATGAATAATAATAATAGTGCACATGTATCGGACTAAGTTGGAATCTGCAAACATTTATTCAGAGGAGAAGACAAGGTAATATGGGCTCTTTGTTAGTTCAACAATAATGCATATGAGAGCCACTCATCATTTTCATCGTGGTCTTCTCCTCTCGACCCCCGAAGGAAAAGAAAATAATTTCAGAGAAACGCACTGAAATATTTTTAGAGTTTTTTGTTTTTCTGAAGAGAGCAAAACAAGAACGAGAAAAACTATGTACACGGGAATGCTCCCAAGAAACAAAAGAAGAACGATAAATCTTTTTGGATTTTCTTTTACTACTACAAACTACTAAGAAACTAGCAAGAAAGAAAAGACAAAAAGAAACAAGAAATATTTTTGGGTTTTATAAAATTTTCAAACACACAAGAAGAAAGCGAGAAAAATAAACTAACATGGATACTACAATGACAAAGTATGAACACCGACAACTGAAATGAATGTGTCAACATGAATGTAATGTCGGTGAGAAATACATACTCCCCCAAACTTAGGCTTTTGCCTAAGTTGGTCTACGCCCATGGATCAAAGTATCCCTCTCTTGGGTACTGAGGTGGATCCTGAGAGTTCCACTGGTTTGCGAGCTCATGCGGTTCCCACTGAAAGATTGGCTCCCTATAAGGATCAAGGGTTGGTGCTGGCTCTGGCACTGCAGGTTGTGGAAGCTCCCAGAATCTGTAGATGTCCTCGGGCTAAATAGTGTACTTGTCTGAATGAATGTTAAACAAAGAAGGCGCAGGCAAGGTAATAGTCTGAAAAGTGTTCGGACTGAATATGAAATTATAAATAAGCTTTTTTTCCTCATCAGAACGAATGTATTTATGCACTACCATGATGTCATAATCTAAGTAAATAGTGGGTAGCAATTTCTCTTTTTTTTCATAATGCCTAATGGGTATTTCAAAATGTTCGGCAAGGCGTGAGGGAAAGATCCCTCCGAAAATAGGGCCCTTAGTATGGTTTAAACTCAACCGTTTAGCTACCATAGCACCCAGACTGAAAGTTCTATCACGAAGCAAAGCATGGCGCAAAATGGCAAGGTCAGGAGCACTAAGGCCTCCACTCTCCCCGCGACCAATAAAACATCTCCCGACAAATAATGAATAATAGCGTAAAACATGTCAGGACCCCGATCCTAAGTCACACAGGTCTAGCCTGTAACACACCATATCACTTTGCGGCCTCACGCACGGTATTCCACGGGTGCCACCTTACCTGGCCCGGGACCGTTTGCGCATTTTGGCACACGTATATGATAGTGTCGCTAGCATCCATATGACAGAGAACCCGGGCCGACATGACCAGTTATAAACCAAAAGTGGCACTAAATTACAGAGACATGCATACATGACCCAGCAACGAACGTGTCGGTCATCAACGTATGAACCCAAGTCGTAGCAAGCTACAAGGACTTAAAGGAACAACGCGTGACATTTCCCCTAAGGGACAGACACATGAACGAAGAAGGACACATGCCGGCCAGCCTAAGTGTTCCGAAGCAGTAGCAAGCTACCAAGGCTCAGTGGAAGCACTAGGAGACATTTCCCTGTAAGATAGGCTACCAAAGGTAAACAACTAGGTGTCGGATCCCACACATAGCAATACACATTACACGTACGCATAACATGCAAGTATGTGCTGTACAACATGGCATCACAACATAACTCAACAACTCATATAGATAAAGGCCCAGAAGAGCCATCATAGCATTTATTACAATCAGAGGTCACATGACCCAACATACAGAGCATACAGGCAACGGAAGCATTACATGTCTGAGTACAGACATCTACAAATGAAAAAGACTAAGAAGCCCGACTATCTACAAGACCCTCCCAAGGGTACAAGATCGTAGCTGAGGTAACAAGCTAAACGTCGAAGTCCACGCGGAACCACTAGCGAGACTGAGGTCTCTCTGCAAAAACATAAATTAAGCAAACGTGAGAACAAAGGTACTCAACAAGACTTACGTCAGAACTAGCTACATATGCATCGGTATCAACAAAGGGGTGGTGGAGTTTGACTGCAGCAAGCCAGCTTTGACTCGGTGGCTATCCTGAACTACGACTGCAAGTAACTCTTTTGAGGTGGCGCACACGAGTCCACATATTCACCAATCAATACACCACTATGGATCCGCTCCCGTCTCCCTACGAGAAGGCCATCCATAGCACTCACGCTTATCTTGCGCGTTTTAGAGTATCCACTTTCACTTGTCTATGAACTGTAGAGGTAACCCAGAAGTCCATTTCCGCGGACACGGCTATTCGAATGGATTATATATAAAACCCTACAGGGGTGTACTTCTTCACACACGCTTTCACCACTTACCGCCGTTTACACGACATGTACTCGGCAACCTTCAAGCGGAGGCCCAGCGAGGGTGTCGGCCACGACCTGACTAACCACACAAGTCTCTCGTCCAGGTTTATCGCCTATTTGGGTTCCATCCGTGGGGAGATCCGGCCGGGGTGTCGCTCACGGCCCCAAACGATGTGTACAGGGTTCCCGCATCACCAAACGGGCAATCGGTACACCGTGCCACGTACCTGCCGCATCACAGCCCACCCCGAGGGTCAGCGCTGCGCACGACCTCCAGTAAACTACAAACACCAGAAACTAGTTGCAACTCCTGGACAGAGATCATGTTGATTAATAAGTCGAGAGGGTCCATTGGTTTCGGGCCCAATGCATGGTAGTAACTGGTCATGGATCAACCAACACAGAACTCAGTTCCTGAGGACGGCTGCAATGAGACAACCCACCATGTACTCCTACATGGCCTCTCATCGCTACCTTTACCAAATCATGTTCACACACTTAGCTCACACACATTAGGACATGTTCATCACCATTCCAATTCATCCCCGATGAATCAGACCTGACACAACTCTAAGCAATAGCAGGCATAACCAGAAAGCATGAATGAGTAGGCACAACATGGCTCAAACAACTCCTACTCATACTAGTGGGTTTCAACTATTTACTGTGGCAATGACGGGTCATGCAGTGGAAAGGGGTTCAACTACCGCAGCAGGTAACAGTTGAAGCGTTGTTGTCCTAATGCATTAAGAGAGAGCAAGAGCGAGAGAGTGGGATTGTATCGGAATGCTCAATGGGGTTTTGCTTGCCTGGCACTTCTGAAGATAACATTGGGTCTTCATCGGTGTCATCGAACTCATTGTCGGAACGTCGTCTACTGAGAGAGAACAAAACCGGCAAACAGAAAAAGAACACAATCAATGCAATGCAACAATATGATGCATGAATGTGACATGGCAATATGCTGTTGGTTGAGCTAATGCAACTAGCAACAAGTTAAATGAAGTTGGTTTGAACCAAGGGTTCAAATTCAAACTCCATATATGGTTATTCAAATGCCATTTATTCAAATTGTCCTAAACAGCAGCCATAAGTTGTTCTAACATGCATGAAAATGCCATAAACAGATTCCTTGGATTTTTCTGATCAATTTTTATATATAAATTATTTCCATCTGAGTTATGGATTAATTTCTATGATTTTTGGAAGTTTTGGCTATTTTCTGAAATAAATAAATCATTTCTGATTTATTTAAAAACCCAGAAAACAGATACTGCATCAGCATGACGTCACTCTGGCGTCAGCAGGTCAGCGGCTGGTCTAAGTCAAACCTGACGTGTGGGGTCCACACGTCAGTGACTCAACAGTTAAACAGGTTTAAATAAACTTAACAGAAGTTTAAACTAAACTAAATAGGCATTGGGGCCCACTGTCAGTGACTCTAGGTTAGTTAACAAAGACTGTTAATGCTGATTTAATACTAACTAAAAGTGTCAGTGGGGAATGGGCCCACATGTCAGCGAGAGAAAGGGGTAATTAGCTGGGTAATTAGTCCCTAACGATGGTGCCACGTCAGCTCGCCGGAGTCTTGCCGGCGGCGACCTAAACGACGGCGGCTCGGCTCGGATTTGAGCTACGGTTGGTGGTTTAGCGAGCTGAGGGCTCCGGGGAGTAGCTCTTGCTGGTCCGCATCCAAAGGACCAGACGGGAGGCCGCGGGGTGGCCGGAAAGTGACCGGCGATGAGGTTTGGCGGCGGCGGAGTTCGGACGTAGACGAAAACAACGCCGCAGAGCACGGCAGGAGCAACGGTTGGTTGCTACGGCCCCGTGGTGACGCGCTGAGTGCGATGGCGAGCTCGGATGCGAGCTATGGTGGTTGTGGCCACGGCGGCGACATGCTCAGCGGTGACCGGCCACAGTGAGGAAGGGGGCGACGGCTATGGTGAGCTACAGGCCACGGGGACAGGGGGAAACGGCGGAGGAGCTCACAGCGGGGTCGACGGGGGTCTCAGGAGGCTCGGGGAGGCGTTGGTTGCCGCGAATCGCCGGCGAGGTCGACGGCGGCCGAAGGTTGAAGAAGACGGTGGCGAGGGCGTTCGGGGCTTCCTGGCGTCGCATAGGTACTTAGGGGGGCGTAGAAGATAGAGGCAGAGCTAGTGGACACTTTGCGGGGGCGTGGGGAGGGTTGTGGTCGCGGTGGTGCTCGCCGGCGGCGACGGCTATGTTCGGTCGCCGCGTGAGAGAGAGACAGAGGAGGGAGGAGAGAGTAGCGAGTGAGGAGGGGAGGTCGAGGGGGTTCCAGGGGGGCGCGTGGCGTTCGTCCAGGCATCGGGGAGGGAAGCAGGCAGGGAGGAGGTGGAGGCCGCGGGCGTGCGCCGTCGCCACGCACCTGCCTGTCGTCCTGGCCGGGGGTTGAAGACGCCCTTGCCCCTGGTGGGCTGGGCCGGCCAGATGGGCCACACAGGTAAAGGCCAGGTACTTTCTCTCTCTCACTCTTTTCTGAAAATAGTTTCTGTTTTCTATTTTCTGCTTTTGTTTTAATTTCTTTTGCCACTTTTTTGAAATTTAAACAATTTCAAACAATGCCAAAAACTCCTCTGAACAATTTTATGTTGCTAGATGGACTTTTCCAAAAGCACATCAAATATTTCAAAGTTATTTGAAAATATATTCTATATATTATGAATATACTTCCAAATTCAAATACAATAATAAATTAAATTCCATGCCCAAAATATTCCACAGAAATGTCCATTATTTTTGGTTTGCTGCAAAAGCCTTGCCAAAAATATCCAAAAAATATTAGGAACATTTTGGAAACATAGAATGCAATTTTTTTTTCTTGACTGGACCTACTTGGAATTTGAAGTGCTAGGGTTTTCAACAATCCCCATTTCAAGTTAAATGGAAATTAAACATGATGCATGATGATCAGGCAAGGACCACAGGGGTTGCTCTAGGGATGTGACAACTCACCCCCACTAAAACAAGAATCTCGTCCCGAGATTCAGGATGTGAGATAAGAAAACAGAGGGGACACTAACTAACACAATCTTCTCGATTCAACTGTCCTCCTCGAAGTTGCTGATTTATTGCATCATGTTGATCTTGTCATCCTTGCTTTGAGATCTTCATCCAACTGGATGATAACTGTGACATACTCTATAGGAATCGATCTTCCCGGAGATCGAGTAACTCAAGATCAACTCAAGGGTTGAGACGTCGAAACATCCCTTGAGCTGAGACACGGAACACACATCCAGAGGGATGGAGTGAAACAAACGATGAAGGTTCACCTAGTGGCAATAATTCCACACCTAAGAAGATGGTGATCGATGTCACCAGGTGGGGTACCTTAGAGAGGGTGACTCGTAGAGTTACTCCCTTAAGTGGCAAAAAGAATTACTTTTGATATAGAGATCATTGAGATTCCCTATACCAGCCTAAGGCAAACACAATCGATCGTTAGACGGAGTCCGAAAGAATGACATACTCGTCCAGAATGGATGATGTGGACTATCTTGTTAAAGACAACACAAGGGATGATTTGGTTATCATCGGATATGGATGGGACCCATGGCAATTCCACTACCGAGGATAATCCTGAACAGCACTGATTAAGAATGGTAACCCATGGAGAATTGGCACATTGGCGGTGCAAGCTGGGAACAAAATGCAAATGCTGGGAATGATTCTGGTAACTGGGAAGAATCCCAACAGTAGAGAGTAAATCTACTCTTGAGGGGTTATAGCATAACCAAGAGCACTGGGAGCAATCCCGGTGAGTGCCGGTGATAACACCTAGTGTTTGTGCATGCTCTCAAGAACTTGAGCATTCCCATATTCATCAAGGTTTTATCAATATCCGTGCCAAGGATCCTGGCAACACCACATACTACCATGATGAATAATGATGGATGATGCAGATGCAAAGGAAGACAACACTTCTCAGATTTCACCTTGGCGAGGCCAAGGGAACGAAATCTAGATGATCAACCGAGAGACATTTAGCACTCCGCTTCTAATGTTCTCCTTGATGTGTTAGCGTAAACCATTCATAGATATGTTTGGTATCTTGAACATCAAGTAAAGGTCGGACTTCGGAAGCACAAAAATCCATAAGGAACAACTAGGGAGTAAATCCTACGAAATCCTTATGGGGAGGTGGCCAACTTCTTCGATCAAGATTCTACAACAATAGGTCTTCCGGCTGAGTGGGTTGGTCATGACATCCACTTTACCGGTTATCAAGAGACCAATATTATAGTTCTTGGAAAATGCTCCAACCATCATAGCTGCCTGAGATTCAGTTCTGGTTGGTGTCAGGATATTCCAGACGTCATGTTTGGAAACGAAAGTTTGCAACACAAATCGACGAGATGGCGTTGCGAGATTCTCGGGGAGTGAACTACGATAGCAAGCTCCAAAACATGAGCTAGTTCTGCTACGTACCTATGAACACGTTGTCCCAGACAAACGTGACCACATAGTAGTCTTATAATAAAATACTATCGAGTTCTGGTCGGGAACCATCGTCTAGGATATCGAAGTCCTTACATAAGTCATATGATTAGCTCTTATGATGGAACTTTTCTCCTTGAACAAATCAATCAGTGGCTTGGTGTGCTTGGGATACATACAGAATGAAGATGATCAGTCTATCAGACCATAGAATACTTCGCACGTATGCATGACTGACGTGGGATGACTCCAGAGGAGGTAAAAACATGCTTTCTCGAATTCACGGCGGCAACTTGCATCAAATGCACATGAATTAGAGAAAGTCACTTCTTTCTTCCGTACATAGGCTTCACGAACGGGTCATGAAGATAATGCTTGTAAAAGTTTCCAATACTAACTGGATGTTCAACATAGATCATGGTGAAGATAACAATGTTGCTGATGGGCTCAACAACAATTCATCCAGGTTTCCATATAATTGGAGTTCCATGACAATGTGAACAAAGTGATAGCATTGGTCAGACCCAAAAGATATAATGGTGTATGCTCAAGGGAACAACTATGAGTAAGACAACATTAGGAATATCGTTGGTTCTGATTTGACTTGATGATAACCCATACTCAAATCAAAGTTTGGACAAGACGATAGATCCACAAATGATCACGGGATCAATTGAAGAAGATATCATCTATCTTCAATACACATACAAGATATCCCTTTGGATGAACTAAGCTGGCAAGCTTTTATCTTCCAACTCTCCAAGTTATTGTTTTAGCTTAACCAACCAGTTCAGGGTATCCAACACAGATTCTTGGAGAAGTGGTGGTTTGTAAGGAACCAACTTGATCACGAACTCAACATAGCGGTCAGGTGACAACCTGGTAATACTTCCGAGAAGATATTCGGAAAATCACGAACCACCGCTATGTTACTAAGCTCGGGAACAATCTTCCTCTTCAAGGCAAGACGATATGATCAAATGAGCAAGGACTTAACAAAATCCTAACTCATCAATCAAAGAGTGCACCAGGAAAGTGGACTAGGTAGCACAATCAATCTTAGAATGGTAATTAGTAACTAACACACTAAGAATGAAATTATTGTCCTTTAACCGCCAAGCAACGAAATTGCTAGGGGTATTGATTTCACACTTCACAATTCACTTGTCAGCATTCCGGTTATAATAACACGGAGACCGAGGAATGAACGATAATGGCGAGAAGTATCACCTTATCAAAAGTTCATAGGAGGTGGTGCAATTCTCATGACATCTTGACATAAAGATGGTAATACTCCAGAATAGAACAGTTTAGAAGCTGGATTAGCGTTCTTTATCTGCGAAGTACAACTTCTTTGACCCAATCCTGGATATGGACAAGGTGCTGGAGTTTGTTTCTCCTAGTCATTCCAGAATAGAATGGCTTGACGGACCACAAGAGTAAAAGGCATCGATGAACACAAGTGCACGACTACTCCTGACTATCAACTGATAGACGAAGGTCATAAAGCAACTGAAAAGGGACAACTCAAAGAACATATAACTTCTGAGTTGTGGATGCATAGATTAACATGTCGAACGAGTTCAACATATTTCTTCCGGATAACCCATGCAGAAAGTAGAATTGGCAGAGTCACAATATGAATGGAGTACTACTCAAGAGCACTCGGGTCGTGATCTTTTGGTTCAGAAGAACTTCTGCCAAGGATGGTTCATGGTATTTGGAAGAACGATAACCACGGACCTCGAGGACTATCACAAGGTTACTAATATCCTAAAGGAACAAGCAAATGCTATCAACATGAAGTAAGTAGGGTGAAGCTCGGGTTCAAGAACCCAGGAATAGAATACCTACCAACTAAATAGCATCAAGGGATGCTTTCGAGAATGATGGCCAAAATCACCACACTGGAATATAAAACATTGCTGGATTACTGGTTGATCCTCTAAAACAGCTAGGGTCATAATAATAACTCCAACATATATGTCGAGGTAACAGAGTACCTCAACACACTGACTAGTGTGATTAATCTGGCCTAAAAGGACATCGGAAATAAGGAGGAAAGGTTTGCAAATGCATCAGACTACTTAGAAACCTGGGATAACTCGGACAGCATAACGGCTGCAAATGCTCGAAAATACATTTGCGATCCGTGCACAAGATAGTATAACCACTCAACATCATAATGTCAAGGTTCTGAGATCAACAATTGAACACACAGAGGAAAAATAAACTGAACTGAGAGTTGAATCCACAATAACGTGATCCTGATAAATAGAATGAGAATCCTAGTTCTTAATCCCCGTAGAAAGAAGAAGGTGACTCAGATCAGAAGGTCATAGGGCAAAGGAGTAAAAAGAGCCTTACGTTCCCTTCCACAAACAATTCCCTTACATAACTAAAGAGTTTCTAGACACGACTTCGACCAGTTTGGCTTACTAATCCTACAGGCAGTCAGGCTCTGATACCAAAGCTGTCAGGACCCCGATCCTAAGTCACACAGGTCTAGCCTGTAACACACCATATCACTTTGCGGCCTCACGCACGGTATTCCACGGGTGCCACCTTACCTGGCCCGGGACCGTTTGCGCATTTTGGCACACGTATATGATAGTGTCGCTAGCATCCATATGACAGAGAACCCGGGCCGATATGACCAGTTATAAACCAAAAGTGGCACTAAATTACAGAGACAGGCATACATGACCCAGCAACGAACGTGTCGGTCATCAACGTATGAACCCAAGTCGTAGCAAGCTACAAGGACTTAAAGGAACAACGCGTGACATTTCCCCTAAGGGACAGACACAGGAACGAAGAAGGACACATGCCGGCCAGCCTAAGTGTTCCGAAGCAGTAGCAAGCTACCAAGGCTCAGTGGAAGCACTAGGAGACATTTCCCTGTAAGATAGGCTACCAAAGGTAAACAACTAGGTGTCGGATCCCACACATAGCAATACACATTACACGTACGCATAACATGCAAGTATGTGCTGTACAACATGGCATCACAACATAACTCAACAACTCATATAGATAAAGGCCCAGAAGAGCCATCATAGCATTTATTACAATCAGAGGTCACATGACCCAACATACAGAGCATACAGGCAACGGAAGCATTACATGTCTGAGTACAGACATCTACAAATGAAAAAGACTAAGAAGCCCGACTATCTACAAGACCCTCCCAAGGGTACAAGATCGTAGCTGAGGTAACAAGCTAAACGTCGAAGTCCACGCGGAACCACTAGCGAGACTGAGGTCTCTCTGCAAAAACATAAATTAAGCAAACGTGAGTACAAAGGTACTCAACAAGACTTACATCAGAACTAGCTACATATGCATCGGTATCAACAAAGGGGTGGTGGAGTTTGACTGCAGCAAGCCAGCTTTGACTCGGTGGCTATCCTGAACTACGACTGCAAGTAACTCTTTTGAGGTGGCGCACACGAGTCCACATATTCACCAATCAATACACCACTATGGATCCGCTCCCGTCTCCCTACGAGAAGGCCATCCATAGCACTCACGCTTATCTTGCGCGTTTTAGAGTATCCACTTTCACTTGTCTATGAACTGTAGAGGTAACCCAGAAGTCCATTTCCGCGGACACGGCTATTCGAATAGATTATATATAAAACCCTGCAGGGGTGTACTTCTTCACACACGCTTTCACCACTTACCGCCGTTTACACGACATGTACTCGGCAACCTTCAAGCGGAGGCCCAGCGTGGGTGTCGGCCACGACCTGACTAACCACACAAGTCTCTCGTCCAGGTTTATCGCCTATTTGGGTTCCATCCGTGGGGAGATCCGGCCGGGGTGTCGCTCACGGCCCCAAACGATGTGTACAGGGTTCCCGCATCACCAAACGGGCAATCGGTATACCGTGCCACGTACCTGCCGCGTCACAGCCCACCCCGAGGGTCAGCGCTGCGCACGACCTCCAGTAAACTACAAACACCAGAAACTAGTTGCAACTCCTGGACAGAGATCATGTTGATTAATAAGTCGAGAGGGTCCATTGGTTTCGGGCCCAATGCATGGTAGTAACTGGTCATGGATCAACCAACACAGAACTCAGTTCCTGAGGACGGCTGCAATGAGACAACCCACCATGTACTCCTACATGGCCTCTCATCGCTACCTTTACCAAATCGTGTTCACACACTTAGCTCACACACATTAGGACATGTTCATCACCATTCCAATTCATCCCCGATGAATCAGACCTGACACAACTCTAAGCAATAGCAGGCATAACCAGAAAGCATGAATGAGTAGGCACAACATGGCTCAAACAACTCCTACTCATACTAGTGGGTTTCAACTATTTACTGTGGCAATGACGGGTCATGCAGTGGAAAGGGGTTCAACTACCGCAGCAGGTAACAGTTGAAGCGTTGTTGTCCTAATGCATTAAGAGAGAGCAAGAGAGAGAGAGTGGGATTGTATCGGAATGCTCAATGGGGTTTTTCTTGCCTGGCACTTCTGAAGATAACATTGGGTCTTCATCGGTGTCATCGAACTCATCGTCGGAACGTCGTCTACTGAGAGAGAACAAAACCGGCAAACAGAAAAAGAACACAATCAATGCAATGCAACAATATGATGCATGAATGTGACATGGCAATATGCTGTTGGTTGAGCTAATGCAACTAGCAACAAGTTAAATGAAGTTGGTTTGAACCAAGGGTTCAAATTCAAACTCCATATATGGTTATTCAAATGCCATTTATTCAAATTGTCCTAAACAGCAGCCATAAGTTGTTCTAACATGCATGAAAATGCCATAAACAGATTCCTTGGATTTTTCTGATCAATTTTCATATATAAATTATTTCCATCTGAGTTATGGATTAATTTCTATGATTTTTAGAAGTTTTGGCTATTTTCTGAAATAAATAAATCATTTCTGATTTATTTAAAAACCCAGAAAACAGATACTGCATCAGCATGACGTCACTCTGGTGTCAGCAGGTCAGCGGCTGGTCTAAGTCAAACCTGACGTGTGGGGTCCACACGTCAGTGACTCAACAGTTAAACAGGTTTAAATAAACTTAACAGAAGTTTAAACTAAACTAAATAGGCACTGGGGCCCACTGTCAGTGACTCTAGGTTAGTTAACAAAGACTGTTAGTGCTGATTTAATACAAACTAAAAGTGTCAGTGGGGAATGGGCCCACATGTCAGCGAGAGAAAGGGGTGATTAGCTGGGTAATTAGTCCCTAACGATGGTGCCACGTCAGCTCGCCGGAGTCTTGCCGGCGGCGACCTAAACGAGGGCGGCTCGGCTCGGATTTGAGCTACGGTTGGTGGTTTGGCGAGCTGAGGGCTCCGGGGAGTAGCTCTTGCTCGTCCGCATCCAAAGGACCAGACGGGAGGCCGCGGGGTGGCCGGAAGGTGACCGGCGACGAGGTTTGGCGGCGGCGGAGTTCGGACGTAGACGAAAACAACGCCGCAGAGCACGGCAGGAGCAACGGCTGGTTGCTACGGCCCCGTGGTGACGCGCTGAGTGCGATGGCGAGCTCGGATGCGAGCTATGGTGGTTGTGGCCACGGCGGCGACAGGCTCAGCGGCGGCCGGCGACGGTGAGGAAGGGGGCGACGGCTACGGTGAGCTACAGGCCACGGGGACAGGGGGAAACAGCGGAGGAGCTCACAGCGGGGTCGACGGGGGTCTCAGGAGGCTCGGGGAGGTGTTGGTTGCCGCGAATCGCCGGCGAGGTCGACGGCGGCCGAAGGTTGAAGAAGACGGTGGCGAGGGCGTTCGGGGCTTCCTGGCGTCGCATAGGTACTTAGGGGGGGCGTAGAAGATAGAGGCAGAGCTAGTGGACACTTTGCGGGGGCGTGGGGAGGGTTGTGGTCGCGGTGGTGCTCGCCGGCGGCGACGGCTACGTTCGGTCGCCGCGTGAGAGAGAGACAGAGGAGGGAGGAGAGAGTAGCGAGTGAGGAGGGGAGGTCGAGGGGGTTCCAGGGGGGCGCGTGGCGTTAGTCCAGGCAACGGGGAGGGAAGCAGGCAGGGAGGAGGTGGAGGCCGCGGGCGTGCGCCGTCGCCACGCACCTGCCTGTCCTCCTAGCCGGGGGTTGAAGACGCCCTTGCCCCTGGTGGGCTGGGCCGGCCAGATGGGCCACACAGGTAAAGGCCAGGTACTTTCTCTCTCTCACTCTTTTCTGAAAATAGTTTCTGTTTTCTATTTTCTGCTTTTGTTTTAATTTCTTTTGCCACTGTTTTGAAATTTAAACAATTTCAAACAATGCCAAAAACTCCTCTGAACAATTTTATGTTGCTAGATGGACTTTTCCAAAAGCACATAAAATATTTCAAAGTTATTTGAAAATATATTCTATATATTATGAATATACTTCCAAATTCAAATACAATAATAAATTAAATTCCATGCCCAAAATATTCCACAGAAATGTCCATTATTTTTGGTTTGCTGCAAAAGCCTTGCCAAAAATATCCAACAAATATTAGGAACATTTTGGAAACATAGAATGCAATTTTTTTTTCTTGACTGGACCTACTTGGAATTTGAAGTGCTAGGGTTTTCAACAATCCCCATTTCAAGTTAAATGGAAATTAAACATGATGCATGATGATCAGGCAAGGACCACAGGGGTTGCTCTAGGGATGTGACAAAACATGAAAATGTATACTGGCAACTCTCGCTTCCGACACCCTTCTCCTTTCACCTATGGTAATTTCATCAATGAAATCTTCCACATCTCCAGGACGTGGTTCATCGACGCTTCCTTCATAAGGTAATTTGCATACCCCACAAAAGTCATAAAGCACCATCTCCTTATGCACATCACATAAATTAAATTCTACCATAGGCGGTGATTTCCTAGCATGAAAATGATTATTGCACGAAAGTAATAGTTAGGAGGAGATACTGATCACACTAGTCGCGGAGGAAGTCGGTGATGCCTGCATTCTCGGCCAAATAATAGAAATCATCGTAAATTCAGGCCGCCTGTAAGAATGCATCGCATGGCCATTCACATGCCCGAATCTCCGCGTTACGAGGCAGATTATACTTGGGCTTCTTCTTCTTCTCATTCTCGTTCTCCTTTGAACCCCGGCTCAAAGAGCCTCTCAACAATCTCCTCAACATTTTCTTCCTCTAAAAAATTCTGAAATTTTTAGAGACTCAAAATAAAAGTGAACCAAGCTCAACAAAATTGATAGCAACTACTCCTACAAGTATCTAGAGGCTATATCACACATCAAAACTACTTTAGACCATATAAATTTGACATGCAAGCTCAAGAACAAGGTCACTACAACATCAAAAATTTGCAATAAATAAACCACTAGAACAAAAACTAATTGGACCATTGGAGGAGTCACATAGCGAAGAATAATCCCCCAAAATAGTTTTGCAAATGATGGATTGAGCAAGAACACGGGTTTGAGATGGTCGATGATTTTTTCTAGAGGAAGAAGGAGAGGATGGGTGCTGGAATAAGTGGAGGGGGGCACGTGGGGCCCATAAGGATAGGGGTGTAGGGGGTAGGGCGTGCCCTCCACCCTTGTAGCCCACTGGTGCAGCCCCTGGTGCATTCTGAGTGCCAAAAATCATAAAATATTCTAGAAAAAATCATATTAGATTTGCAGGGCATTTGGAGAACTTTTATTTTCGGGAATTTTTTTATTGCATGGATAATACAGAAAACAGGCAGATAATACTATTTTTACTTTATTTAGTCTAAATAATAGAAACTACAAGTTGGGTATAGAAGGTGGTGTTTTTTTAAGTTCATCCATCTCATGCTCATGAAAAGGAATCCCTCAGCGAGGTTGATCAAGTCTCATTAACAAACTTCTTTCGAATAACATAAAATTGGAGAATTTCGAATAACACTAGGTTACCTCAATGGTAATATGCATGTCCCAAACAATAAGAATATGATATTTCTTATTAACAGTAGGAAGAGGGAATTGAAAACCTCCAACAGTGATAGTTGAAAATTTTCCAATAGAATTGATGCTATTAACTTGAGGTTGTTTCTTTGGAAAGTGTACCGTATGATCATTACCATTTACATGAAAAGTTACATTTCCTTTGTTGCAATCAATAATAGCCCCTGCAGTATTCAAAAAATGTCTACCAAGAATAATCGACATAGTGACGTCCTCGGGAATATCAAGAATAACAAAGTCCGTTAGAATAGTCATGTTTGCAACCACAACATGCACATCCTCACAAACACCGATATGTATAGCAGTTGATTTATGAGCCATTTGCAAAGAAATTTCAGTAGGTGTCAACTTATTCAATTCAAGTATACAATACAAAGAGAAATGCATAACACTCATACCGGCTCCAAGATCACATAAATCAGTTTTAACATAATTTCCTTTAATGGAGCATGGCATAGTTGGTATTCCTGGATCTTCAAGTTTTTTGGTATTCCACCTTTAAAAGTATAATTGGTGAGCATGGTGGAAATTTCAGCTTCCGGTATCTTTCTTTTATTAGTTACAATTTCTTTCATATACTTGGCATAAGGAGGCATTTTAAGCATACCAGTCAAACGCATACACAAAAAAGATAGGTCTAATCATCTCACAAAAGTGTTCAAAATCCTCATCATCCTTTTTGTTGCATGGTTTAGGGGGAAAGGGCATGGGTTTCTGAACCCATGGTTCCCTTTCTTTACCATGTTTTCTAGCAATGAAGTCTCTCTTATCATAACGTTGATTCTTTGATTGTGGGTTATCAAGATCAACAGCAGGTTCAATCTCTACATCATTATCATTACAAGGTTGATCATCGATATGAACATCATCATTAACATTATTACTAGGTTCATGTTCATTACAAGATTGTGTCTCAGCATCAGAAATAGAAATATTATTGGGATTCTCAAGTGTTTCTATAACAGGTTCACTAGAAGCAGGCAAAGTCCTATCAGTTTTCTTTTTCTTTTTACTACTAGGAGTAGGTTTATCAATATTAATTCTCTGAGAAACTTGCTCAATTCTCTTATGATGGCCCTCGGGATGCAAAGGTTCCTGGGTTACTTTACCACCTCTAGTAGCAACCATAACATCTTTATCATTATTCTTACTATTCAACTCATTAAGCAAATCATTTTGTGCCTTAAGTACTTGTTCTAATTGAGTGGTAACCATGGAAGCATGTTTACTAATAAGTTTAAGATCATTAGAAGTTCTAGTCACAAGAACACCCAAGCGGTCAAGCATATAAGAATTACGTTTCAGTTGTCTACTAACATAAGCATTGAAATCTTCTTGTTTAACAATAAAATTATCAAACTCATCTAAGCATTGACTAGCAGACTTATTATGAGGAATATCACCTTCATCAAATCTATAGAGAGAATTTACCTCTACTACCTGTGTCGGGTTATCAAGACCATGTATTTCTTCAACATGTGGTAGATTCTTAGCATGTTCAGCTTTAATACCTTTTTCTTTCATAGATTTCTTTGCCTCTTGCATATCTTTGGGACTGAGAAATAGAATACCTGTTTTCTTTAGAGTTGGCTTCAGTGTTGGTTCAGGAAGAGTCCAATCATTATAATTACTCAAATATTATTCAATAATTTTTATGCTTGTTCAACAGTTCGTTCCCTGAAAACACAGCCATCACAACTATCTAGGTGGTCCCTAGAAGCATCGGTTAGTCCATTATAAAAGATATCAAGTATTTCATTCTTCTTGAGAGGATGATGAGGCAAAGCATGAAGTAATTGGAGAAACCTCCCCCAAGCTTGTGGGAGACTCTCTTCTTCAATTTGCACAAAATTGAATATTTCCTGTAAGGCAGCTTGTTTCTTATGAGCGGGAAAATGTTTTGCAGAGAAGTAGTAAATCATATCCTGGGGACTACGCACACAACCAGGAGCAAGGGAATTAAACCATAACTTAGCATCACCCTTCAATGAGACGGGAAACAACTTAAGAATATAATAATAGAAAAAAAATTCCTCATGAGCAAATAGGGTGGATATACAATTTAATTTAGTAAGATGTGCCACAATGGTTTCAGATTCGTAACCATGAAAAGCATCAGATTCAACTAAAGTAATTAACTCAGGATCAATAGAGAATTCATAATCATTATCAGTAACACGGATAGGTGAAGTAGCAAATTCAGGATCATATCGCATTCTAGCATTTAAAGATTGTTCTTTCCACTTGCGTACTAATTTCTTAAGATCATTCCTATCCTTACAAGCAAGAAAGTCTCTTGCTACTTATCCTTCCATAACATATCCCTCGGGAACAATAGGCAATTCATATCTAGGGGAAGTTGGTCTAACAGGTGTTTCAAAGTTTTCAATGTCATTAATTTCATCGGTTTCAGAAATATCATGACCTACAGCATATTCAATAGTATTGGCTCTAGTAAGATGTTTATCAAGTAATTCACCCAATGGCACAGTTTCATCATAAGCATCATTCATAATAGAAGTGGAATCATCAATATCATGCAACATATCAGAATCAATAGCAAGTGTAGGTGTCGCAAGTTTACTCAAAACAGATGGTGAATCAAGTACAGAGCTAGATGGCAGTTCCTTACCTCCCCTCGTTCTAAAGGGAACGATCATGGTTGTGTCATCCTTCAAATTCTTCATATTTTCATACTGATCAGCAGATATAAATCCCATGTAACTCAAAGAATAGAGTTATGCTCCCCGGCAACAACGGCAGAAAAAGGTATTGATAACCCACAAGTATAGGGGGTCGCAACAGTTTTGGAGGGTAGAGTATTCAACCCAAATTTATTGATTCGACACAAGGGGAGCCAAAGAATATTCTCAAGTATACGGATTTGAGTTGTCAATTCAACCACACCTGGAAAACTTAATATCTGCAGCAAAGTATTTAGTAGCAAAGTAGTATGGAAGTTACGGTAACAGTAACAAAAGTAACCGTAGCAGTTTTGTAATGATGGTGATGGCAGAAGTAACGAAAGTAACGAAGCAAGTATCAATATGGAACGAACTCATAGGCAATGGATCGGCAATGATAGGTGTCTAATAATATTCATCATGTAGGAGTTATAATCTAGGGTGAGACTATACTAGCTCCAATTCATCAATGTAATGTAGGCATGTATTCCGAATATAGTCATACGTGCTTATGGAAAAGAACTTGCATGACATCTTTTGTCCTACCCTCTCGTGGCAGCGGGGTCCTAATGGAAACTAAGGGATATTAAGGCCTCCTTTTAATAGAGTACCGGACCAAAGCATTAGCAATTGTGAATACATGAACTCCTCAAACTATGGTCATCACCGGGAAGTGCCCCGGTTATTGTCACTCCGAGTTTGCAAGATAGGATCAAGAACACAAATATATTCATGAAAACATAATAGGTTCAGATCTGAATTCATGGCACTCGGGCCCTAGTGACAAGCATTAAGCATACCATAGTCATAGCAACATCAATCTCAGAACATATTGGATACTAGGGATCAAACCCTAACAAAACTAACTTGATTACATGATAAATCTCATCCAACCCATCACCGTCCAGCAAGCCTATGATGGAATTACTCACGCACGGCGGTGACCATCATGAAATTGGTGATGGAGGATGGTTGATGACGACGACGGCGATGATCTCCACTCTTTGGAGCCCTAGACGGACTCGAGATCTGGTCTCCTGATGAAGAACATGAGGTGGCAGTGGCTCCGTATCGTAATACGTGATGGGATCTTCTCTCCTATTTTTTCTCCCCGAAAGAGATTATATGGAGTTGGAGTAGACGTCGGTGGAGCTCCAGGGGGGCCACAAGGTAGGGGGCTCGTGGCCAGGGTGTGGGCCCCCCTTCGGTGATTCTTTCCGTCAATATTTTTTATATATTCTGAAAATATTCTCCGTGAAGTTTCAGGTCATTCCAAGAATCTTAATTTCTGCACAAAAATAACACCAAGGAAATTCTGCTGAAAACAGTGTCAGTCTGGGTTAGTTCAATTCAAATCATGCAAATTAGAATCCAAAACAAGAGCAAAAGAGTTTGGAAAAGTAGATACGATGGAGACGTATCAACGGCTATTGGAACGTGATCAATTCTTGACATTTTTACACGCTATAGGAATACAAATTGCCCATGTTGTCCTATTTTTCAGAATTTTTAGACTTACAGAAGTATGACTAAAATTCACATCATTACACACTGCTACGTTTTTTGAAAGATTTTGTTTTTGTTGTGTTATGTGCTTGTTTTGATGAATCTATGGTTTCTTTTGAACAGTTTATAATGCAATAACAAAATATAAATTGGTTTCCTACAATACTTAAAGTAAAGGTTGGTTTGTTATACTAACGGATCTCACGAAGTTTTGTTGAGTTTTGTGTGATTGAAGTTTTCACGTTTTTGGGTGAGATCATGATGGACGAAGGAATAAGGAGTAGTGTCACATCCTGGTTTTTGTCCCTTTTCTTTTTCTTTTTGATTTATTTATTTTTTTGCTCTGATTTTCTTTTTGGAGTGGTTATGTGTTGTTGCAACCTGGGAGATCTTCATCATTCCTTCTCCCCACTGGCTCATCATCCTCAAATCATTACCTAGATCATGTCATTTCCATTCTAGAAATGTCACACCCTGCATTTTGTAACATGTCTTTTGCATCAATGAAGCATGAAAATTTGGACCAACAATTTTTTTTGGCATCATTTGGCTTTTATTTGGAATTGAGTTTTTCTTCATATGTTTTTCATGTGCTCATTAAAGTCAACTATTACCTCTTGTAAAATTCATCTCCATACCCAAACTTCTGCCGAATGATCATACCAAGTGTTTATAACAGTATAGTATTTTCTTATAAAATTAATTTGGCAAAAATGTATTTTCAAAACTTAGTATTCCAAAAACCCCTGGATTGAGGTATGCACTGCAAGTGCCTGATTTAGGGTGAGAAAATTAATTCAAAAAGTATATGTGAGACCTAGTAGTCATAGGACTCCCAGAAACCACAAAAGTATAATTTTAAAAGTTATTTTCCTATTTTATTTAAAAGCTTTTTCTTAAGGCCAGAAATGGTCTTTAATAGGGGAAAATTCTTTAATTATTTCAAAAATATTTGCCAAAATTCAGGGAGACTCATAGGACATATATTGTCCATATATTAGAGTTTCGGCACTTGGTCATGTTCAAAATAATGGGCTAAACCCTCAGAGACCCTTTCTGGATATTTCAAGCTTTTGAAATATTTACAAAGGAAATATTCTCTAAAAATTCCAGGGAAATTCTGTCATGTCATATATGACATATTTGATGATCTTGCCAAGCCCCATGCCTTGGGAAGCAAGATAACATCCTCAAAACCCTTCAAAACCATTCTGTCCATATCTGAAGTTTGAGCAACTTTACATTGCCAAACTTGTCCAAATTCCCTCAAACTTGGTGCACATGCTAGAATGGCCTAATAAGGCATCTAGACCAAATGGCACAAGATTTGGAGTAGGGCAACTTGATCAGAATACCCCAAAACCATTTTTGTTCAAATTCAAATTTGAACAACTTTACATTACCAACTTTTTACCTGGAGCTTCAAACTTTGTGAGCATGATCAATACCCCAAATGATGAAACTACACCAAGTGGTGCATCAAGGGGAGATGATTAGCTTGACTTAAACACGATGAAGCCATTTTTGTTGATTTCTAGGGTTCACCAAAGTTACATTGGCTAGATTCTTCAAATGAGCCCAAATTTGGTGAAACACCCTATTTCCATATGACATTCAATCCTGTTAAGTGTCATGGCTGGTGGAGATCATTTGCTTGCCCAAAACATGATCAAACACCTTCTGCTATTCTACCAAAACCATCATCTTGACCTCTTTTACTATTTACTTTTGCTTCAACTTTCTACCACAGCTTCACCAAGTTACATTCTACCTCCAGTAACTCCCCCATGTCCACTCCATGATTGAGGGGTGAAAACCCTAAGTTACCTTGCTGGACAGCCAAATTCTACCCATCTACCAGCTTCACTCCTCTCTCACTGATCACCCAGAGCATCCAAGGCCACAGCTGGTTTATTTACTTCGTGCTGGACCCCCCAGATACGGCGGACACGACCAGTAAGCCAACGACATGCCGTGGCATGTCATAAGCACGCTCCAGAGCGCGCTACAGTGCGCACCCGCACTGTAGCTTCGCCCAATCCCTCGCCTCCGACCACCGCGTGCTTCCCCCTCGCGCCAACCGATGCGCCTCGGTGTCCGCGACTCCCCCCGGCGCTGTCCCCCTCCTCCTTCGCCCTCCAGTGGACGCCCTCGCACGCGCGCCGGCCGCCCGCAAGCTCCACTCGTCGGCCTCGCACGCGCGCGACTCCAGAACCTTCCCCCGCTCCCCCTCTTCCTTCCCTCCGCCCTGGAACTCGTCCAGCAACACCCCAGACGTATCCCCAACGCCTCCCGTGCATTGTGGCGACGAGCAGAGGCTCGCCGGCGCATAGGTCCTCGGGACCTCGCCGTTCCCCTATAAATAGGGCCCCCGAGCCCCTCCTCTCTTCACCAGCAGCTTTCTCCCTCTTTCAATCATCCCCAGAGCCTCTCGCCCCCTCTCCAGACCCGCCCGAGCTCAAGATCGAGCTCGAGCTCCGCCGCGGCGGCTCCTCGTCGCCAGCTCGGTACAGACCGTCCCAGCCCCTTCTAGCTCTCGATCTAGCACCACCGCATCGCCCTGACTCGATTCCGCCTCTTTCCCCTCTCTGCAGCTGCCGGAATCGACCGGAGCAGCAACCTCCCGACGCTCCTCCGCCGCAAGTCCTCGCCGCCGGCGAACCAGGCCCCTCCAGCGAGCCGCACCACCACCACTGGAACGGCGACTCTCCGCTGGGTCCATTCCTGCCCATAGCTTGCCCCGCCGTGCACCGTGTCGCCGCCGGTGAGCTCGCCGCCCCTATGGCCGTGAGGTTGAAGATGACAGGTGGGCCCCGCCTGTCATCCTCACCCCCCCTCTCGCTCCCCTCTCTGTCACTGACCGCCGGGCCCCGCCTGTCAGGTTTAAAAACCTGGCGCGTGCGCTGGCGCCCGTGCGGTGGGCTATTCGCCCTGGGCCGTGCACTGTGGCCGTTCTGGCCTAGTGGCACAGGGCCTTTTTCTCTTTTTATTTTCTGTGGTTATTTCAAATAATTTCACAGAAATAAATATTTGTCCAAATGAATTAATTTCAACTCCTAAAAACTTGTAAAATTCTAACCTATTTAATGGTGTCAATTTCACACATATCCATGAACCTTTTCTGTTATGTTCAAATTTAAATTCATATTTCAACTATAAAACTTATGTTCAAATATTCTTAGACTCCATTCTGCCACTCCAAAACTCAAACTAAGAATTTTTGCCATCTTAGTTTTCCCTCTAGTATTTAACAAAAATAAGTTGACATTTTTCTGAGCACTTTGATTTTTCTGTTTTTATTGTGGTCTTATTTTCCCGTTGTTATTTTGCGACGTTTAGATACCGTATTTGACGAGGTTGCTGAAGAAGAAGGTGGAGAAGGATTTGAAGACTTTGAAGACCAAGCCAATCCAGGCAAGCAGCCCTTTGACCATGATACACTTGTGTTCTTCGGAACCCGTTTGTTTCCGGATGCATGATGATAAGAGTTATGGTGGTAACCTAGATTTAAACCACCACATGATGCATGCTTTACTCTTGATCTTGCTATGTGCTAGATGCAATGCAAATGGTTAGTGGTGATGCTTAGTGATGCATGTGTGTCATGAAACCTTCGTGGTTGCATTCTTTTCATAAATCCCATCGGGTGCCCCTAATGCCCGAGGGTGATATTGAGTTAGGTCATCACTTGAGGAAGAAGTGATGTGCCGGTAAGATCTTGTGCATGGGTGAAATGATGGATTAGATTTATGTGTGACTACCGACCCAACCAAACATGTGCAACCACTCTACCCCTTGTGGGACGGGGCATTATTGATTACTTAGGCCGATACTAGCATGGTGCCCGCATTACTAGTGACGGGAAGACTTGAGGTCTTTCCCGGGACGGGGTCGTGCTTGGATAGACGACCATGACTGTTTTTACAGGGCACCGGACACACCGTTGGTCCCTTCGGATACGCGTGACATTGAAATTAGGGCAAGTCCCATGATCTATTGTTTGTACTCGAGGGCCGTGTACCAACGAGTGGACCCTATGTTAGTGTCGTCTAAGGAAAGATAATGACCGGGTGCTTCCCCCGAGTACTTGAGGTACTGCGGGATCGTGGGTGACATGAAAGCTTCCCGGATCTTGTGGGTAAAGTGCGCAGCCTCTGCAGAGTGTAAAACTATTCGAATAGCCGTGTCCACGGTCATGGACAGTTGGGTGGTGCTACTTAAACTATGTCCAGAATTTTACTATATTCGGTGAAAGTATGTGTGTGATAAGTCAAGGTCGTGACTTGACTCGTTGAGTTGAATCCAATTCATGTTGATATCGGTAACCTGTTCTCAAGGTTACGTGAAGTCATTGATGCATATAATTGATGGTAGAATATTTATTCTAGCTCGTTGCTAGATTGCTCACTGTTGTTCAATTGCATTGTTACTTGAACCAAATCATGGGTTGCTTGCGAGTACATTCAAAGTACTCATTGGCTTGCCACTGGTTATTTAATTGGCCAGGCATGGAGGAACATGAATATGAAGAAGAGTTCTATGGAGACGACCATGCGAACTAGGAAGCTATCCCAGTCAGAATGCCTGTAGGGTTAAGGCAGATGGCATGGGTTCTACTTATCTTCGAAGACTTCCGATATTCGAGTTATTTGCTATTCAGCCCTTGAGGCTTTATCTATGTAAGACTTGTCCATAATGGCCATAATTTGGGTAAGACGGTATGTATGGATATAAGACTCTTGTTATTCAGCTTTTGTGTGTTCAGTGAGCATTGATCTCTGGGATCACTGTACACGTGCATTCGGTGATCTCGACTCTTAAGTCGGGGTCCCCACAGAGCTAGTATCAGAGCCATCCTGACTGTAGGAAGCCTTAGTTAGCATGGGCGTTAGTTAGATGAGACCCCTTTTCAAAAACCTTCTGAACCTCTCTTCTTTTCTAAACCTTACCAACCTGAGATATCATCAGCTTATTAACCTCTCCTATTCAACCTTTGTAGATGGCCGCTGTACCTAAAGAGCACCTGACCACTGGGTTTCCCTTGCTTCTCAAGGATAGCCTCCAGGAATGCCAGTTCCACCGAGCGCCCATCCTCACCTACCTTGAGCATTGGGTTAGCGACACTGAGGTGGAGTACCATGTGGAAGTGATCTTGAAGGCAAACGATCCTCCCACAAGTTGGTTCTTCGAGGGACCCCAGATGGCAACCCTACCTCTCGCTGTCGAGGCTGCTGCACTTAAGGCACTAACCCGTCTCCGCGAGCTTCTTCCGGAGATGGCAGCCAAGATGACAACTCGCTTCTTGCCTTACCGGAAGGAAGGTGAAGATGAAAGCAGCGCACTAGCCCCTCCACTGAAGGAAGGACTCCCGCTTCGATTCCAGACCTACTTCAGTCTATGTGCCGACAGCTTGGCACAAGACTTGGCCTTGGAATCAATGAAGCTCCGAGAAGAACTTCACAAGACCAAGGCACTTCTTCGTCAAGCACAAGAGAAGACAGATAGAATCAAGAAGGAAGGTGCGCCTCCGGGACAGTCCGCTATCGCGTACCGAGGCGGAAGACCCACAGGAGATGTATCTTCCAAGGATGAAGTACCACCTCGGCGACGTCGTATGACAGCAAGGGAATATCGCAAGCTTTTCCCTGCACCATCGACGAAGCACCGTCGTATCCAACTCCTCCACTCCCCCACACCCTCAAGTGACAAGGGGGCCCAGACAGATGAAGACAAGGAGGAAGACCCAGAAGAGCCAGAATACGCGACCGAGCATTCCGCCGCTTAGGCATTACTCGCAACTCGGATATGCCAGTTCGTGACCTCTACGGTAGGATAGGTCGTGTAACCCCAATGCGCAGTCGAGTCCTTGTATGGTTCATATGAAACCATCTAGTGTTTGCTTTTGTTGTGTTTGGATGTATGTCGTATTCTTCCTTCGGGAATATGTAAACGACTGCGTCAACCATTTAAATTTTAATGAAGTGTTTGGCCCTTTCGGCTCTTGCATGATTTGATTAGTGTCACACCCACCCCCTTACTAGGCACCCATCTATCTTGCTTCCAAGTCATGAGACCTTTTACCGCTCCAACAGGATGCCTGTTGTAACTCGTACTGGTACCTCTACCCAGCAGCCTGAAGCCGGAGCATCCGCTCAATCAGAGGCAGGCCACGACCAAGCTCCACCACCACCTCCTCAGAACATGGACATGGCTCAGCTTCTCCAAGCCTTCTGAGAGGAACGCCAAGCCAACACTGCAGCCCTTCAGTTGATTGCTCAAGCAGTCACCAACAACCGCCAGCCGGCGGGGAATGGCAATGGACGTTCCATGTTGGCAGAGTTCAAGAAGCATGCACCGCCAACTTTCATCGAGACTGCTGAACCCCTGGATGCAGACGACTGGGTCCGCACCATTGAGGACTTGCTGGAACTAGTCGGATGCACCGAAGACCGCGAGAAGGTGGCTTATGCAGCCCACTGCCTCTGGGGGACTGCTAGAGCTTGGTGGGATGGATTCAAGGTCATGCATGATGGACAAGACATCACTTGGGGCAACTTCAAGGCAGAATTCCGCAAAGCCCACATTCCTTCCGGAATCATGGCTATCAAAAAGCGTGAATTCCAAGCTCTAAAGCAAGGAAGTGGCACTGTCAAGGAGTACATGCAGAAGTTCAGTGTTCTGTCAAGGTATGCCCCTGAAGATGTCAGCACTGATGCTGCAAAAAGGGAGCGCTTCATGGAAGGCCTCAATCAGACTCTCCAGTACTCGCTTGTCGTGTGCGACTGCCCAACCTTCCCTGACCTGGTGAACAAAGCACTCATGCTTGAAGACAAGCGGCGTGCTCTAGAAGACACTCGCAAGCGCAAGATGGTCAGCAAGGGAAGTTCCAGCAACCAGAAGCCTCGCCCGTGGCAGTCAGCCCCGGCCAGGCCAACAGCAACCAAGAGCTCCTGCACCTCGCACCAACTATCAGCTTCAGCAGTATGCCAACCCAAGGCCAGCAGTCAATCCCAATAACAGTGGTGGCAACAAGATCAATAATCCAAACCAAGTCACTTGCTTTGGATGTGGTCAGTCAGGACACATCTCAAGGGTGTGCCCCAACAACAAGCCTGATGCCCCGCGCCCCAATGCGCAGAACCCAGGACAAGGCCGCGGGATGCCACCAAGGAACCCAGCTCCTCGCAACCCGCCTAACCATGGGAAGGGGCATGTGAATCATGTCACTGCTAAAGAAGCCCAGGAAGACCCGGACGTCGTGCTGGGTACGTTCCTTGTCAACTCAGCACCTGCAACTGTCTTGTTTGATTCTGGAGCCACGCATTCATTTGTCACTCGAAGATTTGCATTAAAAAGTGGCATGACCCCTACACCCCTGAATAACCCCATGGTGGTACAAACCCCCGGAGCAGAGATGAGAGCCAAGATAGGCTGTAAGGGATTCAGTATTACAATTAACGGTGTAGATTTCCTAGCAGACCTCATCGCCCTGAGATCACAAGGCTTGGATGTGATCCTAGGCATGAATTGGCTCAGCAAGCACCAAGGCTTGTTAGACTGTGCCAATCAGACTGTCACTGTGACCAATGACCAAGGAGTCGAAGTTAAGTTTGCTCCCAACTCCTCTTCCGCTCAAGCCGTTCAAGTCAACTGTCTGTCTGAAGTTGGGCTGGAGCAAGTACCGGTGGTATGCGAGTATCTGATGACCCACAACCGTAAGGAATCTATTGCAGCGTTTTCAATAAGTAAGAGTGTCGAACCCAACGAGGAGCAGAAGGTATTGATAAGCGATTCTGAGCAAGAAATTACTGCAAGCACTGAAAGACAACTTTTAGGGGTTTTCTCGGTATAAGCAACAGGAAAGTAAAAGCAAGTAATGTAAAAGGTACTGAGAGTAACAAGTGGCCCAATCCTTTCTTAACAAAGGAGAGGCCTAGCAACTGAACTTATAAAGACTAAAGCATTCCTGAGGACATACGGGAGAGGTAGTCATGTGCTTTCACCATATTCCGTATCGATACTATGTTATGTGTTGATAAGTATTGAGTGGGTGGATCTATGCTAGTGCACTCTCTAGACTAAGATGAATGCACTCTTATGATTAAACACCTTGCAAGAATCCGCAAATACAAGATAGAATTTAAGGCAAAAGCCTAACCATAGCAATACGATCGAGGATCCATTATTCCCTTATGCAAAAGCGTGCGAACTGGGGTTCAGGTTTCTGTCACTCCGGCAACCCACCATAAGCATTCTTTATACACAATGTATTCTCCTAGGTCCTTAATAAGGCGAAGTGTTGGGTGTTCGACTCACACAACACCACTAGTAGAATGACAACACAACTTAAGTATCAAACAACACATATTACTTCAACAGCATATGACTACTAACAACAAGACTTTCCCCATGTCCTCAAGAACTAAGGTAACTACTCACGAGACATAAAAGAGATCATGATCAGTGGGGATAAATAGGTGATAAACAATCTGGACATAATAATATTTCTCCAACAAAACTCAATAGCATTCTCCACAAAGTAGTAATCAACACCGATGGAGTAGAGAGGACAGGTAGTACGAGTTACAACACAAGTTGCGATTGTAAGATGAGGTTTGGATGAAGATGGAGATGGTTCTGGTGTTGGGATGATGTTGATGATGACCTCGATGATGCCCGTGACGATGGTGATGACGATGGCGACGATCTCCCCTTCCGGGAGGTGATCTCCCCGGCGGAATCTGCCCGCCGGAGATGGCTTCTTCTTCTCTGTAGGTTTCCGCCACGGAGCGGCGGCGGAACTCCGTAAAAATTCCCGTCTCTAGGGTTTTTGGATAACGGAGGGCATATATGCAAAAGGGGGCGGCCAGAGGTGGGCCAGGGGCTCCAGGCGCCCCCTGGCGCGGCCAGGGGGGGCGCCCCCAGGGCGCCTGGGCACCCTGTGGCCCCCCTCTGGTTGCCCTTTCGCGTGCCTTTGTGATCCGTCTGAAAAATATCTCCCGTCAATTTTCAGATAATTTGGAGGTATTCTTCTTCAGCAACTCAGCGTCCACTTTTTACTGCTGAATCCTGCGTCTGCTGGTTCGGCATCGGAAAGTTTGTAAACTGTGTAAAATAGACCAAAACAACATAAGAACATCACCGTAACGTGAAATATATCAATGAATAAGGATAAATTATGATACAAAATAGTGATGCATTTTGGACGTACAGAGTTAGGCTAGCAAAGGTTTTGAGAGAGCAGACAACTGATGATGACTAAGATGCAAAGCGATATAAAGCATGAACATTGAAATAAGCATAACACATCAAGTTGTCTTCCTTGTCAGCATAACACTTCAAGCATAGTAACATAAAGGTTTTGGCTATGTTGATACTTTAAGAAAATCATGCTTGTTGTTATGACCAAAGCTATGTTTGCCAAGATTAAATAAAGTTTTCACAGCCATACCTGACATAAGGTCAATACTCCCCATAAGAACCATCATATAAGGTCGATTGCGTGAAGAGAATACCGAGTGCAGCAAAAGGAACCGATAAACTTCTCATTAATATTCCATCATAGACGACTCCACACTCACGGATACAATTCTTCACCAAAGGAGTGATAGACCTCAATGCACACACCTATCTCATATAATAACCTCCCTAGACATGATACGACTCTACTTGACTCTAAAAGACAAAAGGTAAAGATAAAGATACCGGGCACTCCCCCAAGCTTGGAACAAGCCAAGGGAATGCCATTACCCCAGGAGATTTCACTCATCATCCTTGTTGGCGTTGATCACGTAATCCTTGGCGAAACGCTTCCATGGAAGGGGTTCTCCAGTCTCATATGAGAAGCTCGTCTCCTGAATCCTGCATTCAGCACCCAAACCCATGGGCATAAACCTTAGTTCATACTCACAGTTCTGGTTATGTAGATCATTAATTTGCCCTTGGAGCTCTATAATTCTTTCTTCAGACGCGGTGATTCTTTCCCACATCTCCTTCATCTCCTTCAGGAAGTAGTTCTTCAGCTCGTTGGTGATGTCAAAGTTAGCTTCGACACCACGCTCGATCATCTTCTTGTACTCGAAGACTTCTTGCTCCACTTCTTCCAGCCTGGCCTGGATGCTCCCCTCCTTGATAGGTCCCTTCAGATCTTCTTGATGAAGGACGCCGCCCTTCATCTGAACAACCTGAGGGTGCTTCTTCACCTCAGCGACGTAAGGGTTGATGACGTTGACGACGAACTTGTCCTTGGGGGAACTTGGAGAAGCCATGGCACCTAAATTCAGCTGAAAGATTCCCTGGCAGAAACAGATCGAAGAGAAAACATGCAAGATCGCAAGATACGTTGCCAGAACAATCCGGGCAAATATATAGGAAAAATTTATGCACAGAAAGGAAGGTAACGGACCAAAGCGGGGTCGGAGACGGACTCCCGGGTGTCCAGGCGGCCTCCCGGCGCGGCCCAGGGGGGGGGGGCGCCAGGGGGGCGCCTGGACTCCCTGGAGGTCGTCTCCGGCTCCACTTAGGCTCAGAATTTTACTAATTTTGCAGAAACTCGTAATACAGAACTTTTATGGCGGTTCACGATGTGTCTTTACCGTACTACATACCTTTTCTTTATTCTGCTTCTGCTGGCGTCTGAAACAGGGCTGCAACATGTTCTTCGTGGGTTGTTGTGAATATTGTATTCACATCAACATTGACAGGATCTCCTGCTATGTAATGTTTAAGTCTTTGCCCATTCACAACTTGAGGTTTGGTGCCTTCAAAATTATTAATCTTAATTGCACCAGACCGATAAACTTCTTCAATATGAAATGGTCCTTCCCACCTGGAAAGTAGTTTACCTAGAGAAAACCTGAAACGGGATCTGAACAACAAAACTTTATCACCAACATTAAATTCACGTTTCAGAATCTTCCTATCATGCCACTTTTTTACCTTTTCCTTGAACATTTTAGCGCTCTCGTAAGCTTCACTTCTCCATTCATCTAGAGAAGTCAAGTTCATGAGACGCTTCTCCCCAGCTAGTTTTGGGTCAGCGTTAAGCTCTCTAACAGCCTAGAAAGCTTTGTGCTCTAACTCTAATGGCAAATGGCAAGCCTTGCCATACACCATCTTATAGGGGGACATGCCCATGGGGTTTTTGTAAGCAGTTCTATATGCCCACAAAGCATCTCCTAACTTATTTGACCAGTCCTTTCTATTTCTGTTTACTATTTTCTGCAAGATCAACTTAATCTCTCTATTGGTGAGCTCAACTTGCCCACTAGTTTGAGGATGATATGGTGAAGCAATTCTATGATTAACATCGTATTTAGCCAAAGCTTTTCTAAAAGCTCCGTGCGTGAAGTGTGATCCCCCATCAGTCATGAGATACCTTGGTACACCAAACCTAGGAAAAATTACATCTTTAAGCATTTTCAAAGATGTTTTGTGATCAGCACTTTTAGTGGGCATTGCTTCAACCCACTTGGTCACATAATCAACAGCTACTAAAATGTGAGTGTACTTCTGTGAAGAAGGAAAAGGACCCATAAAATCAAAACCCCGACAATCAAAAGGTTCAATCACTAGTGAGTAATTCATAGGCATCTCATTCCTCCTACTAATGTTACCAACTCTCTGACATTTATCACAGGCTAAAACGTAATTTCTAGCATCTTTAAAGAGAGTAGGCCAATAAAAACCTGATTGAAGAACCTTATGTGCAGTCCTCTCACCGGCATGATGTCCTCCATAGGGACTATCATGACACCGTCTGAGAATGTCCTTCTGCTCATGTTCCGGTATACATCTTCTCATGATCCCGTCAGGACCTTCTTTGAAAAGATGTGGGTCATCCCAATAGTAGTGCCTCAAATCATGAAAGAACTTCTTCCTTTGCTGAAATGTTAGACCTGGAGGCAAATACTTCGCAACAATAAAATTAGCATAATCTGCATACCAAGGATCGGAAAGAGATTGTACTTTTACAACGGCAAGTTGCTCGTTTGGAAAACTATCGTTGACTGGGATGGGATCATGCGGTATATCTTCCATCCTTGAAAGATTGTCCGCCACGGGATTGTCTTCCCCTTTCCTATCAACAATCTGCAAATCAAATTCTTGAAGAAGGAGTACCCATCTGATAAGCCTTGGCTTGGCATCCTTCTTTGTCATAAGGTACTTAATGGCAGCATGATCAGTATGAATAATAACTTTGGAATCAACAATATACTGCCTAAACTTATCATAAGCAAAAACTACAGCTAAGAATTCCTTCTCAGTAGTAGCATAATTTCTTTGAGCACTATCAAGGGTTTTACTAGCATAATGTATAACATTCAATTTCTTATCAACTCTTTGTCCTAAAACAGCTCCAACAGCAAAATCACTTGCATCACACATAATCTCAAAAGGTAAATTCCAGTCAGGTGGTTGTACTATAGGAGCGGTTATTAAAGCTTTCTTAAGGACTTCAAAAGCTTCCTTACAATTTTCATCAAACACAAAAGGAACGTCCTTCTGGAGAATATTAGTGAGGGGTCTCGAGGTTTTAGAAAAGTCTTTAATAAATCTTCTATAAAAACCTGCGTGACCGAGAAAACTGTGAATACCTTTGATGTCCCTTGGATAGGGCATCCTCTCAATAGCTTCGATCTTGGCCTTGTCCACTTCAATTCCCCTTTCGGAAATCTTGTGACCAAGAACAATTCCTTCATTAACCATGAAGTGGCACTTCTCCCAGTTGAGTACCAAATTTGTCTCCTCGCATCTCTGCAAAACTTTATTAAGGTTGTGAAGACAATGGTCAAAAGAAGTTCCATAGACGGAGAAATCGTCCATGAAGACTTCCATAATATCCCCGCAGAAACCATGAAAGATAGCAGACATACACCTCTGAAAAGTAGCAGGGGCATTACATAAACCAAAAGGCATACGTCTGTAAGCATAAGTACCAAAGGGACAAGTAAAAGTGGTCTTCTCTTGATCAGCAGTGTTAACATGAATTTGAGAGAAGCCAGAATAACCATTGAGATAACAAAAGTGGGTATTTTTGGATAACCTTTCAAGCATTTGGTCGATGAACGGCAACGGGTAGTGATCCTTCCTGGTTGCCTTGTTCAACTTCCTGTAATCAATACACATTCTATATCCAATAATAATTCTCTGAGGTATTAGTTCATTTTTATCATTAGGAACCACAGTTGTACCTCCTTTCTTAGGAACACAATGTACCGGACTTACCCACTTACTATCAGCTATAGGGTAGATAATACCTGCGGCTAGAAGCTTGAGAATCTCAGTTCTCATGACATCCATCATCTTCGGGTTCAACCGTCGTTGATGATCAACAACTGGTTTAGCATCAGGCTCAAGGTTGATAGTATGTTGACAGATAGATGGACTAATCCCCTTAAGGTCATCAAGGGTATAGCCAATTGCGCCTCGGTGTTTACGAAGTACTTCCAATAATCGCTCTTCTTCATATCCTGAAAGGTTAGAATTGATAATAACTGGATATACTTTCTTTTCATCTAAATAAGCATACTTGAGCGTATCGGGAAGAGGTTTAAGATCGAACATCGGGTCTTCTTTCAGTTTTGATAAAATTCCCAAAGGTTCAACCGGAAGGTTGTGCTTCAGGATAGCAGGCTGCCTCAAGAATATTTCATCTAGTTCATTTCTTTCCTGCATATGCAAATCATTTTCGTGGTCCTCCATATATTGCTGCAAAGGATCATTAGGGGGAATAGCAATAGAGGCAATAATTTCAATAATTTTATCATCACTAGGTAAATCAGTACCACGAGGCTGCTTAGAGAACTTAGAAAAATTAAATTCATATGGCTCACCATTGAATTCAACAGAAACTTTACCTTTCTTGCAATCTATTATAGCTCCACAAGTTCTAAGAAAAGGTCTACCAAAAATAATTGGACAAAAATTGTCCCTCTCTGAACCAAGTACTAGAAAGTCGGTAGGGTATTTTACCTTTCCACATAGGACTTCAATGTCCCTCACAATTCCGATAGGAGAGATAGTTGTTCTGTTTGCAAGATGAATGGTAACATCAACTTCTTCAAGTTCACAAGGGGAAATCTCACCGATGATCTCTTCATAAAGTGAATAGGGGATAGCACTTGCACTCGATCCCAAATCGCATAGCCCATAATAATTGTGATCTCCTATTTTAACAGATACCACTGGAGTACCTGAAATTGGGCCTTTATTCTTGGTTGTGACAAGGTTAGTGGAAACAGCACAAAAATTTATATTGGAATCCAAAACATCATCAGTAGCAAGGTCTTTAATCAATGCAACTTGAGGATCGACCCTGATCTGGTCCTCAGGCTCATCAACTCCTCTCTCACTTTTATTTATTATGCCTGTCACAAGAGAGTGCTCTCTTATCCTCGTGGGAAAAGGAGGCTTTTCATATATAACTGCAGGAAAAATAGGGTCAGCAACATAAATATCAATAGGTGGTTCTTTAAAAGGTTCATGGTGCTGGTCTCTCTTCTTTTTAAAAGAATCAGCGTGAGAGGCAAAATTCTTACACAAATCAATCACTAGATGGGAATCAAGACCAATCTTAGAGCAAAAAGTATTGAAGTAATCAGTTTTCACATAGCTCTCAATATAATCATATTCATAATTTATAGCAGGTTCAATACCTTTATCAATTTCCCAATCTTCGGTATTCCTCTGGATTCTTTCAATGAGATCCCACCTTTCTTCAACACTCTTCTTCTGAAATACCCCACTAGAGGAGGCATCCAACATCTCCTTATCCTGACGAGAAAGCTTGGCATAAAAATTTGTAAGTATCATTTCCTTGGGAAGCTTATGAATAGGGCATTTGAGCATTAGGGACTTCAATCTCCCCCAAGCTTGAGCAATGCTTTCTTCGTCACGAGACCTAAAGTTATAGATATAATTCCTGTCTCGATGAATTTCATGAAGAGGATAAAACTTAGTATAAAAGAGAGACATAAGCTCCTGCCAGTCCAGCAAGTGTGTGTTATCGAGAAGCCCATACCAATCTGAAGCTTTATCTATAAGTGATACGACAAACAATTTCCTCATGACAAACTCCCTCGATACACCTGCAAGCTTAAATAATGAACATAGTTGTGACAGATATAGCAAGTGTTCACCGGGATGTCTGTCTCCTGCGTAACGATTAGCCAAAGCATAATCGATAATACCAGCTGGTATTTTATAAGGCACAATTTCAGTAGGGGGAGGATCAACCACCTCAGGTGTGGGGTGTCTTCCCGCAAGCAACGATCCAATAATAGGGTTGTCCATAAGGACAAGGAGCAACAAATAGCAAAATAAAAACAGAATTATAAAAAACTTTCTTACCAGTTTCACTTTACCAATAGCGCTACGCTCCCCGGCAACGGCGCCAGAAAACGGTACTTGATGACCCACAACCGTAAGGGATCTATTGCAGCGTTTTCGATAAGTAAGAGTGTCGAACCCAACGAGGAGCAGAAGGTATTGATAAGCGATTCTGAGCAAGAAATTACTGCAAGCACTGAAAGATAACTTTTAGGGGTTTTCTCGGTATAAGCAACAGGAAAGTAAAAGCAAGTAATGTAAAAGGTACTGAGAGTAACAAGTGGCCCAATCCTTTCTTAACAAAGGAGAGGCCTAGCAACTGAACTTATAAAGACTAAAGCGTTCCTGAGGACACACGGGAGAGATAGTCATGTGCTTTCACCATATTCCGTATCGATACTATGTTATGTGTTGATAAGTGTTGAGTGGGTGGATCTATGCTAGTGCACTCTCTAGACTAAGATGAATGCACTCTTATGATTAAACACCTTGCAAGCATCCGCAAATACAAGATAGAATTTAAGGCAAAAGCCTAACCATAGCAATACGATCGACGATCCATTATTCCCTTATGCAAAAGCGTGCGAACTGGGGTTCAGGTTTCTGTCACTCCGGCAACCCACCATAAGCATTCTTTATACACAATGTATTCTCCTAGGTCCTTAATAAGGCGAAGTGTTGGGTGTTCGACTCACACAACACCACTAGTAGAATGACAACACAACTTAAGTATCAAACAACACATATTACTTCAACAGCATATGACTACTAACAACAAGACTTTCCCCATGTCCTCAAGAACTAAGGTAACTACTCACGAGACATAAAAGAGATCATGATCAGTGGGGATAAATAGGTGATAAACAATCTGGACATAATAATATTTCTCCAACAAAACTCAATAGCATTCACCACAAAGTAGTAATCAACACCGATGGAGTAGAGAGGATAGGTAGTACGAGTTACAACACAAGTTGCGATTGTAAGATGAGGTTTGGATGAAGATGGAGATGGTGCTGGTGTTGGGGATGATGTTGATGATGATCTCGATGATGCCCGTGACGATGGTGATGACGATGGCGACGATCTCCCCTTCCGGGAGGTGATCTCCCCGGCGGAATCTGCCCGCCGGAGATGGCTTTTTCTTCTCTGTAGGTTTCCGCCACGGAGCGGCGGTGGAACTCCGTAAAAATTCCCGTCTCTAGGGTTTTTGGATAACGGAGAGCATATATGCAAAAAGGGGCGGCTAGAGGTGGGCCAGGGGCTCCAGGCGCCCCCCCCGGCGCGGCCAGGGGGGGCGCGCCCCCAGGGCGCCTGGGCACCCTGTGGCCCCCCTCTGGTTACCCTTTCGCGTGCCTTCGTGATCCGTCTGAAAAATATCTCCCGTCAATTTTCAGGTAATTTGGAGGTATTCTTCTTCAGCAACTCAGCGTCCACTTTTTACTGCTGAATCCTGCGTCTGCTGCTTCGGCATCGGAAAGTTTGTAAACTGTGTAAAATAGACCAAAGCAACATAAGAACATCACCGTAACGTGAAATATATCAATGAATAAGGATAAATTATGATACAAAATAGTGATGCATTTTGGACGTATCAGTATCCTGATGTCTTTCCGGATGAGCTACCGGGAATGCCCCCTGACCGTGACATTGAGTTCATCATCGAGCTCGTGCCCAGGGCAGGACCCATCTATAAGAAGCCTTATAGAATGGGGACGGAAGAATTAGCCGAGTTGAAGAAGCAACTGGAAGAGCAGCTGAGGAAGGGATTTATCCGCCCAAGTGCCTCCCCCTAGGGATCACCTGTTATGTTTGTGGCAAAGAGGGACGGTACCATCCGCTTATGCATTGACTATCGTTCCCTCAATGAAGTTACAATCAAGAACAAGTATCCACTTCCCATGATTGAAGATCTCTTTGATCAGCTCAGCGGAGCCAGGGTGTTCTCCAAGATCGACCTCAGATCTGGGTACTACCAGCTGAAGATCAGACCCCAAGATAATCCGAAGACGGCATTCGTAACCCGATATGGCATGTACGAGTGCACGGTCATGTCCTTTGGGTTAACCAATGCCCCAGCTTACTTCATGTATGTCATGAATAAAGTCTTCATGGAATATTTGGACAAGTTTGTTGTTGTCCTCATCGATGACATTCTTGTCTTCTCGAAGACGGAGGAAGAGCACGAGCAACATTTGAGGTTGGTCCTAGACAAGCTTCGGGAGCACCAACTATACGCCAAATTCAGCAAGTGTGAGTTCTGGCTGCATAAAGCTGGATTCTTAGGTCATGTCTTGACCAAAGAAGGATTGTCAGTTGATCTCGCGATGATCGAAGCTGTGATCCAATGGTAATCTCCAACGACCGTCAAGGAAGTTAGAAGCTTCATCGGACTTGCGGGCTATTACCGCAAATTCGTGGAAGGATTCTCTAGCATTGCCCGGCCGATGACTCAGCTCCTCAAGAAGGACAAGAAGTTCGAGTGGACGCCAAAATGCGAAGAGAGCTTCCAAGAACTCAAGAAGAGATTGACCACCGCCCCAGTTCTGGCAACACCTGATATTCACAAGGAGTTCGTGATATATTGTGATGCCTCTCGAACAGGATTGGGAAGCGTTCTGATGCAAGAAGGCCAAGTCATAGCTTAGCTCTCCAGGCAGCTACGACCTCATAAAGAGAACTACGCTACTCACGATCTTGAGTTAGCGGCAGTGGTTCATGCCTTGAAGACATGGCGGCATTACCTCCTAGGGAAACGGTGTGAGATATACACAGACCACAAAATTCTGAAGTACATTTTCACCCAAAAGGAATTGAACATGAGGCAGCGAAGATGGTTAGAACTCATCAAAGATTATGACCTCAGTGTTCAATATCACCTCGGGAAGGCTAACGTGGTGGCCGATGCCTTAAGCGGGAGGCTTGCTCCTTGAATGCCATTATTCAAAAGAGGCAGCCAGCCATGTTTAAGGAGTTCGAACAATTCGGTTTGGAATTGGTCACCCCTGGATTTCTGGATCATTTGGAAGTCAAACCGACCCTGATGGACGAAGTCAAGAAGGCGCAAGGTGGGCACGCAAGCATTGAAGGCATCAAGAAGAAGATGAAGCTAGGCAAGGCCCCAGGATTCTCCGAGGACGAGCACGGGATTGTTTGGTACAAAGGCCGCATCTGCGTACCAAACAAGATGGAGTTGAAGAACCTGATCCTGCAAGAAGCCCACGACACTCCGCACTCCATCCACCCTGGAGGAACCAAGATGTATCAAGACTTGAAGGAAAGATTTTGGTGGCACGGGATGAAGAGAGAGATTGCCACCTATGTTGCAAAGTGTGATGTGTGCCAAAGGGTCAATGCTGAATATCAGCGACCCGCTGGATTGCTTCAACCACTCAAGGTTCCTGAGTGGAAGTGGGATAAAGTCGGAATGGACTTCATCACTGGATTACCAAGGTCGAATAGAGGACATGACTCCATCTGGGTCATAGTCGACCATTTGACCAAGGTGGCCCATTTCATTCCTGTCAAGACTACTTATGATGGCAACCGGCTGGCAGCTCTCTACATCGACAGAATCGTAAGCCTTCACGGCGTTCCCAAGGAGATTGTGTCAGATCGAGGAACCCAGTTCACCTCAAGGTTCTGGAAGAAGTTCCAAGAAGCCTTGGGAACCAAGTTATCTTTCAGTACGACTTTCCACCCACAGACCGGTGGTCAAACAGAACGAGTAAACCAAATTCTCGAAGACATGCTCCGAGCCTGTGTCTTGGCATATGGAGCCAAGTGGGAAGATTGCCTCCCTTTTGCCGAGTTCTCCTATAACAACAGTTATCAGTCGAGCCTTCAGATGGCACCATTTGAGGTGTTGTACGGATGCAGATGTCGCATACCCCTCAACTGGTCAGAGATTGGAGAAGGGCTTGTCTTTGGACAGGATATTCTCCGCGAAGCAGAAGAGCAAGTCCAACTAGTCAGAGAGCGTTTGAAGGCAACCAAGTCAAGGCAGAAGAGCTATGCTGACACTCACCGTCGGGACATGAGTTTCCATGTCGGGGATCATGTATACCTGCGGGTAACTCCTCTAAAGGGAACCAAGCGTTTCCACGTCAAGGGGAAGCTCGCACCGAGGTTCATTGGACCCTTTGAGATCACTGCACGACGAGGAGAAGTGGCTTACCAGTTGGAACTACCACCTGAGCTATCCGATGTGCACAACGTATTCCACGTGTCACAACTCCGGAAATGTCTCCAAGTTCCGAACAAGCCTGATCTCTACAAGGATGTTGATCACCAAGCCATTGATCTCCAGCCTGATTTGGCCTACCGCGAGAAGCCCATTCGCATTCTGGACGAAGCAGAACGACGGACGCGAAGCCGCACCATCAAGTACTTCAAGGTCCAGTGGAGCAACCACACAGAAGCAGAAGCAACCTGGGAACGTGAAGACTATCTTAGATCCGAGTATCCCGATCTCTTTTAAGACCTAGTTTAGGAATCTCGAGGACGAGATTCTTGTAAGGGGGGTAGGTCTGTCACACCCTGCATTTTGTAACATGTCTTTTGCATCAATGAAGCATGAACATTTGGACCAGAAATATTTTTTGGCATCATTTGGCTTTTATTTAGAATTAAGTTTTTCTTCATATGTTTTTCATGTGCTCATTAAAGTCAACTATTACCTCTTGTAGAATTCATCTCCATACCCAAAACTTCTGCCCAATGATCATACCAAGTGTTTATAGTAGTATAGTATTTTCTTATAAAATTAATTTGGCCAAAATGTATTTTCAAAACATAGTATTCCAAAAACCCCTGAATTGAGGTTTGCTGTAATGCCCCGGATGTAATACTTTCCCTTTTGGGCAATAAATATATCTTTGGCTTCATCAGTTCCATTCCGGGTTCTTTTTGTCTTTTCGGGTTTTCGTTCTTTTGTCGTGTGCGTGTGTTCATTCATTCATATCATGTAGTCATGTGCATCGCATTGCATTTGTGTTGTCGTTTGCATCCGGTCCCACTCGTTTCTTTCCGTTGTCCGTTTCGAGTTCCGGAGCCCCCTCACGTGTCCGTGGCATCCTCGAGGCCTACTTTGGTGTTTTGCCGTGTAACGTTTCCGGTTTGGTGCGACTTGTCGTGTGTTGTTGTTTTGGTGTGTGTAACCCGCCTGTCAAATCTCGTCGCGTTTGGAGTTCGTTTGGTGCCCCAACAGTTATTCTCGTGGGCTGAAAGTACCCCCCCCTCTTTGAGGCCCAAGACACCCTTCCAACAGCCCACCAAACCAACCCAAACACCTCCCTTCATCTAGGCCATCCAATTCTGATCGCGTGGCCGAAAACCACACCTCTTTTGGACAACCCTAACTCCTTGTGCCTATATATTTCTCCAACTTCCCCAATTTTTGCCCTAAAAGAAAAACCCTAGACCATCATCCCCTTCCTCCAGCCATCTTCCTCCACTCCGGCCGGAGCTCGCCGGAATCCGCACCACCGCCGGAGCTCCCTCCTCCTTCCGCCGGAGCCCCGCCACCTCCCGACGCCGGCCGCACCGGGACCCCGCCTCCTTCTCGCGCCGCCGGACGGCCAGGCCCCGCCGGCCTCTCGCCGCCGCCCTCCGCCGGCCGGGCGCCTTCCCCGCCGCGCTAGGAGCCCGCCGGCCCCGTAGCCCTCAGGCTCTCGCCGCCGCCGCCAGGAGGGATCGGGGGAGCTAGAGGCTCCCCTCGTCCCGATCCGATCTGCGCGCCTCCTGGGCCTCCCCTCCAGGGCCCCGAGCGAGGCCCAGCCCCAGGCGTCCGCCGCTCTGCGGGCCGGCCCAGCCCGAGCCAGCCTCCGCAGCCGCTCCATCGCCCGAAGGCAGCCGCCGCCGCTCGATCGGGAGGCTCCCCCGATCTGGCCGCATCGCCCCGCTGGGCCGAACCCTAGCGGCAGTTGGGCCGCGCCGCCGGCCCGTTAGCGTCCGCTGCCGCCCGATCCGCACCGCTGGGCCGGATCTCGACCCGATCCGCCTCCCAGCCCGCGTTGTTTTTTTTCAGATCTGACCCCTGAGGTTGTCTCCGAAATCTGCTGTCCCTGTAATTTCAGTTTCTGGAGCCGTTTTGCAACATGGATAACTTTTTGTGTGATGGTCCGATTTGAGTGAATGATATGTCAAAATGTTTGTGGAGACATGTACTACATTTTATTCCATTGTGCCATGCATGTTTGAGGTCATCTAGATGCTTAAATATCTGTTGCAAGAGTGCAACTTGTTATAAACTGCTGGTTGTAGTTGTTTTCATGCCATCTTTGCAATGTGATAACTTGGTGCATGTTTATCCAAATGAAGCAAATGATATGTCCACGTGTTCGTCATGAAATACTCTACATGTTGATTGCTTTAGCTTGCATGATAGATTTCATCTTGCCATGTTTATGTCCTTTGCAAAGTGCTATGTGGCTGTTAAGTTGTTAAACTTGTTACGAAATGCCTCGTAAAGGAGCTCGTTGCTATTGATGTGGTTGTCCCCTTGATGCATGCTTAGGTGTTTTGGTTTCACCATCATGTGTACTTTTCTGTGGTGCTTACCACTTGCCATGTTTAGTTTTGAGGTGACTTAAACTAGCTCTCAAAGATGCCATGATGAAACTGCTGTTTTAACACTTAGTGAAATTTCAGTAAGTCTGGAATCTATAATTTCCAGATGACATGTTTGCTTGTTGTTCTAGGCCAATCCATGATAGTTTTGGGGTGACTCTTGATGATTCCTTGTTGTATATATTGTTGGCTATCCATTCATGTTCTCACATGCTTATTTGAGTGGCTGTAGCATATTTAACTCTTGCTCCCAAGTTGCAATAAAATACTGTTGTCAGGATTTTGTTGTCAAGTTCAATATGTCATAGCTTGTTGCTATTGATCCATGGCTCCTTTGGGGATGCTCCAATGGATTTGTTTGCTGTAGGATATGTCTAGTTTATGTCCATGCTCATTGCCATGATGTTTGAGTGCTGTAGCTTATTTATCTATTGCTCCGAAGTTGCTATGTGGCTGTAATTTTTTCAGCTTGTGCATGTTTATTGTTTCGGGTGTAACTTTTAGCCCGTTGCTCCGTTTTGAGCAAGTCCTATATGAAACTTGTGTGATTTTTCATGTAGATTCATAATATCCTATTGTTATCATGTTTTGAAGCATTTTGCTTGATGCATATTTTCCATGCTTCCTGTGCTTCCTATGTAGACTTCTTGTGCTTCCTTAATGCATATGTTTTGCTTCCATAGTGCATCAGCCATGCATCCAGTATTTTGTGTGCGCATTGCATCTTGTTGATTTCGTGCCTTGTGTGTTTGTGTTGAGTAGAGCCGGAAGCTGAGTACGAGTACGAGAACGAGGTTACTACCGATGTTGAGAACGAGGAGCTCTCTTACGATCCCATCGACAACTCTTCAGGCAAGATGACCGAACCCCGATAACATTACTATCTTTGCCTATTGCTAGAAGTCTCGATCTATAGTTTTGCCTCGATGCCCATGTTTTTCCTGTCAGCCTCCTATTGTAACCATGTACATGTTTAACCACCCTACCTATGCAAACCGTTGAATGGCTAAGTACGCTTCGCTCAGCCCCTCTTATAGCATTGTTAGTTGCAGGTGAAGATTGAAGATTCTTGCTTCTTGTTGAAGCTTGTTGGGATATCACACTATATTAATTATTAAATGAACTCATCTATATATTGGCAATGGGTGGAAGGCTAAGGCTTTTGCTTGGTGATTTGTTCCACTCATGCCGCTAGGAACCGTATAAACCGGTGTTATGTTCCTTGATTATGCGTTCCTCACACGGTTGGGGTTATGGGACCCCCACGATAAACCGCTTAGTGCTAAGTCTTTTCCAGCAAGTCCCAACTTTGGTACTATTCGCTTAATAACTAATAAAACTTGCATAGGGTCTTGCAAACCCGAGTTCTTAATCAAGAACCCCAGGCCAGTGCTCCACATGAGTGTTGGTCCGAAACGGGGAGTCTGCGGGGTCACCACGAGGAAACTCGAGGATTGATATAAACCTTTAGAATCGCCCATCCGGTCGTGGCCTGAGACTAGATACGCGCGTCTATTGTCAAGGTGTCGGCATGCCGGGAGGATTTGCTGGATTAGCCTTACCTTAGTCGGAGTATCTTGAGCATGGGATTCCGAGAATACTCGGGCCTTCCCACCTTGGAGTTGCCACTCCGCGGATCGTGGGCTTGTCATGGGCCAAGTTGGAACACCCCTGCAGGGTTATGAACTTTCGAAAGCCGTGCCCACGGTTATGTGGCAGATGGGAGCCTGTTAATATCCGGTTGTAGAAAACTTGACAACATGTTCCAATACACTACCAGCGTGTGTACCGTGACGGTCATTTTCCGAAAGGGATTCGGGAAGTGAACACGGTGGGGTTATGTTTGACTTGCTTTAGTTAGGATCACTTCGTGATCATCTCTCGACCGAGGCACCTTCTCTTCTCGCTCTCTTTTACGTAAGCTAGGCTAGTGCTGCTGCAGACTCTTATTCTTTCTTCAGCCTTGTTCCACACCCCAAGGCTTCAATAGTCGTGTTACCCGGAAACGGGATTGCTGAGTCCTCTGTGGCTCACAGTTACTTCACCACACCAGATGCAGGTACGATGGTGAGCTACACAGGCGATGGCACTGAGCTAGACTGGGAGTACGACGAGGAGCGTAGCCGTTACTACGTGAACTATCCGGTTGATCAGTAGAGCTTCTACTACGATTCGATCTAGACCTGTGGTTTAATGTTATGTTTGGTATCTTGTCATTTGGATCTTTACCCTTAGATGGGCTGTGATGTTTATTTGGATGATGTTTGAACTTGTAATGAATTTGTGTGATGTGGCGAGTGTAAGCCAACTATCTTTTTCAGTTTTCCATCCCTATTTTTACATGAGTTGTGCAAAGGTACCAAACTTGCAATCATTCCAGAATGGGCTTATATCTTTAAGTCGTGCCTCGACACGTAGGAGATATAGTCCCATCCTGGGCTTTACAAGTTGGTATTCAGAGCCTTCTCCGACCTAGAAGCCCCTACTGATTGATCGAATCGTTGACGGTCGAGTCTAGGCACACACTGAAAATATTTTGAGTCCTATATTTATATCGGAGAGTAGGAATTCTTTGCTCCTCATCCCCTTTCACTCTGGTGAGGACTCCTGACGACTACTCTTGCCTCTTCTACTTTCAAAAATTGCACCAAATTTTTTTAGGAATCTCGCGAGTATTGTTGGATTGTTTCGATGTCCTTGTGATGAGAATATAGTTCTCGATGCCTCCTGACATTAGGGGTTGTGGCAGTGTCCCGGGGAGTTGAGCTTCGCGGTATTGTCGTCACAAGCATATCGTGGCAGTACTTGAATACTTAAGACGGCCGACATCGAAAACTCTCCTATACGGTTAGTGGCAAGATAACCCCGACATCACCTAGTACTGGGGAGGTAGTTCGGGATTATTGCCATAGCTTTGTATAGTGGATGCTTTTCGAAGGTCCGACGTAGACGGTTTCCGAGAAAGACTGGTTATGTGTTCAAGGATGGATACAGCTGGATGTATGATTAGAGTTGATTGTGCGGTGCTTCCCCTGTATCCCCAACACCTGATTGCATAATTGGAAACTTTCGAAAATTCATAGGTGGGTTTATCCAGTAGATCGTAGGCATTCTTCCAACGAATGCAGGTTAGCGAGTTCGGGGTTCTACATTGAGTGAAGTGGTTTTATGGCCGATGTTCCGATCGGGAGTTGCATCTTAAAGGGTCCTTGGCTATGCTGATCCGGGGATTGCAAAACCCTTTCGTAACGCGTTCCATAATCTTACAGCATAAAGATGTCGAACGAAGCTCCTATCTTGTGTTTGTTCCATCCGTACCTTGTTGTTTTTTTATTTACCTTTTGTCCCCTATGTGGCTTCTCGTGAAGATTGTTGTTATCATTTAAGCTGAGAATTTCATTCATTCCTCTTGTTCGAATGATTCTTGTGAAGACTATGTTGCATTTCAATCCGTTGTTTCAGCTTATATATTCTTTCAATCAAATTGCTGATTGGTGGTCATCTCTTTCAGGATGGGTCCGAAACGGGTTCCCAACGCTAACCCAGAGGAGGAAGAGGTTCCAGATCGTCCTCCTTCCCCTCCTCCTCCGTCTAAGGCCTAGAGAGCGATTATGCAAACTACAAATCAGAACACCCAGATGTTGATGCAGATGATGCAGCAGAAGCAAGCAAATCAAGCAAATCAGGGTGCTCCAGGGAACCAACGCAATTTCTTCAACCAACAGCACCATGCTACGCTCAACCAGTTCTTGGCCAATCAACCAAAGGCTTTCAGTTACTGTGTCGACCCTCTCGATGCTGAAGATTGGATAACCGATATCAAGAAGCATTTTGAGTGCAGTAACCTAAGGGAAGAGGACTATGTGAAGTTTGCAGCCTTCCAACTCAAGGACCAAGCAGCTGACTGGTGGCAGCAGTACAAAGACTCCAGAGAAGGGTGTGTGATCTCTTGGGATGATTTCTGCAAGGACTTTCACTCTCACCACATTCCAACAAGTGTCATCGAGGGTATGCGTGAGCAATTCCGCAACCTGAAGCAAGGCTCTATGACTGTCTACCAGTATAATGTCAAGTTCCAAAACCTCGCCCGCTATGCCAAGCAAGACATGCCAGATGGCAAGAGCAAGATCTATCAGTTCCATGGAGGTCTCAAGGATGAACTTCAACTTGCTCTCACCTTGTTCAAGCCTGATGAGTTCGACAAATTCTATAACATGGCGCTTAAGCAAGAGGCAGCCCAACTCAAGATGGAGGCTTCCAAAAAGAGGATTCGAGATGCCGTTCACTCCTCCTCATCGTCTCAAGTGGTCGCGAAGCAATAGAAATTTTGGCTTCCACCTCCTCCTGTGATCCGAGCTCCTTTCAACAACAACAGCAGCAAGAACTCCGGTGGTCGTGGTTTCTACCACCCACCCAACCCAAGCAAGCAGTCTAAGTCGCACTTCCAAGCTCCAAGACCAAGTGTTCCTCCTGCTCGTCTACTTTCTGAGGTGACTTGCTACAAGTGTGGCCAGAAGGGTCATTATTCCAACAAGTGCAACAACCCAAGGCGCCTTCCGCCTCCTCCACCTATCAGTTCGTCTATTGTCAAGCATGATCCAAAGGCAGCAAGGGTGAATCTGATGAATGCAGCACAAGCGGAGAATTCTTCTGATGTGATATTGGGTAACCTCTCAGTTAACTCTTTTCCAGCTAAAGTGTTGTTTGATTCGGGTGCTTCATGTTCCTTCATGTCATATCCATTTGCATCCAAGCACGATGTTGTCACTTCAAATTTGTCTCAAAAGTTGCAAGTTGTTTCTCCGGGCAGGATAATGACTTCTAGTGTCTATGCTCCGGATGTATCTATTCGCATGGGTGATTATCGCTTTCTGGCTAAACCAGTGGTTCTTGGCAATTCTGACATTGACCTCATCCTCGGTATGGACTGGCTTTCTTAGCATGATGCTCAAATTGACTGTGCACAGAAGGAAGTCAAGATTACTCATTCCGATGATGATGTGATTATCTTCGCCTCCAGGGATAACACAATCAGGCTTTTCTCTCTCAATGACAAGGGCAAAATGAATGCCATATCTCAAATTCCGGTGGTTAACGAATACGAAGACGTTTTGCCTGAAGAACTTCCAGGCATGCCTCCACACCGTCAGGTGGAATTCGTCATTGAACTCGAGCCGGGTACTGAGCCAGCATGTCGGCGTCCGTACAAGCTCTCTCCTAAAGAGTTGAAGGAGTTGAAGAAACAACTTGATGAACAGGAGCGTATGGGTCTGATCAGGCCTAGTACGTCTCCTTGGGGCTGTGGTGTCTTATTTGTCAAGAAGAAGGATGGCACGGAGCGTCTCTACGTTGATTACCGGCCATTGAACAAGAAGACAATAAAGAACAAGTATCCGCTCCCCAACATCAACGAACTGTTCGAGCAGCTCAAAGGAGCTAAAGTGTTCTCTAAGCTCGATCTCCAAATGTGCTATCACCAAATTCGCATTCGCGAGGAAGATATCCCCAAGAATGCCTTCAGAACGAGCTACGGCTCATATGAGTATACAGTCATGTCTTTTGGTCGCGCCAATGCTCCACCTACCTTCTCGAGAATGATGCACTACATTTTCAACCCCTACACCGGCGAGTTTGTGCTTGTGTATCTAGATGACATTTTGGTATTTTCCAAAAACGAAGAGGATCACGAAAAACACCTCCGTCTCGTTCTCGACAGACTCCGTGAACATAAGTTCTATGCCAAGTTCTCCAAGTGCGAATTTTGGCTCGATAAGGTCTTATATCTGGGCCATATCATCTCCGCTGACGGTATTGCGGTAAACCCCGGGAAGGTTGAAGCAATTGTCAATTGGGAAGCTCCTCAGAACGTCAGACAACTCCGAAGCTTTCTTGGTCTTGCCAGCTATTGCAGAAGGTTCGTTGAGAACTTCTCCAAGATTGCCAAGCCTCTCTCCAACTTGTTGCAGAAGAATGTCAAGTACTACTGGTCTCTAGATTGTGAAGTGGCATTCAAAACTCTCAAAGAAAAGCTCGTCTCTGCTCTAGTTCTCACTCCTCCAGATGAGTCCAAGCCCTACGAAGTATTCTGTGATGCTTCTCTTCAAGGACTTGGTGGCGTGCTTATGCAGGACAAGAGAATTGTGGCATACACTTCTCGTCAACTGAAGCCAAGTGAGAAGAACTACCCCACACATGATCTTGAACTAGCAGCTGTGGTATATGCTTTGATTACGTGGAGACACCTTCTGTTGGGCAGAAAAGTCGACATCTTCACCGATCACAAGAGCTTGAAGTACATCTTCACACAGCCGAATCTGAACCTCCGCCAGACTCGTTGGGTCGAGATGATCCAAGAGTATGATCCCAGCATCGAATACACACCTGGCAAGGCGAATGTGATTGCAGATGCTTTGAGAAGAAAGGCATATTGCAACAGCCTCCTTACCAAGCCGTTCCAGCCTGAGCTTTGTGAAGCACTCAGGAAGCTCAACCTCCAAGTTGTTCCGCAAGGTTTTCTTGCAAATCTTCAAGTTGCTCCTACCTTGGAAGATCAAGTCCGTGAGGCCCAACTCAGTGATGCTATGGTGCAGAAAGTGAAACATGGTATTGCAAAGGGTACTCCTAAATACAAGTGTTATCGCGTTGATGAGAGAGATACCTTGTTCTTTGAGGACAGACTTGTGGTTCCCAAAGGTGATCTCAGGAAGCTCATAATGGAAGAAGCACATGATTCCCTCCTTTCCATTCATCCTGGCAGTTCCAAGATGTACCAAGACCTCAAGCAATCTTACTGGTGGACACGCATGAAAAGGGAGATTGCCCAATTCGTGAATGAATGTGATGTCTGCAGGAGAGTGAAGGCAGAGCATCAACGTCCAGCCGGTCTTCTCCAACCTCTTCCTATTCCCGAGTGGAAATTCAACCACATTGAAATGGATTTCGTCACTGGCTTTCCTAAGTCCAAGAGAGGGAATGATTCTATCTTTGTGGTGATTGACAAGCTTACCAAAGTCGCTCACTTCCTTCCAGTCAAAGAATCCATCAATGCAACTCAACTGGCAGAATTATACACTTCCAGAATTGTGTCTTTACATGGCATTCCTCAAGTTATCTCCTCAGACCGTGGAAGTTTGTTCACTTCTAAGTTCTGGGACTCCTTTCAGTCCGCCATGGGCACTAAGATCAGGTTCAGCACTGCATTTCACCCTCAGACTAGTGGTCAAGTCGAGAGAGTGAATTAGATTCTAGAAGACATGCTCAGAGCCTGTGTCATATCTTTTTGCATGAAATGGGAAGATTGCCTTCCATTTGCCGAGTTCTCTTACAACAGCAGCTTCCAAGCAAGTGTAGGCAAAGCTCCGTTTGAAATCCTCTATGGCAGAAAGTGCCGTACCCCTCTCAACTGGTCCGAGACAGGCGAACGTCAACTTCTTGGCAATGACTTGATCTCAAAAGCCGAAGAGATGTGCAAAGTCATACGTGAGAATCTCAAGGCTGCTCAGTCGCGTCAGAAGAGCTACTATGACGGCAAGCATCGTGATCTGGCTTTCAACATTGGGGATCATGTCTATCTCTGTGTTTCTCCAATGAAAGGCACCCAAAGATTCGGTATCAAAGGAATGCTTGCTCCAAGATACGTCGGGCCTTTCAAGATCCTTGGCAAAAGAGGCGATCTAGCCTATCAACTTGAGCTCCCTTCCAACTTCGCCAATGTTCATGATGTGTTTCATGTGTCTCAACTCCGCAAATGCTTCAAGACTCCTGAACGCATGATTCAGTTTGAAGAGATTGATCTTCAACAAGACTTGTCCTACCGAGAGCATCCCGTTGCTATTCTCGAAGAAACCGAGCGCAAGACCCGCAACAAATCCATCAAATTCTTGAAAGTGAAGTGGTCACACCATACCGACCGAGAAGCTACGTGGGAACGAGAAGATCATCTTCGTTCCGAGTACCCTTCCTTTTTCCAGTCCTAGATCTCGGGACGAGATCTTTTTGTAGTAGAGGAGAGTTTGTAATGCCCCGGATGTAATACTTTCCCTTTTGGGCAATAAATATATCTTTGGCTTCATCAGTTCCATTCCGGGTTCTTTTTGTCTTTTCGGGTTTTCGTTCTTTTGTCGTGTGCGTGTGTTCATTCATTCATATCATGTAGTCATGTGCATCGCATTGCATTTGTGTTGTCGTTTGCATCCGGTCCCACTCGTTTCTTTCCGTTGTCCGTTTCGAGTTCCGGAGCCCCCTCACGTGTCCGTGGCATCCTCGAGGCCTACTTTGGTGTATGGCCGTGTAACGTTTCCGGTTTGGCGTGAGACTTGTCGTGTGTTGTTGTTTTGGTGTGTGTAACCCGCCTGTCAAATCTCGTCGCGTTTGGAGTTCGTTTGGTGCCCCAACAGTTATTCTCGTGGGCTGAAAGTACCCCCCCTCTTTGAGGCCCAAGACACCCTTCCAACAGCCCACCAAACCAACCCAAACCCCTCCCTTCATCTAGGCCATCCAATTCTGATCGCGTGGCCGAAAACCACACCTCTTTTGGACAACCCTAGCTCCTTGTGCCTATATATTTGTCCAACTTCCCCAATTTTTGCCCTAAAAGAAAAACCCTAGACCATCATCCCCTTCCTCCAGCCATCTTCCTCCACTCCGGCCGGAGCTCGCCGGAATCCGCGCCACCGCTGGAGCTCCCTCCTCCTTCCGCCGGAGCCCCGCCACCTCCCGACGCCGGCCGCACCGGGAACCCGCCTCCTTCCTGCGCCGCCGGATGGCCAGGCCCCGCCGGCCTCTCGCCGCCGCCCTCTGCCGGCCGGGCGCCTTCCCCGCCGCGCCAGGAGCCCGCCGTCGCCGTTGCCCTCAGGCTCTCGCCGCCGCCGCCAGGAGGGATCGGGGGAGCTAGAGGCTCCCCTCGTCCCGATCTGATCTGCGCGCCTCCTGGACCTCCCCTCCCGGGCCCCGAGCGAGGCCCAGCCCCAGGCGTCCGCCGCTCTGCGGGCCGGCCCAGCCCGAGCCAGCCTCCGCAGCCGCTCCATCGCCCGAAGGCAGCCGCCGCCGCTCGGTCGGGGGGATCGGGAGGATCCCCCGATCTGGCCGCATCGCCCCGCTGGGCCGAACCCTAGCGGCAGTTGGGCCGCGCCGCCGGCCCGGTAGCGCCCGCTGCCGCCCGATCCGCACCGCTGGGCCGGATCCCGACCCGATCCGCCTCCCAGCCCGCGTTGTTTTTTTTTTCTAGATCTGACCCCTGAGGTAGTCTCCGAAATCTGCTAAGTCCCTGTAATTTTAGTTTCTGGAGCAGTTTTGCAACATGGATAATTTTTTGTGTGATGGTCCGATTTGAGTGAATGATATGTCAAAATGTTCGTGGAGACATGTACTACGTTTTATTCCATTGTGCCATGCATATTTGAGGTCATCTAGATGCTTAAATATCGGTTGCAAGAGTGCAACTTGTTATAAACTGCTGGTTGTAGTTGTTTTCATGCCATCTTTGCAATGTGATAACTTGGTGCATGTTTATCCAAATGAAGCAAATGATATGTCCACGTGTTCGTCATGAAATACTCTACATGTTGATTGCTTTAGCTTGCATGATAGATTTCATCTTGCCATGTTTATCTCCTTTGCAAAGTGCTATGTGGCTGTTAAGTTGTTAAACTTGTTACGAAATGCCTCGTAAAGGAGCTCGTTGCTATTGATGTGGTTGTCCCCTTGATGCATGCTTAGGTGTTTTGGTTTCACCATCATGTGTACTTTGCTGTGGTGCTTACCACTTGCCATGTTTAGTTTTGAGGTGACTTAAACTTGCTCTCAAAGATGCCATGATGAAACTGCTTGTCGGTGTACTAAAGTAGGGTTACCTTAGTATCCCGAACTTGTGCACGGGCAGTCGCAGCGTCTCGTGGCAGGGCTTGCCGTGCGACCGCCAAGGTCCACTGTGGCTCCTTCAGAGCCATTCAAGAACAAAGTATTCAACTTAAAGAGACAACGCCCCGGCAAAAGGAGCTTGCCGGGAAGGCCACTCAAGGCTCAAGACCACTTCTTTGGCACAGGACCCTGGCAAGAGGAGCTTGCCGGGAAGGCCAAACATGGCATTTCAAGAGACTTGCCGCGACCCACCACGCGTCCCGGCAAGGCCCGGAGAGCGGCAAGCTCCCGGGCGCGACAAGATAACAACCGCGGCAAGGCGCTTGCCGCGGCAAGCTCCCACTAGGTACCCGCGTTCCAGCACATCCACCCACGCGTCGCCCTGGGACCCTTCCAGGCACACGTGGCGGAAGGCTATGCAGCCTGGGGTACACGGTGGTGAGCTGTGATGACGAGGCCAACGTCGTGGCGGATGGTGGCGCCCTGACGGACGCTTTTTGCACTGTTTGGAGCGATGGCAACGGGCATTTAATGCCCTTGTCCCCTGCCGTCAGGGTTAGGTATAGAGCACTATGCAACACTGTTCCAACTACCACCCATTTTACGTTTTTACCCTCGAATGTGTTGCCACCTGTCGGTGACCCCTTTGACCTATAAAAGGAGGCCCATGCGCAACGTAGAAGAGGTTCCGATCATTGATCACTCTCACGCTCCGTCTTGTTAGCGATCAGCACTGTAGCTCTTCTCGCTCCCGAGCCAAGAACGCAATACAAACCAAGGCAGGAGTAGGGTTTTACGCATCCGTGCGGCCCGAACCTGGGTAAACTGCTCGCGTGTTCGTCTCGATCTGCTCTTTGTGCATCCTCCGCCCCCTTGCCGTACCGAAAAGGGGCTCCGGTCCCATAGGTGTTCGTGGGCGATCAGTTTCCCCGACATCTTTGGCGCGCCAGGTAGGGGGAGCGTCGAGTTTGTGTGAACCTGATCCGGCATTCACGTGGGCGAAATCTTCACCAACTTCGTCACCTTCATCAACTTCATCGACTTCATCGATATGCCGCCGAAGAAGAAGGCTTCGGAGGTAGTAGGCCCGTCCGCGTCAATCCCGCCACCGCCGGAGCCAACGGCTGGTGGGATAGACGCCGGCGGAAAGACGGACGTCGACGAGGAAACTCACGGCGCCGCCAAGTCCAAGGACAAGACGGACGACTAAGCACACTCCAAGGCCTCGACGTCCGTACACGCACCGCGCCCCTCTCAGGAGGCGCGGGACCTGCAGCGACGTGGTACACAAGGTACCATACGCTTGCTGGGCCAAGCTCAAGCCGGCGGTTCGCGGGACGCTCAAGGCCAACATGCTGGCACGAGCAAGGCGCGGTCACCGGGACGAGACGTTGCTCCTTCTAACGCAGTTAGAAGTCTGAGCATATCTCGCTCCTCACACCGCTCGCCACCGCTCCCTGCCACTCCAACAGAAGCTCTAGCTCGAGCTCAGCTGCTCCTCGACTTCCCTCCAGCGGCAGACAAGGCCGACGACTGGAGGGCCTCCATCCAAAGCCTCATCGCCTTCGCCAACAACGACACTCCGCAGCAGCCGACGACGTCGCGGCCGCGGCAAGTTAGTCAGGCGCGGGCTGATGGAGACAAGACCGCCGGGGGTGCAACCACCGTGCACTCCCCGCCCCAAAGGCCAAAATCGCCGACTCGACGGATCAACATCGACGACGACACCACTGCATCGTCAGATCCGCGAGATCGCCGCGATCAGCGCCCAGTTCTCGACGACTGACGACAAGAGGACGCTCGAACTCGTATCGAGCGTCGAAGAGAAGCGCGACGACAATCAGATCAGCGCGCTGGGCCCACTGTTGACATGCAAGCGCCAGGGGGACCGGGCGACCTGCCGTAGGCGGCAGGCTGCCCTGCGTTCACCCGTGAGCCGCGGCAAGTCCAGTGGCCCAGCATGAAGAACTTCAAGCCCGACGTCCCCGAGAAGTACGACGGCAAGACTCATCCGTCAGAGTTCCTCAGCATCTACACCATTGCGGTGCAGGCTGCCGGGGGACGAGACGAGAAGATACTCGCAAACTACTTCCCGCTAGTGCTCAAGCCAAACGTCAGATCTTGGCTCATGCACTTGCCGGAGAACTCCATTTCTTCTTGGGCCGACCTGTGCCATCAGTTTGTCGGCGCCTTCACAGGTGGCCACAAGCCCCATGGCCAGGAGAGTGACCTTCATATACTCGCCCAGAAGGAGGGGGAGTCCCTGTGTAAGTACATCCAGAGATTCAGCCGCGTCCAGCACAACATCCCAGACGTCCACCCTGCCGCGGTTATTAGCGCGTTCCACCAGAACGTGCGTAACCACAGGATGAGGGAGGAGATGGCGATGTGCAAGATCCGAGACGTCAGTGAGCTTTTTGCCCTGGCCGACAAGTGCGCACGTGCTGAGGAGGGGAGGAAACTCCCCGGAGAGGATGCCGGAGCAGGGGGATCAGATAGCGAGGACGCCGCCCCGGCAAAGAAGAACCGGCGGCGGAACAACAGAAAGAAGAAGAACAAAGAAGTGCTGGTCGTTGAGCAGTCCGGCAAGGAGGCTGGCGCCAAGAAAGCCTAGACTGGTGGCTCCGGCAAGGTGGCTGCCGCGTGCACCAACTGCCAGACTGTGGCCGCCGCCGACAAGCAGGACGGCTCCGACAAGCAATACTGCAAGATCCACCGCACCAAGGGTCACGACCTCCAGAACTGCAAAAGGGTCGAGTACCTCATCGAGCAGCAGAAAGCTGAGTACGAGCGACGCGACAAGGAGAAGGCCCAGGGAGGTGGTGGAGAGTCCGGAAAGAAGCGGCCGTTCAACGGCCGGGGAGGGCGCCGCGGCAAGGCCAAGTAGCGGCAAGGAGACAGACCTCCCCGCGGCCGCGACAAGGACGAAGATGAAGACGACGCCGAAGACATGGATGACGGAGATAACAGCGAGCAGGAGTTCAGAAGGCCACGGAGGTTCTGTGCGTTGACGGTGGTGCTTCTCTGCATACTTCCCACCGCCAACTCAAGCAATGGGTGCGGGAAGTTAATGCGGCAGAACCGCCCGTCGAGTCACGCAAACTTCTGAAATGGTCCAGCACGCCCATCATCTTTGACATTGAGGACCACCCTGATTGCACAACTGCAGTCGGGTGCTTGCCGATGTTGGTTTCGCCAACCATCCGCAACCTCAAGGTCACCAAGATGCTGGTTGACGGCGGGGCTGGCCTGAACCTGATCTCCTCCGCTGTGGTTCGGAAACTCCAAATCCCCGACAGCGAGCTCGAAGAAACCGGCACGTTCCAAGGGATCAACCCGGGAAGGAGCAAGCCGAAGGGGAAGATCACGCTGCCGGTGACATTCGGCGGAGAGTTGAACTTCAGGACTGAGAAGATCACCTTTGACGTTGCCGATATCCCATTACCTTAGAATGGGATACCTGGCCGTCCGGCGCTCGCCAAGTTCATGGCAGCCTCTCACTATGCCTACAACATGCTCAAGATGCCAGGCCCGATAAGCGTCATCTCTGTCCCTGGCGACAAGAAAGATGCCCTTATCTGTGCCGACAAGATTTACCGGGACGCAGCAGCCGCAACAGATAGCAAGACACTTGCCGCTGAAGCTCCCGGGGGGAAGAACAAGACCAAGTCCGGCAAGAGCTCTGGGGCCCACTCCGGCAAACGCACCTCTTCGGAGTGCTGCGCTGCCGTCGAGGATGCACCATCGAGCTCCACCGGCAAGTGCAAGAAGGCGATGGCGGCTCCACCAGAGACGAAGAAGGTGTCCGCCAAGGAGGACGGCACTGGTGGTACTTTCACCATCAGTGCCACGCTTGATCCTAAATTGGAAAGCGCGCTCGTTGCTTTCCTGCGGGCGAATGTCGACGTGTTTGCATGGCAACCGTCTGACATCCCCGGTGTTCCCAGGAAAGTGATTGAGCACAAGCTTGCCGTTTGTCCTCACGCGCGGCCCGTCAAGCAGAAGGTTAGAAAACAGGCAGTGGAGCGCCAAGAGTTTATCGCTGAAGAAATCAAGAAGCTGGAAGCGGCAGGCCTTGTCAGAGGTGTACTCCATCCCACGTGGTTGGCCAACCCTGTTGTCGTGCGCAAGGCGAACGTGAAGTGGAGGCTTTGTATTGACTTCACCGATGTGAATAAAGCTTGTCCCAAAGATCCATTTCCCTTGCCGCGCATTGACCAGATCGTTGACTCCACGGCTGGATGTGAGTTGCTTTCATTTCTTGATGCATATTCAGGATACCACCAGATATTTATGGCTGAAGAAGATGAGGAGAAGACCGCATTCATCACTCCATGTGGCACTTATTGCTTCATACGCATGCCCTTTGGATTGAAGAATGCCGGTTCGACGTTTGCAAGAGTAGTCCATACAGCTTTTGAGCCATAGATACACAGGAATGTAGAAGCTTACATGGATGATATAGTGGTCAAGAGCAAGGATAGGGCTACTCTGATTCAAGATCTAGATGAAACCTTTGCGAATCTGCACAAGATCCAACTCAAGCTCAACCCCGAGAAGTGCATGTTTGGAGTCCCCTCCAACAAGCTTCTCGGGTTCTTTGTATCCCAGAGAGGGATTGAAGCCAATCCCGACAAGATCAAAGCCATCAAGCAGATCGAACCTCCGAAGCGCGTCAAGGATGTACGAAGGCTTGCCAGTTGTGTGGCTGCTCTCAGCAGGTTCATCTCTAAGTCTGCGGAACGCGCCTTGCCATTTTTCAAAATCTTGAAAAAGGCAGGTCCAATGAAATGGACTCCGGAAGCAGAGGCAGCGCTGCAGGACTTGAAGAGGTACCTGCCCTCCACTCCAACACTTGGCAGCAACCAATCAAGTGGTTAGTGCTGCGTTAGTAGCGAAAAGGGAGGCAGATGATGAGTCAACAGCCCCGGCAAGCACATCCAGCGACAAGCAGGAGGCTTCCCCGGCAAGCTCTGGTCCCGACAAGGATGAAACTGCGCAGATGCAAGAGGAGGTGCGAAGGAAGATGGTGCAGCGCCCAGTCTACTTCGTCAGCTCCCTTCTCCAGGGGGCTAGATCAAGGTACTCTGGGGTGCAGAAGCTGCTTTTCGGCCTTCTCATCGCCTCGAGAAAGCTGCGCCACTACTTCCAAGCACACGAGATAACAGTGGTCACTCGCTTTCCGCTGAAGAGGATACTGCAGAATTCAGAAGCAACGGGCAGGATTGTCGAGTGGGCACTGGAACTGTCAAGCTTTGGCCTCAAGTTTGAAGGCACTTCAACTATTCAGAGCAGAGCATTGGCAGAGTTCATAGCAGAATGGACGCCAACTCCAGACGAAGAGATTCTAGAGACGAGCATTCCCGTCAAGGAAGCGAACAAGGAGTGGATAATGTATTTTGATGGTGCCTTCTCGCTGCAAGGCGCCGGTGCCGGCGTGCTGCTTGTCGCACCCACCGGAGAGCACCTCAAGTACGTCATCCAAATGCACTTTCCCAAGGAACAAGCGACGAACAATACTGCAGAGTATGAAGGTTTGCTTGTCGGCCTCAGAATTGCGGCAGAACTTGGGATCAAGAAGCTGATTGTGCGGGGTGACTCACAGTTGGTTGTCTGCCAAGTGAAAAAGAGCTACTAGAGTCCGTGATGGAAGCTTACGTCGACGAAGTGAGAAAGCTTGAGGAACACTTTGAAGGCTTACAGATGGAACACGTTCCAAGAGCTCAGAACGATGTCGCAGATGGCCTGTCAAAGTGTGCTGCATTAAAGCTACCTGTGGAACCGGGGATCTTTGTGCTCAAGCTAACTCAACCATCCGTAACACCGTCAACTGGGCAGAACAAGAAGAGAAAGTTGGTTTCTGGTGACTACTTGCCGGCAGAACTTCCTGAAGCCGCCGTCAATAAGGTCCCCAAGGTCAACGACAAGATTGCTGAGGAACGATCTGCTCCTGCTGACCCCAGAGTTTGTACAGTTGAAGTAGGCGTTCCCGACAAGTTTTGCTCCGGCAAGCTTGCCGGGGAACGTCAAGCTCCGGCCGAGCCACGAGTTCTTGCCGTGGAAGCTGACGTTCCCGCAGCAGCACAGACGCCTTTAGCCCATGTCGTCGAGCCGCAGGCTCCGGCATGGGCGCAGCAAATCGTCCGTTTCCTCCAGACAGGAGAACTTCCCGAAGAGCCAGAAGAAGCAGAAAGAATAACCCGGCAGTCGAGTAAGTATCAGTTTGTCGGCAACGAACTATACAGAAGAAGACTCAACGGTGTGAAATTGAAATGCATTCCCCGGGAATATGGACAAGAACTGTTGGCAGAGATACACGGAGGCATATGTGGCCACCACATTGGCGCCAGAGCACTTGCCAGCAAAGCGTTCCGGCAAGGTTTCTTTTGGCCAGAAGCCCTCCAGGATGCAACTGCACAAGTAACCAAGTGTGAAGCATGCCAGTTCCATTCCAAGCAGATAAATCAACCAGCTCAAGCTCTCCAGACGATCCCTTTATCCTGGCCATTTTCGGTCTGGGGGCTCGACATCCTCGGCCCCTTTCCCCGCGCAGCCGGGGGCTTTGAGTACTTGTACGTCGCCATCGACAAGTTCACAAAGTGGCCGGAAGTGGAAACAGTGAGAAAGGTGACCGTACAGTCAGCAGTCAAGTTCTTCAGGTCGATTGTTTGTCGTTTCGGAATCCCTAACAGGATCATCACCGACAACGGCACACAATTCACAAGTCGCACCTTCATGCAGTACGTCCAAGACCTTGGTGCCAAGGTCTGCTTCGCTTCTGTTGCTCACCCCAGGAGCAACGGTCAAGCGGAGAGGGCAAACGCTGAAGTGCTGCGCGGGCTCAAGACAAGGACTTTCGACAGGCTACGAAAGTGCGGAAGAAACTGGATCGAGGAGTTGCCGGCGGCACTTTGGTCAATCAGGACGACACCAAATCGAGCCACCGGACACACACCCTTTGCTCTTGTCTATGGAGCAGAAGCAATTCTCCCCACGGAACTCGTATACGGGTCGCCTCGAGTGCTCGCTTACGACGAGCTCGAGCAAGAGCAGCTGCGACAAGATGACGCACTGCTCCTTGAGGAAGACCATCTTCAGGCTGCTGTACGAGCTGCTCGATACCAGCAAGCTTTGCGCCGCTACCATAGCCGCAAAGTTAAAGCCAGAAGTCTCGAGGAAGGCGACATTGTCTTCGTCGCGTTCAGTCTGCCAAGAATTCTAACAAGTTGACGCCGAAGTGGGAAGGCTCTTATCGGGTAAAACAAGTCACTAGGCCCGGCGCAGTCCGCCTAGAGACCGAAGATGGCTTACCGGTGAGCAACTCCTGGAACATTGAGCATCTTCGCAAGTTTTACCCATAAGGCGCGGTTGCCGTGATCCGCTCCGGCAACCACCTTTTGTACAAGTCTTGCCGCTGTTGCATGTAATCCTTTGTACAAAGCCGGGCGCAGACCCCGTGCATCAGTAAAGCTTATGTGCATAACACGACTTGTCATTTCGTGCTTTTTCACTTTATTGCATGTACTGTCTGACACTTTGTGCAGCATCTACCCCCGGTAAGCAATAATGAGCCCGGGAGCTCCATATCTGTATTCTCTCTCTTCTGCCTTCTTTCTCCAGCAGAGGAAGGTCTCCTCGCGCACAAGTTTGCCGGGGGGAAGGAGGATAGTGGTATGGACAAGGCGCCGTTCAAGAAAACCCTGCCTTGCCGGGAAGCAAACAACACAAAAGCTAAGTTGCTAGAGTTTGAGCAATCAAATTTTTAAAAATTTTAGTTATCTTCCTTGAACGACCGCACTTTGTATGGAAAACCTGTGTGCGGAGGAACCAACTCGTGGCTACCCGCGCCCTTACTTTGTTTTGAGCACGCTCAACGGCTTAAGTGTGCTGCGACAAGTGTCGCGCCCTTAGTTCATTTTCGAGTTCGCTCAACAGTTTAAGTGTGCTGCGACTAGTTGCGACAAGGTTTCTTGTTGGCAACGGCACCGCCGGCAAGCTGCAGAAGTTCCGCACTCGGCGCTCGCGGCAAAGGTGCCTTCGCCGGCAAGTTCCCTGACAGCGTAGGGTGAAAACATACAAAGCAAGGGAGTCAAGTAAAGGAAATAACATTGCATTAACTACCCAAAATAAAGTTATATTACAAAGCAACTTGTCGCAGCGCTAATAGACTATTGTTCATGACATGGTTGGCAGCGACAAAGGAAGCAGAAGGAAAGATAGCCTAATCTGCGCGGTCGCCCTCGACTCTCTTGATCTTACCCACCTTGGCCACGATAGGTGCGACAAGGGCCTTGAGCGTCTCATGGTCGGCGTCGGGCGGCAAGGTCCTGAGGACGTTGTTGAGGTTGAGTCCTGGGTTGTGGAAGATGATCTTCATCAGCACCTTCTCCAAGACGCCCGTGCAAAGCCTGCGCGCCTCGTTCGCCAGCTGCGTAGGAATCTTTTCCCGGAGCTGCTGGAGGGCCGTCCCCACGCCCTGGAGGAACAAGGTAAGCTTGGCGCTGGGGTGGAGATTCTCGTCCGTGGAGTACCTGAGATACTCCGCCCCCAGCAGCTCCAGCTTCTTGTCGATGTTGGTGGCAGCAAGGACAAGACCTTCCATCCAGAGCTCGAATGTTTGCCTGAAGTTGTTTTGGGAGATGGCGGCGCTATCCAACAACGCCTTCTCGGCCCTAAGCTCCTCCTTCAGCTTCGTCTCCCGCTCCCTGGCGCCTTCAAGCGTTGCGGTAAGGGTGGACAACTTCAGCTCCAGATCGGCGATGGAATCCTTGGCGACGGCGAGCTCCTTGCCCTTGTTGGAGAGGCGGACCTGCAGCTCGGAGTGACTGTGGGCGTCCTTCTCCCTCTCAAGCAGAAGTGCGGCAACCTTCTCTTCGCTCGTCTTCAAGTTGACCTCCAGTTGCGCCACCCTCGCCTCCAAGTCCCTCTTGGCGGTCTCAGCAGCCGCAGGAGCATCCTTCGCTTCCTGCAGAGCTCCGCCAAGAGACTGTTCGCGCGCGGCAAGATCGTCCTCGTGGCTGTCGAGGTCGACCTTCCGCTGCGTTAGTTCGCCTTCTCGCCGGGACAACTCCTCGGTGGCGAGCCGTTGCTGCTCCTCCACTTCGGCCTTCTCCAAGATAAACGCCTGATGCGCCTCGGCGAGCTCCTCCCGCTCCTCCGCCAAGGATCGAAGAGCTGCTAGGTTGCTGGCTCGGAGCTCTTCTGCGCGCTTCTCCAAGTCGACGCCCGCCTTGGCGGCCAGAGCCTCTCGGGACTCAAGCTTGGCCTGCCTGGCGCGGTACAGGGATAGAAGCCTCCGCAGAATCCGCTCCTCCTCGGGCTCGCTGCTGCCGCTTGGCGCATCAACAAACTTCAACCCGGCGGAGGCAAGAACCTCCCCGTCGAAGACCTCTCCCTCTACGGGCGCCCTGGATGTGGACGCCCACGGGAGCTGGATGAAGACTCCGTTGCCGGCCTCCAGAAAGGCGCCTGGCTCGGCCGCGGCAGCAGAAGGATCGGCCGCCGGCGCAGCGTCTGACGCTCCTGCGGCCTCAGGGCCGTCAGTGCGACCGCCGGATCCGTCCTCAGCCGCCGCGCCGGCAGCCTTGGCGGCCTCATCTGTGGCGGGCTCGTCAACATCGACCGCCTCTTCGGTAGCGGCGGCACCGCCAGTGTTGCCGCGCGCGTCCTCCTCGGCGGTGACTTCCATCTCCATCGGCTCTGTGTTGGACGGGTGTGACGAAAAAAAAAAGAAGGAAAAATAGTCAAGCAAATATCCAAAAAGAGAAATTCAGAAAAAGAAAAGTCCAAGGTTTTACCTGCGCGGGCCTCCTCTTCGGTGGGGTTCCTTGCCGGGGAGTCCTCCCTCGGCGGCGTAGTAGTAGCTCCCACCGGCGGAGGGCCGCTGGCGCCGTCCCTTGGCGGCGCACTCGCCCTTGGCGGAGTGTCCTCCCTTGCTGGGGAGCTTCCCCTTGGCGGTGTGGTCGAGACGTGCGGCGCGTCGGGGGCGGACTCCTGGCGCTCCTGATGCTACTGCTCCGTTTCTGCACAAGTCAACAAACAAAACTTCAACAAAGGTAGAACACCCACGCGCGCCCAACAAGCGGAAAGCAGACGAAGGACTTACGCTGGGGGCTGCGCTGGGGGCTGCTCTGGAGAACGGTTGTCGGGTCCGACGAGCCTGTTGCAGGCGCACCCCCTACTGTTGCAGCGGGCTCATCCTCGATGCCGATCACCGGGACTTTGGCCCTCTTCGCCGCCCTCTGGGCCAGAGTTCTGGAAGAAAAACAGGATCATAATCAGGCAAAAGAGATACAAGACAAGAATCAACAAGAAAACCGAAGAGAGACAAGAATCGCGAAGACTTACTCCTCTTCCTCCTCGTCGTCAGAACTGAGCGCCGAGAAATCAAAGTCCGGCTCACGCGTCCCGGCGCGAGGAGCTGGGGGAGTCGGCTCCCTTGGCCGCTTGACGGGGGCCGGGACAGTGGTCTGAGAAGACCCCGCCCCGGTTGCCGCCGAAGCACGAGGGGCGGCGGCCACATGGGCGCCAGTCCGGGAAGATCCCCCTCCTGTTGCCGCTGAGGCACGGGGTGCTCCCTTGGCGGCCTTGCTTGTCGCGGTGGCGTGTGTCGGGCGGCGCTCCGGCTGCGGGCTCGCCTGCCGCCCCGTCACATCTACGGCCTTGCGGAGGCGCCTTTTCGGCGCAGCTGGAGGACTTGCTGGTGGCGGAGAGCTACCCGAGGACGAAGAAGAGGAGTCAAGGCCCAGCGAGCCGCCCGAGTCCTCGGCAGGGTCGCTTGACCCGACGCCCTACTCGGCGGGGCCGCTCGACTCGGCGCCTTGCTCGGTGGGCTCGCTTGTCTCGGCGAGTCACCCGGCAAGCTTTCCCGCTTTGCGAAGCTCTTCCTCCTCGGCGAGACTTACCGCCTCCGCCGCCTCCGCCTCCTCCACAGTATACCCAAACTCGCCCGCGGCCCTGGCTGCAGCTGCCTCTTCCAGCCTGGTGGCGATATATGCCATCTCATGCTCGGTGGTGTCGCGGGTGAGTCCCTTCTTCTCGTCGGCTATAATTGGCGACTCCACCAGGGTGTCGAAGAACTTTTGCACGGCTTCGTCAGAAGGTTCCCGCCAAGTGGGATCGATCCCATGGGAATCACACCACGGCATCACCGCGCGGACGGCACTGAGCGCAGAGCTATTGCACAATGGAACTACGCCCGGCGGCAACGCGAAGAACTCAGAACGGGCGGAGTCGTACTTAAATAGCGCTTGGAGCATTGCGTTGAGCTCCAAGACAGTGAAGTTGTTATTGAGGCCCGGGCGCAGCCTCATGATGTCTGCCGCGTTCTCGAACTCCCAAGCAGCCCTCTTCCTCTCCTGCAAGGGAGCGATGCGGCGGCGGAGGAAGTCTGCCCCGACGGCACCTACAGTGAGCCTGGCTTGCCGGAGGCGAAGGATCTGAGTGGTGGCTATCTTCAGCTTGTCGTCCTCGGGGGCCAGATCACTCCAGTCATTGCCGCGTACTACTGCCGCTTGGCACCGGGAAGTGAAAGACTGCGGGTCATCCTCTATAATCCAACACCAGTTGGCCCTCCACTCATCCCACTTGCCGCGAAGCTCCCCCGTCAAGTAAGCCTCTTTCTTATGGAGCCTAAAGATCCAAGAGATCCCGCCAGACAGAGGTGACCCTAACTCGACTCGAGGTATGAAGTAATGGCGGAAGAGAGCTACATTGGGGTAAACTCCGACGAAATTTTCGCACAGATGTGCGAAAATGGCCATGGTCAAGACGGTGTTTGGGGTGAAGTCAAGGAGACGAAACCCGTAGGTATTCATGATGTCGCAGAAGAATTCCGAAAAGGGCGGGCAGAGCCCGCAGTAGAAGAACAGAGCGAAGAAGGCGTAGCCGTTTGGATACATCTCGCAGGCCACAGTGGGGAGTACCTTGGTGCGTGGGTGCGCCTTCGTCTCCCTCGACCAGAAGAGATAGAAGTTGTCTTTCAGATCCTCCGCACTGAGCCTTGGAGGGAAGACCGCCATCTTCTTCCGCATCGCTCCTAGCCGCAGCGCCTTGGCGGACTTCACGGCCTTCGCCTTGTCGCCCTTTGGGGCCATGGCGAGGACGGTGGAGGAAGTCGACGGCGCTGATGATGCTGGCGGTGGCGGAGGAGGAGGGCGGAGCGCTGCTCTCTTTCAACCTTCGAGGAGGAAGGGAGCAGCGGGGGTTTCTGGAGGATGAAGAAGCAACGGGCAAATGGAGGGTACTGCCCCTGTTTCCCCTGCTTTTAAGGGGGAGAGGGGGACGTTCCACATTTCCCCATTAAAGAAACAGGCCACAATCTCTCCCATGACGCCGTGATTGACGCGTGCCGTTAGGGAGAGGCGCGGTGGATACGGAGTGGGATATGGCGTGCCGCGGGCCGAGCGTGCCCGTGCACTGTTTTGGGCCTGGCCCAACAGTGCTCGGCACCGTGTGTGGCCCAGGCCCGGGGGCTCCTGTTGGTGTACTAAAGTAGGGGTACCTTAGTATCCCGAACTTGTGCACGGGTAGTCGCAGCGTCTCGTGGCAGGGCTTGCCGTGCGACCGCCAAGGTCCACTGTGGCTCCTTCAGAGCCATTCAAGAACAAAGTATTCAAGTTAAAGAGACAAGGCCCCGGCAAAAGGAGCTTGCCGGGAAGGCCACTCAAGGCTCAAGACCACTTCTTTGGCACAGGACCCTGGCAAGAGGAGCTTGCCAGGAAGGCCAAACATGGCATTTCAAGAGACTTGTCGCGACCCACCACGCGTCCCGGCAAGGCCCGGAGAGCGGCAAGCTCCCGGGCGTGACAAGATAACAACCGCGGCAAGGCGCTTGCCGCGGCAAGCTCCCACTAGGTACCCGCGCTCTAGCACATCCACCCACGCGTCGCCCTGGGACCCTTCCAGGCGCACATGGCGGAAGGCTGTGCAGCCTGGGGTACACGATGGCGAGCTGTGATGACGAGCCCAACGTCGTGGCGGACGGTGGCGCCCTGACGGACGCTTTTTGCACTGTTTGGAGCGACGGCGACGGGCATTTAATGCCCTTGTCCCCTGCCGTTAGGGTTAGGTATAGAGCACTATGCAACACTGTTCCAACTACCACCCATTTTACGTTTTTACCCTCGACTGCGTTGCCACCTGTCGGTGACCCCTTTGACCTATAAAAGGAGGCCCATGCGCAACGTAGAAGAGGTTCCGATCATTGATCACTCTCACGCTCGGTCTTGTTAGCGATCAGCACTGTAGCTCTTCTCGCTCCCGAGCCAAGAACGCAATACAAACCAAGGCAGGAGTAGGGTTTTACGCATCCGTGCGGCCCGAACCTGGGTAAACTGCTCGCGTGTTCGTCTCGATCCACTCTTTGTGCATCCTCCGCCCCCTTGCCATACCGAAAAGGGGCTCCGGTCCCATAGGTGTACGTGGGCGATCAGTTTCCCCGACACTGCTGTTTTAACACTTAGTGAAATTTCACTAAGTCTGGAATCTGTAATTTCCAGATGCCATGTTTGCTTGTTGTTCTATGCCAATCCATGATAGTTTTGGGGTGACTCTTGATGATTCCTTGTTGTATATATTGTTGGCTATCCATTCATGTTCTCACATGCTTATTTGAGTGGCTGTAGCATATTTAACTCTTGCTCCCAAGTTGCAATAAAATACTGTTGTCAGGATTTTGTTGTCAAGTTCAATATGTCATAGCTTGTTGCTATTGATCCATGGCTCCTTTGGGGATGCTCCAATGGATTTGTTTGCTGTAGGATATGTCTAGTTTATGTCCATGCTCATTGCCATGATGTTTGAGTGCTGTAGCTTATTTATCTATTGCTCCGAAGTTGCTATGTGGCTGTAATTTTTTCAGCTTGTGCATGTTTATTGTTTCGGGTGTAACTTTTAGCCCGTTGCTCCGTTTTGAGCAAGTCCTATATGAAACTTGTGTGATTTTTCATGTAGATTCATAATATCCTATTGTTATCATGTTTTGAAGCATTTTGCTTGATGCATATTTTCCATGCTTCCTGTGCTTCCTATGTAGACTTCTTGTGCTTCCTTAGTGCATATGTTTTGCTTCCATAGTGCATCAGCCATGCATCCAGTATTTTGTGTGCGCATTGCATCTTGTTGATTTCGTGCCTTGTGTGTTTGTGTTGAGTAGAGCCGGAAGCTGAGTACGAGTACGAGAACGAGGTTACTATCGAGGTTGAGAACGAGGAGCTCTCTTACGATCCCATCGACAACTCTTCAGGCAAGATGACCGAACCCCGATAACATTACTATCTTTGCCTATTGCTAGAAGTCTCGATCTATAGTTTTGCCTCGATGCCCATGTTTTTCCTGTCAGCCTCCTATTGTAACCATGTACATGTTTAACCACCCTACCTATGCAAACCGTTGAATGGCTAAGTACGCTTCGCTCAGCCCCTCTTATAGCATTGTTAGTTGCAGGTGAAGATTGAAGATTCTTGCTTCTTGTTGAAGCTTGTTGGGATATCACACTATATTAATTATTAAATGAACTCATCTATATATTGGCAATGGGTGGAAGGCTAAGGCTTTTGCTTGGTGATTTGTTCCACTCATGCCGTTAGGAACCGTATAAACCGGTGTTATGTTCCTTGATTATGCGTTCCTCACACGGTTGGGGTTATGGGACCCCCTCGATAAACCGCTAAGTGCTAAGTCTTTTCCAGCAAGTCCCAACTTTGGTACTATTCACCTAATAACTAATAAAACTTGCATAGGTTCTTGCAAACCCGAGTTCTTAATCAACAACCCCGGGCCAGTGCTCCACATGAGTGTTGGTCCGAAATAGGGAGTCTGCGGGGTCACCACGAAGAAACTCGAGGATTGATATAAACCTGTAGAATCGCCCATCCGGTCGTGGCCTGAGACTAGATACGCGCGGCTATTGTTAGGGTGTCGGCATGCCGGGAGGATTTGCTGGATTAGCCTTACCTTAGTCGGAGTATCTTGAGCACGGGATTCCGAGAATACTCGGGCCTTCCCACCTTGGAGTTGCGACTCCGCGGATCGTGGGCTTGTCATGGGCCAAGTTGGAACACTCCTGCAGGGTTATGAACTTTCGAAAGCCGTGCCCGTGGTTATGTGGCAGATGGGAGCTTGTTAATATCCGGTTGTAGAAAACTTGACACCATGTTCCAATACACTACCAGCGTGTGTACCGTGACGGTCATTTTCCGAAAGGGATTCGGGAAGTGAACACGGTGGGGTTATGTTTGACTTGCTTTAGTTAGGATCACTTCGTGATCATCTCTCGACCGAGGCACCTTCTCTTCTCGCTCTCTTTTACGTAAGCTAGGCTAGTGCTGCTGCAGACTCTTATTCTTTCTTCAGCCTTGTTCCACACCCCAAGGCTTAAATAGTCGTGTTACCTGGAAACGGGATTGCTGAGTCCTCTGTGGCTCACAGTTACTTCACCACACCAGATGCAGGTACGATGGTGAGCTACACAGGCGATGGCACTGAGCTAGACTGGGAGTACGACGAGGAGCATAGCCGTTACTACGTGAACTATCCGGTTGATCAGTAGAGCTTCTACTAGGATTCGATCTAGACCTGTGGTTTAATGTTATGTTTGGTATCTTGTCATTTGGATCTTTACCCTTAGATGGGCTGTGATGTTTATTTGGATGATGTTTGAACTTGTAATGAATTTGTGTGACGTGGCGAGTGTAAGCCAACTATCTTTTTCAGTTTTCCATCCCTATTTTTACATGAGTTGTGCAAAGGTACCAAACTTGCGATCATTCCAGAATGGGCTTATATCTTTAAGTCGTGCCTCGACACGTAGGAGATATAGTCCCATCCTGGGCATTACATTTGCACTGCAAGTGCCTGATTTATGGTGAGAAAATTATTTCAAAAAGTATATTTGAGACCTAGTAGTCATAGGACTCCCAGAAACCACAAAAGTATAATTTTAAAAGTTATTTTCCTATTTTATTTAAAAGCCTTTTCTTAAGGCCAGAAATGGTCTTTAATAGGGGAAAATTATTTAATTATTTCAAAAATATTTGCCAAAATTCAGGGAGACTCATAGGACATATATTGTCCATATATTAGAATTTCAACACTTGGTCATGTTCAAAATAATGGGCTAAACCCTTAGAGACCCTTTCTGGATATTTCAAGCTTTTGAAATATTTACAAAGGAAATATTCTCTAAAAATTCCAGGGAAATTCTATCATGTCATATATGACATATTTGATGATCTTGCCAAGCCCCATGCCTTGGGAAGCAAGATAACATCCGCAAAACCCTTCAAAACCATTCTGTCCATATGTGAAGTTTGAGCAACTTTACATTGCCAAACTTGTCCAAATGCCCTCAAACTTGGTGCACATGCTAGAATGGCCTAATAAGGCATCTAGACCAAATGGCAAAAGATTTGGAGTAGGGCAACTTGATCAGAATACCCCAAAACCATTTCTGTTCAAATTCAAATTTGAACAACTTTACATTACCAACTTTTTACCTGGAGCTTCAAACTTTGGGAGCATGATCAATACCCCAAATGATGAAACTACACCAAGTGGTGCATCAGGGGAGATGATTAGCTTGACTTAAACATGATGAAGCCATTTCTGTTGATTTCTAGGGTTCACCAAAGTTACATTGGCTAGATTCTTCAAATGAGCCCAAATTTGGTGAAACACCCTATTTCCATATGACATTCAATCCTGTTAAGTGTCATGGCTGGTGGAGATCATTTGCTTGCCCAAAACATGATCAAACACCTTCTGCTATTCTACCAAAACCATCATCTTGACCTCTTTTACTATTTACTTTTGCTTCAACTTTCTACCACAGCTTCACCTAGTTACATTCTACCTCCAGTAACTCCCCCATGTCCACAGCTCCATAATTGAGGGGTGAAAACCCTAAGTTACCTTGCTGGACAGCCAAATTCTACCCATCTACGAGCTTCACTCCTCTCTCACTGATCACCCAGAGCATCCAAGGCCACAGATGGTTTATTTACTTCGTGTTGTACCCCCCAGACACGGCGGACACGACCAGTAAGCCAACGGCATACCGTGGCATGTCATAAGCACGCTCCAGAGTGCGCTACAGTGCGCACCCGCACTGTAGCTTCGCCCAATCCCTCGCCTCCGACCACCTCATGCTCCCCCCTCGCGCCAACCGATGCGCCTCGGCATCCGCGACTCCCCCCGGTGTTGTCCCCCTCCTCCTTCGCCCTCCAGTGGACGCCCTCGCACGCGCGCCGGCCGCCCGCAAGCTCCACTCGTCGGCCTCACACGCGCGCGGCTCCAAAACCTTCCCCCGCTCCCCCTCCTCCTTCCCTCCGCCCTGGAACTCGTCCAGCAACACCCCAGACATATCCCCAATGCCTCCCGTGTACTGTGGCGACGAGTAGAGGCTCGCCGGCGCACAGGTCCACGGGACCTCGCCGTTCCTCTATAAATAGGGCCCCCGAGCCCCTCCTCTCTTCACCAGCAGCTTTCTCCCTCTCTCAATCATCCCCAGAGCCTCTCGACCCCTCTCCAGACCCGCCCGAGCTCGAGATCGAGCTCGAGCTCCGCCGCGGCGGCTCCTCGTCGCCAGCTCGGTACAGACCGCCCCAGCCCCTTCTAGCTCTCGATCTAGCACCACCGCATCGCCCTGACTCGATTCCCCCTCTTTCCCCTCTTTGCAGCTGCCGGAATCGACCGGAGCAGCAACCTCCCGACGCTCCTCCGCCGCAAGTCCTCGCCACCGGTGAACCAGGCCCCTTCGGCGAGCCACACCACCACTGGAACGGCGACTCTCCGCTGGGTCCATTCCTGCCCATAGCTTGCCCCGCCGTGCACCGTGTCGCCGCCGGTGAGCTCGCCGCCCCTCTGGCCGTGAGGTTGAAGATGACAGGCGGGCCTCGCCTGTCATCCTC
>LR738709.1:296116909-296130478 GCA_902687465.1 Secale cereale
CTCGCTCCCCTCTCTGTCACTGACCGCCGGGCCCCGCCCGTCAGGTTAAAAAACCTGGCGCGCGCGCGCTGGCGCCCGTGCGGTGGGCTATTCGCCCTGGGCCGTGCACTGTGGCCGTTCTGGCCCAGTGGCACAGGGCCTTTTTATCTTTTTCTTTTCTGTGGTTATTTCAAATAATTTCACAGAAATAAATATTTGTCCAAATGAATTAATTCCAACTCCTAAAAACTTGTAAAATTCCAACCTATTTAATGGTGTCAGTTTCACACATATCCATGAACCTTTTCTGTTCTTTTCAAATTTAAATTCATATTTGAACAATAAAACTTCTGTTCAAATATTCTTAGACTCCATTCTGCCACTCCAAAACTCAAACTAAGAATTTTTGCCATCTTAGTTTTCCCTCTAGTATTTAACAAAAATAAGTTGACATTTTTCTGAGCACTTTGATTTTTCTGTTTTTATTGTGGTCTTATTTTCCCGTTGTTATTTTGCGACGTTTAGATACCGTATTTGACGAGGTTGATGAAGAAGAAGGTGGAGAAGGATTTGAAGACTTTGAAGACCAAGCCAATCCAGGCAAGCAGCCCTTTGACCATGATACACTTGTGTTCTTCGGAACCCGTTTGTTTCCCGATGCATGATGATAAGAGTTATGGTGGTAACCTAGATTTAAACCACCACATGATGCATGCTTTACTCTTGATCTTGCTATGTGCTAGATGCAATGCAAATGGTTAGTGGTGATGCTTAGTGATGCATGTGTGTCATGAAACCTTCGTGGTTGCATTCTTTTCATAAACCCCATCGGGTGCCCCTAATGCCCGAGGGTGATATTGAGCTAGGTCATCACTTGAGGAAGAAGTGCTGTGCCGGTAAGATCTTGTGCATGGGTGAAATGATGGATTTAATTTATGTGTGACTACCGACCCAACCAAACATGTGCAACCACTCTACCCCTTGTGGGACGGGGCGTTATTGATTAATTAGGCCGATACTAGCATGGTGCCCGCATTACTAGTGATGGGAAGACTTGAGGTCTTTCCCGGGATGGGGTCGTGCTTGGATAGACGACCATGACTGTTTTTACAGGGCACCGGACACACCGTTGGTCCCTTCGGGTACGCGTGACATTGAAATTAGGGCAAGTCCCATGATCTATTGTTTGTACTCGAGGGCCGTGTACCAATGAGTGGACCCTATGTTAGTGTCGTCTAAGGAAAGATAATGACCGGGTGCTTCCCCCGAGTACTTGAGGTACTGCGGGATCGTGGGTGACACGAAAACTTCCCGGATCTTGTGGGTAAAGTGCACAACCTCTTCAGATTGTAAAACTATTCGAATAGCCGTGTCCACGGTCATGGACAGTTGGGTGGTGCTACTTAAACTATGTCCAGAATTTTACTATATTCGGTGAAAGTATGTGTGTGATGAGTCAAGGTGGTGACTTGACTCGTTGAGTTGAATCCTATTCATGTTGATATCGATAACCTGTTCTCGAGGTTACGTAAAGTCATTGACACATATACTTGATGGTAGAATATTTATTCTAGCTCGTTGCTAGATTTCTCACTGTTGTTCAATTGCATTGTTACTTGAACCAAATCATGGGTTGCTTGCAAGTACATTCAAAGTACTCATTGGCTTGCCATTGTTTATTTAATTGGCCAGGCATGGAGGAACAGGAATATGAAGAAGAGTTATATGGAGACGACCATGTGAACTAGGAAGCTATCCCAGTCAGAATGCTTGTAGGGTTAAGGCAGATTGCATGGGTTCTACTTATCTTCGAAGACTTCCGCTATTCGAGTTATTTGCTATTCAGCCCTTGAGGCTTTATCTATGTAAGACTTGGCCATAATGGCCATAATTTGTGTAAGACGGTATGTATGGATGTAAGACTCTTGATATTCAGCTTCTGTGTGTTCCGTGAGCATTGATCTCTAGGATCACTGTACACGTGCATTCGGTGATCTCGACTCTTAAGTCGGGGTCCGCACAAGAAAAACCCTAAAATCTTTTCTAGGGAATATTCATTTTCTTACTAAAGGAATAATCCAGTTTGCCCTAGGTTGTGAAGAAACCTATATTTCTGTCACTCCCAAAATCACCAAATAATTCTCATAATTCCCTTGGGTCATATATTGCTCAAATATGATCAAAAAGTTCCTTGGCCAGTTCAAAAATAATTGCCCAATATTCATTCTTCATTTCTGTCCAAAGTGGCACTTTGGGAAGGAAGTGTCATTTATCTTATCTTGTTTGCTCCCAAACATTTTGGGCATTCTTTCATGTCCAAATAATTGTCATATGCCAAAATTCAACTTCATTTGCCTAGCCAATCTCCCTTAGTGATTTTTCAAAGTTTCTGTCCTAATAGAAGCATTGTGAAGGAACTACTAGCTAGGGTTATCCAAATGAGTTGCATGCCTATTAATGTGCTCACGTCATTACGCTCCTCCAATTTGCAGCTTCATCCAATCAACTATGTGAGCACAGGATCAAATCTTTGCTTCTGTCAATATTTTCAGGTTGTGAAGTGATACGTCTCCAACGTATCTATAATTTTTGATTGTTCCATGCTATTATTTATGAAGTCTTGGATGTTTAATGGGCTTTATCTTACACTTCTATATCATTTTTGGGACTAACCTACTAACCCAAAGTCCCAGTCCAGATTGTTGTTTTTTGTCTGTTTCGCGGTTTTGCAGAAAAAGAATATCAAACGGAGTCCAAACGGAATGAAACCTTCGCGAGAGATATTTTTGGAGAAAATCACGCACGGAGAACTTGAGAACCACGTCAGAAGAGCCACGAGGGGCTCACGAGGGTGGGGGCGCGCCCCCTGCCTTGTGCGGCCCCCGTGACTCCCCCGGTGTCCTCCTTCCTCCTATATAAATCTACGTACCACGAACCCATTAGCAACAGAGAGAAAACCCTAATTCCACCGTCGTAACCTTCTGTTCCCATGAGATCCCATCTTGGAGCCTGTTCCGGAGCTCCACCGAAGGGGGATCCATCACGGCGTTCATCATCATCATCATCATCGCCCTCACCATGAGTTGTGAGTAGTTTACCACAGACCTTAGGGTCCATAGCTAGTATCTAGATGGCTTCTTCTCTCTCTCTGGATCTCAATACAAAGTTCTCCTTGGTCTTCGAGGAGATCTATTCGATGTAATCTCTTTTTGCGGTGTGTTTGTCGAGATCCGATGAATTGTGAGTTTACGATCAAGATTATCTATGAGAAATATTTGGTTCTTCTCTGAAATTTTTATGTGTGCTCATAATATCCTTGCAAGTCTCTTCGAATTATTGGTTTGGTTTGGCCTACTAGATCTATAGTTCTTGCAATGGGAGAAGTGCTTGGCTTTGGGTTCAATCTTGCGGTGTCCTTTCCCAGTGACAGTAGGGGCAGCAAGGAATATATTGTATCGTTGCCATCGAGGATAAAAATATGGGGTTTATATCATATTGCTTGAGTTTATCCCTCTACATCATGTCATCTTGCTTAAGTCGTTACTCGGTTCTTATGAACTCAATACACTAGATGCATGCTGGATAGCGGTCGATGTGTGGAGTAATAGTAGTAGATGCAGGCAGGAGTCGGTCTACTTGTCTCAGACGTGATGCCTATATACAATGATCACGCCTAGATAGTCTCATAATTATTCGCTTTTCTATCAATTGCTCGACAGTAATTTGTTTACCCGCCGTAGAATATCGCTATCATGAGAGAAGCCACTAGAGAACACTATGGCCCCTGGGTCTATTCTCAACATATCAATCTACATCTACTTTACTTTTATCGCTTTTATTTTCTGTTCTTATAAACAAAAATACCAAAAATATAAACTATCATCTCTATCAGATCTCACTTTCGTAAGTGACCGTAAAGGGATTGACAACCCCTTATCGCGTTGGTTGCGAAGTTCTTAATTGTTTGTGCAGGTGCGAGGGACTCGCGCGTGGTCTCCTACTGGATTGATACCTTGGTTCTCAAAAACTGAGGGAAATGCTTACGCTACTGTGTTGCATCTCCCTTTCCTCTTCGAGGGAATACAACGCAAGCTCGAGAAGTAGCAAGAAGAATTTCTGGCGCCGTTGCCGGGGAGGCTTACGCAAAAGTCATATACCAAGTACCTATCCTTTGCATTACATTTATTTGCCTCTCATTTTCCTCTCCCCCGCTTCACCCTTGTTGTTTTATTTGCCCTTCTTCCGTCGTGTGTTTATCGTTCGCTTGCTTCTTGTTTGCTTGTGTGTGTTGGGTTGCTTGCTTGTCACTATGGCTCAGAACAATACCAAATTGTGTGACTTCTCCAATACCAACAACAATGATTTTATTAGCACTCCGATTGCTCCTATTACCGATGCTGAATCTTGTCAAATCAATGCTGCTTTGTTGAATCTTGTCATGAAAGATCAATCCTCCGGCCTTCCTAGTGAAGATGTCGCTACCCATCTAAACACCTTTGTTGATTTGTGTGATATGCAAAAGAAAATGGATACGGATAACGATATTGTTAAATTGAAGTTATTTCCGTTTTCACTTAGAAATCGTGCTAAAACTTGGTTTTCCTCTTTGCCTAGAAATAGTATTGATTCATGGAATAAGTGCAAAGATGCTTTTATATCTAAGTATTTCCCTCCTGCTAAGATCATCTCTCTTAGAAACGATATTATGAATTTTAAGCAACTAGATCATGAGCATGTTGCACAAGCTTGGGAGAGAATGAAATTGATGATACGTAATTGCCCTACACATGGTTTGAATCTATGGATGATTATTCAGAACTTTTATGCTGGCTTAAATTTTGCTTCTAGAAATCTTTTAGATTCGGCCGCAGGACGCACTTTCATGGAAACTACCTTAGGAGAATCTACCAAACTCCTAGATAATATTATGGTTAATTATTCTCAATGGCACACCGAAAGATCTACTAGTAAAAAAGTGCATGCTATCGAAGAAATTAGTGTTTTGAGTGGGAAGATGGATGAACTTATGAAATTGTTTGCTGCTAAGAGTGCTTCTTCTGATCCTAATGATATGCATTTGTCCACTTTGATTGAAAATAACAATGAATCTTTGGATGTGAATTTTGTTGGTAGGAATAATTTTGGTGACAATGCTTATAGAAGGAATTTTAATCCTAGGCCTTTTCCTAGTAATTCCTCTAATAATTATGGTAATTCTTACAACAACTCTTATGGAATGATGCCTTCTGAATTTGAAACAAAGAGTAGCAAAGGCCTAAGATTGGGGATGCCCATGGCACCCCAAGTAAAATTCAAGGATAATCAAAAGCCTAAGCTTGGGGATGCCCCGGGAAGGCATCCCCTCTTTCGTCTTCATCCATCGGTAACTATACTTGGAGCTATATTTTTATTCACCACATAATATGTGTTTTGCTTGGAGCATCTTGTATAACTTGAGTCTTTGCTTGTTAGTTTTTCACAATCATCCTTGCTGGACACACCTATTTGAGAGAGTTAAATATGGCCAAGGAATTGTTAGAACACTCTATGTGCTTCACTTATATCTTTTGAGTTACCTCATGTCAACGATCCACCTATACATGTCGTAGGTCGTGTACGCCTCCTTGGCCGCGTACACGATGTGAGCTTTGTCGAGTTTCTCCATCCAGGCCGAGTGTCAGGCACGCTTGTCCTTGTTGCACGAATCCTTCATGTCTCTATAGTAGGGGTCGATGATGGACTCGGTGAGGTGAACCAGTGAGTCCTTCTCATGCTCTTTGCTTCCCCAGATCTTGTATTGGCCCTGGATGTCGACAAGATTCTGGCAGGTGATGCCCGCATTCTCGAGCGCCTTTACATCGTTGGTGATGTCCACCATAGCAAACATGTAGTGGGGGCTGTTGACAAACCTAGCGAAACGCTCGCAAGGCCTTGTGACCAGGCAGTAGTGGTAGGCAAGGACGTGGTGGCACATGCACATCTAGGCGACGACGACCTTGGGACAGGACCCAACACGAGCGCCGGTGTACTCGAGGTCAAACCTGACCACCTTGTACTTCTCCTCGGCAAGCAATAGCTCCATGATGTGGATGGAGTACTCCACCTAGACAGGGTCATTGGTGTACATCACCGAGAGGTCCATGAACCTTCTGTGGGTGTCCACCACGGCACTCATGGTGAACTACTGCTCGTCGTCGGCAGCCGCTCGGAGCGCCATTGGATCCGCGCAGGATACCCTCTAAGAATTTCTCGTGGTAGGTGTGCTTCTTGCAATGGTGGGGTGCGATCGAAAGGTTGGCTGCTGTAATAAACGGGGGTCGCCGGCCTGTAATCGTCACGTCTTGTCACAGCGTTCATAGAGGAGGATTCCAGTGCACGCTTGACAACACTGCACCGCATGCGTGGGCTTAAAGAGGCGCCAAATGTATCGTCGCTAGGCCTGTTCCCATGCTACACCGCAGTTTACCGCGCAAGGTTCTCTCCCGGCTAGTTTGCCATGCGTCGGCTAGAAGAGGGAAAAATCGTGGGTGTTTATTGGCAAAAAGCTTTGTAAAAACGAAGTGTGTGGAATGACTTCGGTCATAAGTTTACCTGTGGGTCATAATGTCAAAGTTACACAGAGGGTGATGATGGACACTCGAGTGCGATAAATAACTCTGCGCTCTACAGGGCACACGATGGAAGAAACCAACTTTGTGCAATAATGTCGAAGATCACAGTCGAGTTAGCTATACAGATCGTGTGTTGTGAGATCGACAAGGTAAACAGATTCGAGAATGGTTAATAAAATCTAAGACCATTGCATATTAAGGTCAAAATAGTGCTACCAATATACGAGTCACATACAATGCCATTTCAATGATTGTACCACAAAAGCTTGAAATATTACAAGGTTCAAATTCCAGAGTTATATGGCTCAAATTCGAAGATTACAAGGTTCAAACTGATATTAGAAATGAAATTCAGCTCATCAGCTACAAACGCACGCGCTGGTCTGTTGAACTTGGATATCAGAGAGGTTCAAACTAATATTACCACTTCTAAGTCTGGTTTCTAAACCCTAAATTTTTTGTAAAGGGGTCAGCCAGTGAGAAGTCATGTATGCGGTTGACACAATGACTTCCGATTACTCTGTCATTTGAAGTTCAAGAATGAAATTCAGCATTTTTGGAGCCTATTCCATTCTACCGCAGGCGCCGGCGCTGATCAACAAACCATTCATTTTTTGCGAAATAAATGTAGGGCAAACCTCATTTCCTTCAGCACCCTTGCTCTGAGAACAAAGAACCTGGCAAATATAATCTCCGGTAAGGTCCCTCGGTAGGAGTTCAAACTAATTTTTGAGAGATGCAGATCTAGGCATTCGACATGATTGGTATATTGTATCACATTGTCCACCATTGGGCCTAATCTTATCTGCAAAAGAAGAAAACGTGTTAGTTCCTACATGCAGTTTTGAAGATTACTACAGGGCTATTTGGTTTGGAGGATTTGTAAAATGCACTAACATGCCATCTTCGACCTGACATGATTAACATGGGCATTTGATTACATTCTAGAAAAATGTAGCCTACTTCACAAGAGGTTGGAGTGGATGAAAAGTTCCCTAAGAAAACTAGCACGGTTGAATCCAAAGGAGAAATGCTTATTGATTGTAACCATATGGATCAAGCAACCAATATGGGGGGTGGAACACGTATGTACTGAAATCCTCCAAAAGAATCCTTCAGAAATCGTAGTACATTGTCATTGTAAACTTGGAAAAAGATGTCACAAATTGAACTCCCTTATGGTTAACATTTAACAGGAAAGGAACATCACCTCGACATATAGCTTCTCCAGGCACGGAAAGCATCTGAGGAAACTGACAACTTGCTCCAGGTTGGGGCTGATAGATGCTAGTGCCAAGACCTTCACTGTGCACAGTTTTGGGGTCAAGCTTGTCGGAATCATTTTCTGAATGACAGACGAACAAACATCTTAAAAATTACAAATAATGTTAATTTGTAGAATGAGAGGTAGAAGGCGCCTGTTGTACCTGAACAGGTGTGGATCCAATAAAAAGTTTTGAGTATTTGTCAGACGAGTAGCCCACCACTGTCAATTTCGGCGCAGAAATGACATTGATTCTTGTCAGACCTTCTTGATCAACTATAAGTAATCTCCCAAGTGCAGGTGTATCCTCAATGACCATAGCATGGTACACATCTTGTGATGTCTTCCTGCCGCACCAGCAACACTCATAAATAGTCTGGAGAGTCATGGAAGTGATGTGGGAGGTACTCAACCCATTAATCGTCTGAAGACGAAGGTACTCGAGTGTAGTACAGGCACGGAGCAGGCACTCCATGCCACCGTTTGAGAGGCAGACGACGACGAGCTCGAGGTGCTTTAGTCGTCGAAGAATAAGAGTGGGTGCGTCATTAAGGGGGGATGGCAGTTCCTAAACTTGGCGGAGTGCGGACATTGGCAGCGACCGCATATGCCCATCATCAAAAGTGAGCTCCTCGAGCTGATCTAGGGCGGGCGATCAGAACCAGTTATCAAGCTTGGCTCGGTCCTTGCCGTCGGAATGGAACTTGCCCATTCTAAGGCCTCTCGTTGGGCCAAGGTGACTGCCGAGGATCTTGGAGAACGCATACAAGATTTTGCGATAGCCATGGCAGAGCTCGTTGGTGTCGATGAGGTCGAGAGGGCTGGAGTTCCATAGCGGGGGCCACCGCCGCGAAAGGACGGTTGTCCGTGCTCCATATTTTATTGGGAGAAGGGAGTTGATGTCTGTCAACATATCATCGGGGAGCCTGCTGATGAAGTCTAGGCATGCTGGAGTCGCTTGCGGTTCTAGCTCGCCCCGCCTCCGCTTGTTAGCAGCCCCATTCTCCACCTCCGGATTCTCCTTGTCAGCGGCGCTTTCTGATAGAAATGGGAGTACATGGAATATTTAGTTAAAACAGGGCAATAGAACAGTGTATTGGTAACTATAAGTTATTAGGTAGGAATATAGTAAGAAAAGAGAATAACTATTGGTTTCTTAAATACTACACAATTCATTTGGCATTGCTCGGTAAGTCAACATGCAGATAGTTGAAAAGAAAACTTACTTCGAACAAAGTATGGATGGATGATTTGGTCAGGGAATTAGCATATATCTCATGACGAGGCCCTTTTATGTGTAGTGCAATTTTAGTGCCAGCTTTTACTACATAAAAATTAGAAATTTCTTTCCAAAAGCCAGTGCCAAAATAGGATTCACCACGTTCATCAAGTCTTAGAGTAGCAACGATTGTAAATCCATGGTTTGTGTGTAGTATGACATCCGTGCAGTCTTGATCTATGTAAAGGGAAAGATTGTGCACTACATAATCTGTTGCATAGCAAGGGATGCGCTGCAGAAAATGGTAGGGTTGTTAAAGAAAATATGGTAACCTGCAAATATGGGCCCAAATTGAAAGAACTGTACAACAGTTGAAATCGAAGGAAAAAAATCTATAATTAAACTGATAGGGTAAACATGATGTCATGGAAATATGAGAGTAGTTGAAAGAACTATACATCATTAATTTGCCTAATACACAAAGAAGAGGGGGGAAATCCCCTTTGACGTATATGGTGCATGTGGCACCTTTTATCTGAATGTCGCAATATTTAGAATATGTTCAGGAAAGTAGGCCATGCAACCGATTTAGGGTGAGATTGAGCATACCGCGCGCGTCCTCAAGTGATATGGTACGATGAGATGGAATCTCTAGCGGAGGTCGCAAAGTCCTGATGTGTCGGCGCACTGTACATTCTATGAATGAAAGAAAACCCTCAAATCAGCTCGAATAAAAATGAATTCACGTCGATTTCCCCCAGGTGATTAAAGGACGCAGATGAACTGGGATAAGAGATGACATAATATCTCATTAAATTAGTTACCTTATCACCCATGAGAAAGAACCCTCAGTACGGCAAATTCCCCAACCGAGTGGAGCTGGGTCGACCGCGGGCAGCATCGAGAAAGTCGATGGCGATAGGCGGTGGCAAGCGGAAGTGGCGAAATGCGGTGGGCTTTGCCGGCAGCCTAGCGGCGGCGGCAGGTGGCGATCTAAGTGTTTACTGCTGCGATAGGCGGTGCCATCGCATAGACGCGAAGGAGCTTGTGCAGGTGTGAATGGGGACCGGAGGGGGTGGCGTGCGGGGTGAGGGTTTTTGTGATGTGTGTATGGTGAGGGTTTTCTTTTTTCTTTTTTGAATTGGATGGTGAGGGGTTTTTGTCCCGCAAAGAATTTTGGAGGCGGCGGTTTGCTAGAGCGAACCGTGTGTCATTAACGCAGCAGGCAAAATGAAAGTCATTGCACACGGTTCCAATTTTGGGAATGTTGTGTGATTGACGTACTGCCTCCGTCCTGGTTTATTGGTCCCCCTTTGTAATTTTTACCAAATTTTGACCACATATTTAACTAAGAAATGTTTATGCATGTCACAAAAAATTATATAATTTAACACTATGCTCAAATACCCATCCAATGATACAATTTTTGCTGGCCTGCACTAACATTTTGTCAATTAAACCTTTAGTCAAAATTTAACACAAATTACAAAGGGGGCCAATAAACCTAGACGGAGGTAGATTCCATCAACCGAACTGGTTGCATCCATATCTCACAGTTAGACATAAGTAAACATAGATTAAACATACTCAGACATAGATAATAAGTGTACACATACAAAAGCATAGTTCAACCATAAGTACATAGTTCAACTATCATTAAACATTGCTCAAGCATACATAGTTCGATCTCGCATCTCATCTCACCTACCGGCATGATCCTGAAGCTTCTCCAGGTACTCGCCGTACGCACTGTGCTCCACCCTACAAGAATACGTCTGCTTGAAGGAGCCAACGGCCCGTCCTCTTGCATGCGCCATCACACTTTGATATGTGTCATGAAGCTTGTGGTAGCAAAATGGGCATCGATAGCCGCCGTTCCAGGTCCTAATACGCATGTTATGCATTCCCGCATAAAGCTCCCATAGGATTTGCCTCTTGTACCTCCTCTGGCCATCTTCATCCTCGCTGTCCACATCGTCAGACAACACCTATACAAATAGTAAAACAAATTTGGCATCAAATCAATGATTACATGCCATGAAGTAGGATTAGGAATTTATGACTATTTATTTATACATATCCAGAGATTATGGTTTGATTTTTAAGCACAGTCGTCTATGTACAGACCAATATTGAAGAAAATAATGGCACAAACATATGTAGGTCATTCAAAATCAATAGTCAAGTCCTGGCTAGGAATTATTCGCACGAACACTAACCCTAGTCGGATTACTTGCAGAAATCATTTTCATAGATGAATCAACTAATCACTTATTACTTTTACCATTCAAACAATCAATACACTACACGGATCTAACGAAACTTACTCAGATTTCATGGATTGGGAGAACATAACCATAGGATTTCTATTCCAAAAATGGGGAGGCAGGAGTAACCAAAGAAACCCTATTATCTATTTGACACATAAATGGGTATAGATGACTAACCAGCTATCCGTCGTCGTCGGAGTCATTGCCGGAGTGGTCGTCGGAGTCGTCGCCGGGGTCGTCACCAAAGTCGGTGTGGAACTCCACCTCCGGCTGTGGACGCTCAACGCCGTCGACAATGTCAGCGTGCAACGATAACTCACCGGCGGTGAAGGAAACCTCTGTCTCCATCCCCACGCCATGCTCCGGTGCTTTAGCAGCCCCGACGCTAACACTCCCTCTGATGGGGCGCTTCGGCGACATCCTCATACACTGACTGCTTTGAGGACTAAGAGCGGCGTCGAGGATGCAAGCGGAGAGAGAGGATTATGTGTGTGTGGCGAGGATGGGGGTGCGGCTGCTAGGGCGCACCATTAATATGGAGTAGTGGGAGTTGTGGGAGAGTGGCGAGCGGCGGTCAAACTGATGGTTTGCCTCCCGGCGAGCCTGCGCACCACACTTCTTGCATGTCTACCAAAGTTTCACACAGCTACTCGCACGCCTCCTGATGACACTATGCAGCGAGCACGCCTCCGTCCATTCACACACCTGCACGCACGCCTCCCCGTCTGCCTGCGCGGCGGACTGCTCGCACGCGTCCCGTCAACTCACGCCTGCTCGCACGGCACACGGGTCGTGCGGCGGCACATATATTGTTTTTCTATTTGGATGATTAATGCTGCCGCTTTATTTCTTAACCGAAGCATGGCACATATCCATTATTGGTCTAACACTCATGGTTCGGATAAGTAATCCGTTTGGGATATTGGTTACCAATTATTAATAATCTTCCGTTTGTAATTAGATAAAGATTACATCAAAACTGGTCTCAATTTTGACAAAACAAAGTACAATGCCACTTTCTATTGGTGTCCATATGACAACATGATAAGTTTCATGAACTTCAAATAAGTTTTGGATGTACTAGAATTTAAAAATCAAGATTCTCAATGTTTGAAATTTGTTGCACGAGGAGTAAACATGCACCCAGTGAGACACATGTGTTTTTGCAATCCATTTAGGTGCACTCTCACGTGTGCATGTAGGTCAAATTTGATTTTTGCACATTATACACGTAGAAAATCAATCAATTAATGTACTAAAATGTCTTAATGATCTTTGTAATTTTTTTGAAATTAAAATGTCCCTCCTTTGGTAACATATGTTCACCGAGGGATAATTAATTTAACATGCATCGTAGTTGCGGTGGATTCGCCGTGTGGGTGTGGGTATGTGCGTCTGGGGGTGGCAGGTGGATCGCAATACACTACGAGTTGTGAACAACCCAGTGGGTTCGCCCTTTTGTTAGGCAGGCCGGTGCCACATCAGAGTCGTGAAATCGTTATTTAAAACATTACATGACCCTTTCATACATACATGTTTTGGCCACATTGTCACATCCCTAGTCAGTGCTTGCATTAGGACTAGCTAGAGTGTGCCTCATGTTTACTTTCTCCAGAAACTTGAAATGGGAATGACAGAAACCCCAGCACCCCTCTTCTAACAACTAGGGTTTAATAAAATCTTTTCCAATGTACCCAAAATGCCCTTCAAAAATGTTCATCATCTTTGCCTTGGTGTTAAACCACTGACAAAAATGGTGCACGATTTTCTAGGACATCCAAAGGTCTCTGGATTAAATCATATTGTATTTGCATTTGGGCTTTTAAATGCAATAAAATATTTTAGGTGCCCAAATAATAATAAACTAAAATGTTCCATGTTGTTCATATTATATACAGTGGGCATGACTAGTTTTATGATTTATAAAAATGCTCTAGCATTTTTATTAATTCAACAAAGTTGAAAAAGAAACAAAACAGAAAGAAAAATAGAAAAAGAGAGAGAGAGGGCACAACCCACTTACCTGGACCAGCCGGCCCACCTGGCGGCCCAGCACTGTGCTGGCCCGAGCCAGCCAGCTGCTTCGGCAGCCACGCAGGCAGGTGACGTCGGCGCACGGCCGCGCGCCACAGCGGCAGCTACTTGCCGCCTGGCCGCCGCCTCGCCGCTTCGAGACGTCTGGACGACCTCCACATTGTCGCCTAGACCACCTCGACCCCCCCCCCC
>LR738709.1:296130564-296149310 GCA_902687465.1 Secale cereale
ATGGCCGATGCAGCCGCCGCCGTCCTGCCGCCATAGCCGCAGCCACCAAGCTCCCCTTGTCTCGCCGTCGTGTCTCCGAGCTCCGCCACTGTCTGCTACTTCTCCCCGTCAAGCCACGGCTCACCGGAAGCCCCAACACGCTGTCCCCGAGCACTTCTCCCCCGTTCGGCCATCGAGATCGCCGGCGATGTCACCGTCGCAGCAGCTCGTCCCCGACCTCGCCGTCAACTTCAACGCGACCGCCGTGAGCCTGGCTACCTCCCCATCCTCTTTGTTTCCCCCCTCGAGCTCTGAAACGACACCACGAAGCTCACCCGCACGCGCCGCCATGGAGCTCGTCGCCGATAAGGCTCCGGCCACCCAACGGCCGGGCCACCCTGTCCATCAGCTCCAACGCACCACCAGGAGCCTGACACGCCACACCACGAGCCTCGCCGTGCCTCCTAGCGACTATCCCGAGCTCACCCGAGCTCCGGCAGCCGCCAAGATCGTCGCCGGTGCCCTTTCCGGTGACCCCGAGGTCAACCACCACCACCACTCGATGCAGCACTTCCCCAGCATCACGTAGACGTGCTCCGCCGTCAATTTGGTCGCCGGAGCATGAATCCCGCACCGCACTGCCGCATCTCGCCTCGCCGGCAGCTAGACGCCGGTCAGTTTGACCTCGTTTGACCACGGGTGGGCCCAGGTTGACCCCCTGGAGTCTTTGACAGGTGGGCCCAGCCGGCTAATTTAATTAGGATTAGCAGTTTAGTTAATTAGTTAAACTAATTACATTGACACGCGGGACCCACCAGTCAGGTTTGACCTGGACCAGGTCTGTTGACCTGCTGACGTTAGCATGATGTCATGCTGACGCAGTAAATGCTTTTCTAGGATTATTTGAGTTAAAACAATTCAGGAAATTCCAGAAAATGCTTTAAACTTCAAAAAATCATATAAATTCATAAGTAGCTCAGATGAAAAAGATTTATATATGAAAATTGATCAAAAAATCCAATATTTCCTATGGCACTGGTTTCATGCATGTTTGAGCAAGTTAACCTTGCTATTCACATCAAAACATGATAATGCACTTTAATAAATAAGAGTTTGGGTATAAATTTGAATCTTTGATTCAAATGGGCTCAAACCTTTTTGTTTATAGTTGCATTAGCCCAAAACACATTCATCTTGCCATGTCATGAGCATGCATAATATTGTTGCATTTGGTTGTATATTGATTGTATTGTCGGTGTTCTCCGTGGTAGGTCCTGCTCCCGAGGATACAACTGCGTATCCAACTGAAGAGCAGTACCCGACAACCAATCTGTCAGGCAAGCAACCCATTGATCATTCCGATACAAACCCATCTTCTCGCTCCTGCTCTCTTTTACTGCATTAAGGCAACAGCGTGTGAATTGCTACTTGCTGCGGTAGTTGAACCCTATTCCTTTGCATGACCTGTCATTGCCACGGTAAATAGTTGAAACCCAAAAGCATGTGTAGGATTTGATTGAGCCATGTGATGTGTGTTCTACCATGCTATTTGTTTATGTTGCCTGCTATCCTTAGAGTTGTGTCAGGTCTGTTCATCTGGGTGATGGATCAGAGTGAAATGATCATACTCGATAAAGAGAGGGAAGTGTGGAACATGTTTGGTAAAGGTAACGATGAAAGGCCATGTAGGAGTACATGGTGGGTTGTTTCATTAGAACCGTCCATAGGACCCGAGATCTGTATGTGTGATTCAAGTTACAGCTACTACCACGCATTGGGCTCCGGGCGCTCCAAGCTCTCTCGACTTATTAACTTCCCTTGTCCTTTGTCCAGGAGTTGAACTAGTTTCTAATGTTTGTAGTTACTGGTGGTCGTGCACAGCGTTCACCCTCGGGGTGGGCTGTGATGCGGCAGGTACGCGGCCGGGTGTACCGATCGCCCGTTTGGGGACTCGGGAACCCTGTACACATCGTTTGGGGCCGTGAGCGACACCCCGACCTGATCTCCCCACTGATGGAACCCAAATAGGCGATAAAACTGGACTAGGGACTTGTTTAGTTAGTCAGGTCGTGGCCGACACCCTCGCTGGGCTTCCGCTTGAAGGTTGATGAGTACATGTCGAGTAAACGACGATAAGTGCTGGAAGCGTGTGTGAAGAAGTACACCCCTGCAGGGTTACCATTCTATCCGAATAGACGTTGTTCACGGTATGGACCACTTGGTTGCTTGTACAGTTCATAGACTAGTTGATGGATACTACTAAAAGCCTGAAGACAAGTGTGAGTGCTGTGGATGGCCCTTCCGTAGGATGACGGAAGAGAATCCATGGTAGTGTATTGTTGTAGTGAGTAGAGGACTCGTGTGCGTAGTCTTATCTTGCAATCTGTTGAGAGTTGTAGTATAGGTTAGCCAAGAGTCAAAGCTAGCTTGCTGCTATGAACTCCACTACCCTTGTTGATAATGATGCATATATGATAGGTTCTATTGTAAGTCTTGCTGAGTACCTTTGTACTCATGTTTGCTTAATAACCGTTGTAGAGGAGAACCCTGCCCCTTCTGATGGGTTTTACATAGACGTTGACGTCGACGAGTAGCTTGCTACCCAGACGGAGATCCAGAGCTTGTGAAGGGCCTTGTAGATAGTCAGGCTACACCAAGCCTGTTTTATTTCCAAGTTGTTTCTACTCAGACATGTTAGCTTCCGCTTGTGCTTGTATGATTGTATGACTTGAGTGTTGGGTCATGTGACCCCTACCTGTATGGATATGTTATGTATGGCTCTTCGGAGCCTCTTAAATAAAGTACTTTGAGTCATAGAGTTCTGTTGTGATGCAATGTTGTATTTGCACATATTAAGCATATTGTTTGTATGATTGAAATGCTTGGTATGTGTGGGATCCGACACCTAGTTGTTTACCTTTGGTAGCCTATCTTACAGGGAAATGCCTCCTAGTGCTTCCACTCGGCCTTGGTAGCTTGCTACTGCTCCGGAACACGTAGGCTGGCCGGCATGTGTCCTTCTTCGTTCCTGTGTTTGTCCCTTAGGGGAAATGTCACGCGTTGTTCCTTGAAGTCCATGTAGCTTGCTACGACTTGGGTTCATATGTTGATGACCGACACGTTCTTTGCTGGGTCATGGATGCATGTGTCTGTAATTGAGTGCCACTTTTGGTTTATAACTAGCCATGTCGGCCCGGGTTCTCTGTCATATGGATGCTAGCGACACTATCATATACGTGTGCCAAAATGCGCAAACAGTCCCGGTCCAGGTAAGGTGGCACCCATGGGGATACCGTGCGTGAGGCCGCAAAGTGATATGATGCGTTACAAGCTAGATAGGTGTGACTTAGGATCGGGGTCCTGACAGCGTTGGCATCAGAGCCGGACTGCGTGTAGGTTCTTCAAGCCAAACTAGTCGATGTTGAGTCTAGAAAATTCTTAGTTATATGTAGGGGAATTGATTGTGGAAGGGAACGTAAGGCTCTGTTTACTTCTTTACCTTATGCCCTTCTGATCTGAGTCAGCCTATTCTTTCTACGGGGGTTTAGGACTAGGCCTCTCATCTTTACTAGGTTCACGTGTTACTAATCCATAGACTCTTAGGATTGTTGGTTTCAAGCCTCAGTTCAGCTTCTACCCTTCTATTATGATGATTAGTTGGACCCGGAACCTTGATATGATGTTGTTGAGTGGCTATGCTATCATTTGTATGATGTCTCAAAATCTTTTTTGAGCATTTATAGTTGTTATGCTGCCCGATGTCTTCCAGAAATTCTAATGCCTTTGCATTATTTCGTGTTTCAGATGTCTGATCGCACACCTCACCAGTTGGTCCGTTTGACTCGGTGCATTAATGTGCCAGGTCACATGGCCATGCTAGTCCGTGTGTTGACTGAGACCGGCTACCGTTGGTATCCTGAGTACACTACGGAGGAACAGTACCGGGATTTCAACCAGAGTTAGTATTTCCGCACAGTCCGGATATACCCCTCGTATCCCGGAGCTACCGACCCCATCCATTGGTCTTATGGACTCGGGGTTACCATCGAGATAGTAGTGCAGGATGCCGCTTACTCGATGATGACCATCATCCGGGCTAGGCATGCCCTACTGCTGAACACTGAGTTCTGCTACATGCCAGCCTCACTTCCTGGAGAGGAAGGCTACTACACTGTTATGTATACTCATGCCGCTCATGAGGAGCCACTGCTTCAGACTACTACTCAGATGCTGGAGGATAGGGACCGTGAGGTCCGTGCCCTCTGGATGGAGCTTTATAACACTCGAGCCACCCATTGGACTACTTTGACACGGCTTGCACCTGCCGTACACGCCGGATATCTGGATATGCGGGATTTGTACCCCGAGCGGACTCGTATGCCCGATCGTATGGATTGGCGTGATGTTGGGGGTATTAAACCTCCACGTGGGTGTCGGTTACCACCAGCAGCGAGACCGAGACCGCATCCATGTCCCTACGGTCCACAACCTTCGAGTGCTCGAGAGTTTCCAGACCCACATGTTCCACTTCCAGGCTACGGTGGTAATCTTTATGAAGATTACTACGGAAATGTCTGAGCTAGACTGTGGCAGTAGTAGTACTGTAGTAGTTGTATTCCCACAGTCCTTCGCGTCTTGTGGAATATGACTTAGTTTGTACTGAGTTCCGGAGGCATAGATAAATAATGTATAGGAGCTTGGAGTGTCTCTGATGAGATGCATCATCTTTCACGGCAGTTGTACTTTAGCCTTGGCTTGTACTAAACTATGTATGGTCTGTATGACCACTGGTGCATATATGGCAGTTTCTATATTACCATGTCGTACAGATGAACATCTCTGCATTCCGTGTCATCCATTACATTCTGCACTCCTATGTCAAAGTTTTGCCATCCTTGTCTAAACCGTTGTTTTGTTTTCCTAGGATGGTCAACACTCGCACCACTCCTGCTGCTTAGGAGCAGGGTGAGGCCAGTGGGGCTAGAGATGAGAATCTGCCCCAACCACCCTCCTTGGCAAAAGTTATGCTCGAGGCAGAAAGGAATAAGAGAGAGACCAACCGTCTGCTGGAACGCATAGAGCAGAATACTGCCTTACGCCAGAGGAATGACGTGGTGTCAATCAATGATTTTATCAAGATGTTCCCACCGAAGTTCCATCATTCCGCTAAACCTCTTGATGCGGATGACTGGCTTCGCAGTATCACCCACAAGCTACACTCTGCCCGTGTGGCCGAAGCGGACAAGGTTACTTACGCCGCCTACCATCTTGAGGGCCCTGCTAGCCTCTGTTGGGAAAACTTTGAAGCTATGCGTCCTGTTGGCCAAATCACTACTTGGGCAGAGTTCAGTGAGGCATTCCGTGAACATCACATTCCGAAAGGTCTCATGGATCGCAAGCGGGAGGAATTCTGCAATTTCACCCAGGGTCGGCTAACCGTGGATGGCTATAGTCGCGAGTTTGGCAACTTGGCACGCTATGCTCCCGAGGAAGTATCCACCGATGCCAAGAAGCAGGCGAGGTTCCGCAAGGGACTCAGCCCTGAACTTCGCCGGGATCTAAGTCTGCACGAGTGCACCTCCTTCCATAAGTTGGTGAACAAAGCCATCAGTGCTGAGACGGGCCAGACTGATTTCGAAGCCACATGCAAGCATCCTCGTGACTTTGGTTCCTCATCCAGCTCTGGATCTCACAAGCGCCATGTGTGGGTTCCTAACGCTGCTTTGCCACCCAAGTTCACTCTGAGGCCATCCTATGAGGCGCCTCGCCCAATCCAACAGTATGCACCTGCCAAGACTTATGGAGGACCACCTGCCAACTTTGCTCCACGCACTGGCACTGTGACATGCTTCAAGTGTGGAGAACCAGGGCACTACATGCGTGAGTGTCCTCAGAACCAGCCAGGAAGGTCCGTTGGCCGTGGTAAGCCAACAGGCAAGGTGAACTATATCAAGCCAATCCCCACTGCACCTGGTCACGTCAACTATGTCTCTACCGAGGAAGCTTATGAGGATCCTAACGTCGTCCTTGGTACGCTTCTTGTTAACTGCCATCCGGCATCTGTTCTTTTTGATACTGGAGCGTCTGATTCGTTCATATCTGAGAGCTATGCTCGAATGCACAATATGACTTTTTGTGACATGCCCACCACCATGGAAATTTAAACTCCTGGCTCTAGATGGCAAACCTCTAGAGTAAGCCATGGGAATGAAATTCTTGTCGATAGACTTGTTTTCCTTGCATCACTAATAGCTCTCAAGTCCTCGGACATAAACATCATCTTTGGTATGGACTGGATGACATCTCATTATGCCAAGATTGATTGCTACACTAGGACTGTTCAACTTACACACCCATCCGGCAAGACAGTCAATGTTTTGGCTCGAATGGCTGAGCGTTAGCTCTACTCCCTTAATGCCATCCCTCTACCAGAACTCGAAGATATCCCGGTAGTCCGTGACTTTCCGGATGTCTTTCTAGAAGAACTGCCAGGTGTTCCACCTGACAGAGATGTCGTGTTCGTGATAGATCTTGTTCCAGGAACTGTCCCAGTCTCTAGGAGACCCTATAAGATGGCACCCCTGTAACTAGCTGAGCTTAAGAAACAACTCGATGAGTCCTTGAAAAAGGGTTTCATCTGTCCTAGTTCTTCCCCTTGGGCTTGTCCCGTCTTCTTCGTCAAGAAGAAGGATGGAACGGAAAGGATGGTTGTAGATTATCAACCTTTTAATCTGGTCACCATAAAGAACAAGTATCCGCTCTCGAGGATCAACGACCTGTATGATCAGCTCGCTAGATCCTCAGTCTTTTCCAAAATGGATTTGAGGTTGGGCTACCATCGAATCAAAATAAAGAACGGAGATATTCCCAAGACGGCCTTTGTTACTCGTTATGGCCAATACGAGTACACCGTCATGTCCTTCGGGTTAACCAATGCCCCAGCCACTTTCTCCCGGCTAATGAATTCTATATTCATGGAGTACTTGGATAAATTTGTCGTGGTATACCTTGATGATATACTCATTTACTCCAAGAACAAGGAAGATCATGCCGAGCATCTAAGGCTGGTATTGACGAAACTTCGAGAGCACCGCCTTTATGCCAAATTCTCCAAGTGTGAATTTTGGTTGCCAGAAGTGACCTATCTGGGTCATGTGATCTCTGGTAAGGGTATTGCTGTCAATCCCGAGCGAGTTTAGGCCGTCCTTGACTGGACTCCACCTAAATCGGTCAAGCAACTTAGGAGTTTCCTTGGCTTAGCGAGCTATTGCCGACGCTTCATCGAGAATTTCTCCAAGGTTGCTAAACCATTAACTGAACTCCTCAAGAAAGATAAAAAGTTGGAGTGGACTCCACAGTGCGAGTCCTGCTTTCAGGAACTAAAAAGACGCCTGACATCTGCACCCATAGTGGTACCACCAGACTTTTCCAAGGACTTTATTATCTATTGTGACGCCTCGCGACAAGGACTAGGTTGCATACTCATGCAAGATCATCAAGTGATTGCCTACGCATCTCGACAATTGCGTCCACATGAGGATAACTATCCTACACATGATCTAGAGCTTGTAGCTGTAGTCCACGCACTCAAAACATGGCGACATTACCTTCTTGGTAATCACTTTGAGATCTTCACGGATCACGAAAGTCTGAAATACATCTTCACCCAACCGGATTTGAATCTCAGGCAAAGACGTTGGGTTGAGTTGCTCACAGATTACGTCTTAGGAATCACTTACACCCCTGGGAAGGCCAATGTCATGGCTGACGCACTAAGTCGTAAGTCTTATTGTAACAACCTGATGTTACAACAAGGGCAATCACTTCTCCACGAGGAATTTCGTAAGCTTAACCTTCACATTGTTCCTCGAGGATTCCTTTCCACCTTGGTGGCGAAACCCACCCTTATGGATCGAATCATAGCTGCCTAGAAGCAAGATACAGAGATTTCCCGAATCAAGAGAAACATTCATAAAGGAGTTGCAGGTTGTTTCTCCATTGATAACAGAGGTGTTGTCTTCTTCGAGAACCGTTTAGTGGTTCCCAAGAACCAACATCTATGGCAGTTGATCCTTAGGGAGGCCCATGAATCTCCTCTCACGATTCATCCCGGTAGTACTAAAATGTATTAGGACCTACGCCAGAGGTTCTGGTGGACTAGGATGAAGAGAGAAATCGCTCGGTTCATTGCTAAGTGTGACGTTTGTCGTCGAGTTAAAGAAGAGCATCAACGGCCTGTTGGCACACTTCAACCTCTAGCTATTCCTGAATGGAAATGGGATAAGATCGGTATGGACTTCATTACCGGGTTTCCCAGGACCAAGAAAGGGAATAATGCTATCTTCGTCGTTATCGACCGCCTCCCCAAAGTAGCCCATTTCCTGCTTGTTCGAGAGAGTATAACCGCTAGCCAGCTAGAAGACTTGTATATCTCTTGAATAGTATCTCTTCATGGTGTGCCATTGGAGATTAACTCAGACCGTGGAAGTCTATTCACCTCTCGATTTTGGCAAAGTTTCCAAAATGCTATGGGGACTCATCTCTATTTTAGCACTGCCTTTCATCCTCAGTCAAGTGGTCAAGTAGAATCAGTCAATCTAATTCTAGAGGATATGCTTCGAGCCTATGTCATCTCTTTCGGTATGGATTGGGAGAAATGTCTTCCGTTCGCCGAATTCGCTTATACCAATAGTTATCAAGCTAGCTTGGGCAAGGCTCCCTTCGAAGTTCTGTATGGACGAAGGTGTCGAACACCTCTTAACTGGTCAGAAACCGGGGAAAGACAATTCTTTGCTACGGGTATAATCCAGGAAGCAAAAGAGCAGGTTCGCATCATTCGTGAGAAATTGAAAACAGTCCAGTCTCGCCAGAAGAGCCAATATGATAGTCATCATAAGGCTGTGACTTTTGAAGTCGGCGCTAAGGCTTACCTTCGGGTTACTCCTCTTAAGGGAACCCATCACTTCGGTGTCGAAGGCAAATTGGCTCCTAGTTACATCGGTCCTTTTCGCATTCTTGCCAAACGAGGAGAAGTTGCCTACCAATTGGAACTACCTCCGCATCTTTCCAGAGTTCATGATGTCTTCCACGTCTCTCAACTCAGGCGTTGCTTCTCGGATCCTATCCGCGGTGTGGACCACGAAACGCTTGATCTCCAGGACAATCTCACATATCGAGAATACCCCGTTCGTATTCTCGATCAAACCGGGCATACCACTCGACGTCATAATATCAAGATTCTCAAGGTTCAATGGTCACATCATTCCGAGAATGAAACTACTTGGGAAAGGGAGGATCGTCTTCGACTTGAGTACCCCACCCTTTTTCCGGAGGAACCCGAATCTCGGGACGAGATTCTTTTGAGTGGGGGTGAGTTGTCACATCCCTAGTCAGTGCTTGTATTAGGACTAGCTAGAGTGTGCCTCATGTTTACTTTCTCTAGAAACTTGAAATGGGAATGACAGAAACTCCAGCACCCCTCTTCTAACAACTAGGGTTTAATAAAATCTTTTCCAATGTACCCAAAATGCCCTTAAAAAATGTTCATCATCTTTGCCTTGGTCTTAAACCTCTGACAAAAATGGTGCACAATTTTCTAGGACATCCAAAGGTCTCTGGATTAAATCATATTGTATTTGCATTTGGGCATTTAATGCTATACAATATTTTAGGTGCCCAAATAATCGTAAACTAAAATGTTCCATGTTGTTCATATTATATACTGTGGGAATGACTAGTCTTATGATTTATGAAAATGCTCTAGCATTTTTATTAATTCAACAAAGTTGAAAAAGAAACAATACAGAAAGAAAAATAGAAAAAGAGAGAGAGAGAGGGCACATCCCACTTACCTGGACTAGCCGGCCCACCTGGCGGCCCAGCACTGTGCTGGCCCGAGCCAGCCAGCTGCTTCGACAACTAGGCAGGCAGGTGACGCCGGCGCACGGCCGCGCGCCACCGGGGCAGCTGCTTGCCGCCTGGCCGCCGCCTCGCTGCTTCGGGACGTCTGGACGACCTCCACATCGTCGCCCAGACCGCCTCAACCCCCCAGTTCCTCCCTGCCTCTCTCCCTCGCCCTCCCCGCGCCATGGCCGACGCAGCCGTCGCCGTCCTGCCGCCATAGCCGCAGCCACCGAGCTCTCTTCGCTTCGCCGTCGTGTCCCCGAGCTCCGCCACCGTCTGCTACTTCTCCCCGTCAAGCCATGCCTCGCCGAAAGCCCCAACGCACCGTCCCCGAGCACTTCTCCCCCGTTCGGCCATCGAGGTCGCCGGCGACCTCGCCGTCGCAGCAGCTCGTCCCCGACCTCGCCGTCAACTTCAACGCGACCGCTGTGAGCCTGGCTACCTCCCCATCCTCTCTGTTTTCCCCCTCGAGCTCTGCAACGACAGCACGAAGCTCACCCGCACGCGCCGCCGCGGAGCTTGTCGTCGACGAGGCTCCGGCCACCCAACGACCGTGCCACCCTATCCATCAGCTCCACCGCACCACCAGGAGCCTAACACGCCACACCACGAGCCTCGCCGAGCCTCCTAGCGACTAGACCGTGCTCACTTGAGCTCCGGCAGCCGCCAAGGTCGTCGCCGGCGCCCTTTCCGGCGACCCCGAGGCCAACCACCACCACCACTCGATATAGCACTTCCCCAGCATCACGTAGACGTGCTCCGCCGTCGATTTGGTCGCCGGAGCACGAATCCCGCACCGCACCGCCGCGTCTGGCCTCGCCGGCGGCTAGATGCCGGTCAGTTTGAGCCCGTTTGACCATGGCTGGGCCCAGGTTGACCCCCTGGAGTCTATGATAGGTGGGCCGAGTCGGCTAATTTAATTAGGATTAGCAGTTTAGTTAATTAGTTAAACTAATGACACTGACCCGTAGGACTCACCAGTCAGGTTTGACCTGGACCAGGTCTGTTGACCTGCTGATGTCAGCATGATGTCATGCTGACGCAGTAAATGCTTTTCTGGGATTATTTGATTTAAAACAATTCAGGGAATTCCAGAAAATGCTTTAAACTTCAAAAAATCATATAAATTCATCAGTAGCTCCGATGAAAAAGATTTATATATGAAAATTGATCAAAAAAATCCAATCTTTCCAATAGCACTTGTTTCATGCATGTTTGAGCAAGTTAACATTACTGTTCACATCAAAACATGATAATGCACTTTAATAAATAATAGTTTGGGTATAAATTTGAATCTTTGATTCAAATGGGCTCAAACCTTTCTGTTTACAGTTGCATTAGCCCAAACCACATTCATCTTACCATGTCATGAGCATGCATCATATTGTTGCATTTGTTTGTATATTGATTGTATCGTCGGTGTTCTCCATGGTAGGTCCTGCTGCCGAGGATACAACTGCGTATCCAACTAAAGAGCAGTACCCGACAAACAATCTGTCAGGCAAGCAACCCATTGATCATTCCGATACAAACCCATCTTCTCGCTCCTGCTCTCTTTTACTTCATTAAGGCAACATCGTGTGAACTGCTACTTGCTGCGGTAGTTGAACCCTACTTGCTGCGATAAACCTGGACTAGGGACTTGTGTAGTTAGTCAGGTCGTGGCCGACACCCTCGCTGGGCTTCCGCTTGAAGGTTGTCGAGTACATGTCGAGTAAACGGCGATAAGTGGTGGAAGCGTGTGTGAAGAAGTACACCCCTGCAGGGTTACCAATATATTCGGAATAGTCGTTGTTCGCGGTACGGACCACTTGGTTGCTTATACAGATCATAGACTAGTTGCTGGATACTACTAAAAGCCTCAAGACAAGTGTGAGTGCCGTGGATGGCCCTTCCGTAGGATGACGGAAGAGAATCCACGGTAGTGTATTGTTGTGGTGAGTAGAGGACTCGTGTACGTAGTCTTATCTTGCAATCTGTTGAGAGTTGTAGTATAGGTTAGCCAAGAGTCAAAGCTGGCTTGCTGCTATGAACTCCACTACCCTTGTTGATAATGATGCATATATGATAGGTTCTATTGTAAGTCTTGCTGAGTACCTTTGTACTCATGTTTGCTTAATAACCGTTGCAGAGGAGAACCATGCTCCTTCTGATGGGTTTTACATAGACGTTGACGTCGACGAGTAGCTTGCTACCCATACGGAGATCCTGAGCTTGTGAAGGGCCTTGTAGATAGTCAGGCTACACCAAGCCTGTTTTATTTCCAAGTTGTTTCTACTCAGACATGTTAGCTTCCGCTTGTGCTTGTATGATTGTATGACTTGAGTGTTGGGTCATGTGACCCCTACCTGTATGGATATGTTATGTATGGCTCTTCGGAGCCTCTTAAATAAAGTACTTTGAGTCATAGAGTTCTGTTGTGATGCAATGTTGTATTTGCACATATTGAGCATATTGTGTGTATGATTGAAATGCTTTGTATGTGAGGGATCCGACACCTAGTTGTTTACCTGTGGTAGCCTATCTCACAGGGAAATGCCTCCTAGTGCTTCCACTGGGCCTTGGTAGCTTGCTACTGCTCCGAAACACGTAGGCTGGCCGGCATGTGTCCTTCTTCGTTCCTGTGTCTGACCCTTAGGGGAAATGTCACGTGTTGTTCCTTTAAGTCCATGTAGCTTGCTACGACTTGGGTTCATACGTTGATGACCGACATGTTCGTTGCTCGGTCATGGATGCATGTGTCTGTAATTTAGTGCCACTTTTGGTTTATAACTAGCCATGTCGGCCCGGGTTCTTTGTCATATGGATGCTAGCGACACTATCATATACGTGTGCCAAAATGCACAAACGGTCCCGGGCCAGGTAAGGTGGCACCCGTGGGGATACCGTGCGTGAGGCCGCAAAGTGATATGATGTGTTACAAGATAGATCAGTGTGACTTAGAATCGGGGTCCTGACACACATGCAGTAGATGGTTGTCCTACATGACACTCGATACTCGCGTGTGACACTTTCTGTGGGCCCACGAGGTCGTCGTCCATCACTTTGATGAACAGTCAGCAATGAGGTTAATTTGATCATCTAGGTAGAATCTTTTTTGTCTGTGTAATGGTGGTATATAGTACGCATCGAAGAGGTGGGAGGGGACTAGCATATATACTATACGTACGCGTCCATGAAAAAGTACACCTCACTCAGTGTCGGGACTTTTTGGTTTCTGAGGCACGTGCCACATCGAAATTGTGAAATTGGCTATTCAAACATCACACAACACCTCTTTGGTCCACATGCATGCACGCGGTGGTTATCCTAGCTAGGACACTCACGTGTGACGCTTTCATCTATGGGCCCACGAGGCCAGCATCGATGCATGCATGCATCACTTTGACCTACATCCGGAGAGGTTAATTAATTTCATCATCGATGAGGATTCTTTTGGGTTGTACATATTACGGCAGGAGCAAATGGTACACGGTGAAGAGGGGGGAAGGAAGCCCTCATATGTAGTACGCTTCATGAACCTCGCTCTGTGTGGGTGCATGGTTTACGGGTTTTTAGGCATGTGGCACATCAAAGTTGTGCATTTTGAGTATTCAACATATATATCTTTGTCCCACATGCAAAGTGGTGGTGGTTGTCCTCTTGCACCCACTTAAGCGGTTATCAGCGATATCGATGCTTTCCACGTGTGGGCCCGCTTGGCCCATCACTACTTTTTGCCTAACAACAAGAGAGCTTAATTTGACTTAGCAGGGGATTATTATTTTTGATTGTAATACGGTATATATAGGGCCTACTCTGGGATGACGTGCATGCATGATACAGTTTGAACACACACACATGCATGTGTACGCATGAATCCCTCTCATCGAGTCGAAGTGGCTAGTACAACGACACGTCATGAACCGATATCGCTCTTTGTGGGGAGCTAGTGTACGATTTTTGACGCATGCGCCACATCAATGTTGTGAAATGGTATTCAAACATGCATGCACACATCACCTCCATACATATGCATGTAATGGTTGCCTTTGAACGGTACACTCCCTCGCGTGGTTATCTGTAATGCCCCAGATGTAACACTTTCCAATTATGGCAATATATGAAACATTGACTTCATTAATTCCATTCTGGGCTCTTCTTTAATTTCAGGTTTCTTCGTTTTGACGTGTGCGTGTGTGCATTTCATCCATGTCATGTTATCATGTGCATTGCATTGCATTCGTGTTGTCACTTGCACCCGGTCCCACTCGCCTCTTCTCGTTGTCCGTTTCGAGTTCCGACACTCACACACGTGCCCGTGGCACCCCCGAGTACTTCTTTCGTGTGTGGCCGTGTAACGTTCCCGGAATGAGGTGAGACTTGTCGTGCGTTGTTGTTTTGGTACGTGTAGGCCGCCTGTCAAGTTTCATCGCGTTTGGAGTTCATTTGCTACTCCAACGGTTAACCTAGTGGGCTAAACGTACCTCTTCCTTTTGGCCCAAGACCCCCTCCACAACAGCACACAAACCCAGCACAACCACTCCCATCATCTCGGTCGTCGGATCACGAACGTGTGGCCGAAAACCGCACCCCATTTGGAGTCTCCTAGCTCCCTATGCCTATAAAAAGGTCCCATCCCCTCCATTTTCTCGCAAAACCCTAGTCCTTCCCCTTTTTTCCGTTTTCCCCTCGCCCCGCAGCTCCTCCGGCCGCCGGACACGTCCGGACGGACCGGACACGTCCGCCGCCGCCTCCTTGGCCAATCAGACGGCGCCACGTCGCCGGCCCCGCCGCCTCTCTCTCCTCCCGCCTCCCGCGCCCCGTCGGGCCCGCGCGCGGCCTGCCCGGCCCGCGCTTCCACCGCCACATGCGCCTCTCCTCGCCGCCGTTCCTCCTCGCCTCTGCCCCGCGTCGGGCAGCGCGCCGCCGGCGGCCGCCCGGCCCGCCGCCGGCCCGACTCACCGCCGGCCGTGGCTCCGCCCGCCGGCGCACCGCCCTGGCCTCCGCGTCCTCCGCCGCCTCTCCCCGAGGGCCCTCGCCGCCGCCCCGGCCGGCCGCCCTCGCCGCCGCCCCTGCCGGCCGTCCCGCCGGCCATCTTCCTCGCCTCCGGCCGGATCGGGACGAGATCCACCGGGATCTCGTCCAAACACCGCCTCCGCCCGGATCCCTCCGTCCCGCTTCTCCTCGTACCGGGTTGACTTCTCGGAGGTGAAAAATTCTGCTAAGTCCCAGTTTTTCCATATTTTGTTGCCTCCTTTGCATGGCTATAATTCACGCTCGTAGATCCGTTTTGGGCATGTGATATATCAAAATGATCGTGGTGATGTGCTCTACATTTTGTTCCATTGTGGCATGCTTGTTTGAGATCATCTTGATGACCTAATCATTGTGACAAGAGTGCTACTTGTTATAAACTGCTGTTACTTGTTAATTTGATGCCATGTTTGAGATGTGATAGCTTGGTGCATGTTTATCCAAATGGAGCATATGATATGTCAATATGTTCATTGTGAAGTGCTCTACATGATGGTTGCTGTAGCATTCATGTTAGGTGTCATATTGCCATGTTAATCTCTGTTGCAAAAGTGCATGTGGCCGTTAAGTGTTGAAACTTGTTGTGATATGCTGTTTTGACATGCTCCTTGCTATTGATGTGTTTGTCCTCATGTCACATGTCAATATGTTTTAGAAGCACCATCATAAGGTCTTTGCTGTGGTGTAAACCACTTTTCATGATATGCCTTGAGGTGACTTAAACAAGCTTGTAAACATGCCATGCCAATGTTACTGTTTTATACTTAGTGAAAAAAGAAAAAACTGCTAAGCCTGGAATCTGTTTTAACCTGATGCTATGTTTGCTTGAAGCCCCACTCAATTCCATGCTTATTTTGGAGTGGCCAATGATCATTCCTTGTTTTCAATGTTTTTGTCTATCCATTCATGCCCTTACTTGCACATATGGCCTGCGGTAGCTTATTTATTTCTTGCTCTCAAGTCGCTATAAATTATAACTGTCAGGTTTTTATCAGCATGATCAATTTTGTGTAGCTTGTTGCTATTGATCCATGCCTCCTATGGAGTTGCTCCAATGGAGTTGTTTGATGTATGATATGTCTACTACATGTCCATGATCTTTATATGCTTAGTGGAGTTGATATGCATGTTGTTTTGTGCCTCTGAAGGCAGCATCGTGATGATGTTTTTGCCTTCCTAGATTTTGACTAAGTGTTTATTGAAACTTGCCATGCTTGGTTAATTATGTTCCAGTATGTTTTTGGGTGTGTTCTAAGTTCATGCTTGTTACGTAACATGTCTACTTCATGTCCATGCCCTTTGTCTCCATGTTTGAGTGATGTAGCATAATTATTTCTTGCTCCAAAGACGTCATGTGGCCGTTAACTGCAGCTTTGAGTGAATATTGTTTTGCTTGCCATTTGCAAACCGTGTGTCCGTTTCCGGCGATCTTTATATCGATTTCAACCGAAATCTTCCCCTCTATTCAATGGCACGCTTGGTTTTCCAAGATGAGGCCTTCTTCACCATCTTCTCCTTAGGCTCAAGTTTTCCACATGCATACGCATCATCATACATGCATCATGTTGATTGTGCATTGCACCTTGTTTGATATTGTGCCATGTTGTGTTCTTGTGTTGAGTAGAGCCGGGAGCCGAGTCTGAGAATGAGGTTCCTATCGAGGTTTAGTACGAGGAGTCGTCTTACGATCCCATCGACGACTCGACAGGCAAGATGACCTGACCCAGATATCATTACTATCTTTGCCTATTGCTAGCTGTCTCGCTCTTTAGCTTATTGCCTCGATGCCCATGTTTGTTTGTTAGCCTCCTATTGTAGCCATGAATCCCTCTAACCACCAACCTAGCAAACCTTTGATTGGCTACGTAAGCTTCGCTCAGCCCCTCTTATAGCATTGTTAGTTGCAGGAGAAGATTTGAAGATTCTTGCTTCATGTTGAAGTTCTTGTTGGGTTATCACACTATATAATATGTTAAACTAAATCATCTATATAATTGGCAATGGGTGGAAGGCTAAGCCTCTTGCTTGGTGTTTTGTTCCACTCATGCCGCCCTAGGAACCATTTAAACCGGTGTTATGTTCCTTGATTTTGCGTTCCGAACACAGTTGGGGTTATGGGACCCCTCGATAACCCGCTTAGCGCTAAAGCTTTTCCAGCAAGGCCCGACATTGGTACTCCATTTGCCTAATAACTAAAACTTGCATAGGGACTAGCTATCCCGTGGACTTAATTAACAACCCCGGGGCCAGTTCTCCACATGAGTGTTGGTCCAAACTAGAGCATTGTGCGGGTCCGCCCCTTTGCAACTTGGGGTATTTGGCACCTGTACGCTTTGCTCATCCGGTCTTGGCCTGAGACTAGATACGCGCGGCTACTGTCAGGGTGTCGGCACGCCGGGATGTCTTGCTGGATTAGTTTTACCTTAGTCAGAATATATTGAGCACGGGATTCCGAGAATACTCGGGTCTTCCCACCTTGGAGTTGCGACTCCGCAGATCGTGAACTTGTGATGGGCTAAGTTGGGACACCCCTGCAGGATTTGATCTTTCGAAATCCATGCCCGTGGTTATTTGGCAGATGGGAATTTGTTAATATCCGGTTGTAGAAAACTTGGCACCATGTTCATAATACACTACCAGCGGGAGTAACCGTGACGGTTATTTTCCGAAGGGGTTCGGGAAGTGAACACGGTGGGGTTATGAATGACGTGCTTAGATAGGATCACTTCGTGATCACTTAGTCGCTCGTGGCACTTCTCTTCTCGCTCTAAACACGTAAGCTAGTGCTAGTGTAGCTGCAACCTTTGTTCTTCAGCCTTGTTCCACACCCAAGGCTTAGATAGTTTTGCTACCCGGGAACGGGATTGCTGAGTCCTCCGTGGCTCAAAGTTTCTACACAACACTAGATGCAGGTACCATGGTGAACTACACAGGCGATGGCACAGAGTTATACTGGGAGTTCGATGAAGAACGTCGGCGATACTACGTGTCTTACCCAGAGGATCAGTAGTGGCTTCTACTAGGGGCGATTCAGACCTTGAGGCTTTATTTATTTGGTATCTTTCATTTGGATCTTCGTCCATAGTCGGACTGTGATGTTATTTGGATGATGATTGCTTATGTAATGTATTGTGTGACGTGGCGAGTGTAAGCCAACTACTCTTTTGCAATTCCATCCCTCTTTTACATGAGTCGTGTAAAGATACCATACTTGAGATCATTCTAGTATGAGCTTATACCTTTAAGTCGTGCCTCGACACGTAGGAGGTATAATCTCATAATGGGCATTACATTATCGGCGACAGGCCTATATATTCATTGCCCCCCGTGAACATCCATGATCACCTTGACCAACAACAAGATAGGTTACCATGGTGGATTCTTCATTTGGTTCATGTTATCGTAGAATAGATCATGGTGAGATTCAGACCTTAAGTTTGAGCCCATATAATATGCATGCATGCATGCATGCATGCATGAATCCCCGTTGTTGGCTTGAAGTGTGGTGTAACATACATATGCATCATCAACATAACCCTCACTCAGTGCGGGGATTTCTAGTTCGAAATCACGGTGCCACATCAAATTTGTTCCATTGTTACTCAAAAACACACCTCTCCATACATATGTTTGGGCCAAACGCATGCAGCGGTTGTCTTCGGGGACAAGCTACTTGCGTGATTATTGGCGAGCTAGCCCATCTCTAGGGTCGCATGGACGGACATAAATTTGACCAACAACAAGAGAGAGGTTGTACGACCAAGGTGCATTATTCTTGGTCCATTTTTATGATCCATCTTGGTGAGATATGCCTCTCTGGCCCGCCGACTGAAAGTGTGTGTGTGGGG
>LR738709.1:296149399-296171764 GCA_902687465.1 Secale cereale
GGGGGGGTTGCTACTTTGCACTTTGCTAGGTGAACCTCGGTTGGGGGGTGGCATGCATTCATAGCTTAGGATTCTGATACGGAGTATCCTACGGCTATCTCCATGTACACCTTCATAGCACCTCATGCCCCAAGTGGACCTAAGGTGAACCCGATCCTCTTCGAGTTTAGCATGTATATCCATTGGACATGATCGCTACCTCACCACGAACATTGTGCATCACTCGGTACGAGGACGACCATCACCAAGAAGCTAGGGAGCATCAGCAAGTCCAAGGAGAAGGATGAGAAGACCATGAGGAAGACAGAGGCCAGCAGCTGGAAGAAGTGGTACTGCCCAGGAGACCATGTGCGCACGGGCCCTTTCGACCCTGTGCCCACGGGCCTCCCACGCAGGCGGTCGTGAAGACCCCTGTGCGCATGGGCTTGTACCGTGCCCACGGGACCCCCATGCCCACGGGCTCGCGCGTTAGGTCTTTGGAGACCCCATGCCCACAGGCTCCACTTACCCCATGCGCACGGGCCCCCCTGAGTGTTGTTGCGGGCTTGGCCCTTGTGTTACCATTTCGCCCCTCTCTTTGCCTAGGACTATATATACTCCTTCACATCCTCCATTTAGGGGCAGCTAAGATTAGAATTATCCTAGGGCTTAGCTCCTTGTTCTTCCTCCTCTTGTGAGAGAGAGAGACCTCTCCCATAGAGATCAAGACCTCCATTGGAGAAGATCCCTAGTGGATTCAAGACCCCATCTATGGAAGATCCTCCAAGGATTCAAGACCTCTTTCCTCATAGGATTGGGATGAACTAGTTACCATGTATCTTCCTTTTGTTGTCCTTGGATCTTTTTGACCTTATATGTATGTGGATCTAGCATATGTGTGATTGGATCTAGTCAATTTGAGTGTTTGTTCTTGTTTTCTCCTTGTGTTCTTCTTGTTCTTGAGGGAATCCACCTCCAATTCGTGAAAGATCTCCATTTTAGGGTTCAACCCTACATCATATGGTATCAGAGCCATGGTTTCTCACGAAATTGGAGCCCCCCTCCTTGTTTTCTAGCCTAATTGTGTTGTGTTCTTGCCCAATTTCGAAAATCCCCACAAAAATAGCCCCAAAATATTTCTTGCAATTTGTTGGTTCTTGTGAGATTTGTTGTGTTTGATCCACGATTTTGATGTTTGGCAACCAGATCTAGCTTTCCCCCCATCCCCCTACACAATCCCCACCACCAAATCCATCAATTATGTCTGAAATCGTGAAAATTTCCGCCCACCCCGTGACCACGGGCCTCCGCGAAGTCCCATGTGACCCCGTGCCCACGGTACAAACCCCGTTCGCACGGCCCATAGACCCCGTGCGCACGCCCCCCCTACAACATCCACGAGCGCTTCACCGTTTCGCCCATATCTTCCACATCCGGAGTCTGATTTTCGCGTTCTTTAGCTCGTTGAGTAGCTATTGACATCCCCCATCATCCTAGATAGGTTCCCACACCATTTGACTCATTCAAAGTTTGGCCATTTTTACATATGTGTTTAGGCCATACACCATACTATCCACCATACCACCATAACTTTCCGCAACCTAACACCATTTGCATCCATATATCAATTGTGGATGTTTGAGTGGTGACTTGAGTCTCCTAAGGTGTTTCCGCTACTTAGGGACGAGTGCTTCTTCATCAACCACCACCACCACTTCCGCATTGCCATCTCCGACACCACCACCGCATGTCCGCTACCACCATTTGACATTTGTCCTTGATATTTTGAGTTTGCGGTTTTTCCGTTTCCTAAGGTGTTTCGGCTAATTAGGAACGGGTCTACATCAAGAACAACGCCTCTCATCATCATCATCGGACAGTAACCTCGACGACACCATTGTACATATTCCTTGCCTTTGCATTGATAGCCCTGAGCCTATTGTGTACCTTACCTATCGAGACTAGCGAGTTGAGAATTGTCGGGACACGCTATTTGTGCACCTTAGTGATATTCTTACGCCGCATAGCTAGTTTTAGCGTGCAATCATCTTGCTATCATCATTGTGCCAAAATTCTCTCCCATGCATATCTTACATACTTGTCTCATATCATACTCGGCTCGGGCATCAAGCATATCGAAAAAAAGAGCAAAAGCTTTTAAGCAAAAGAGGAGATACAAAAGAGCTTGTAAGCAATAGAAATAGCATTGAGCCATTTTGCATAGTACATACACTTGGAGCATACATATGCGTACCTGGGATTGAAGACGGCACGTTTACTCTCATAGGTTGGTGCACATGCGTATCTTGCCCATTTGAGCAATCGAGCTAGTGTCTCCCTAGAATCCGTGCAACAAGAGCTTTTTCTGTGGCAACACATTTTGTGCGCATTCCTTGGTTGCGCGAATCCCATCTATCTATCCGTGTGTGTGTTTCTTGTGTCACCATAGCTTTGATCTATTTGTTTTACATTGCAATTTTGTGAATCTTCCTCAACATTTTCGGCATCTCGGACTAACATTTGCATCAAGTTTTTGTGACACTATCCTCACCGAGCTCCACCAAAATCTTTCCTTGTGTAGGTGCGAGAATTGACAAGATTCGGTACCAATCGTGCTATTTCCGTAATACATTATTGAGTGATCATTGATCCATATTCAACATTGGATAAGGTACATTGGTCTAGTTCTTTCCTTTCTTCCACTCACATTTGCTCGAGTCTTGTGATGGATAGGCAAAGCATTTCATCTCTGGTCCTCGACAACAATGGCCCAAACAACTACATCACCAAAACTACACTCTTCGGACTACAACGAGCAAGGCATTGAGCGACTCACCATCAACATTCGCCAAATTGAAGCAAGGAAAAGGGACTACATCGACACCAAGTTGGACGAACACATGGATCAACTACGAGACATGGTGGCCGACTCCAAGTCTTCTTCCCCTTCGTCATCTTCTAGGTGGCGCCGCTCAAGTTGCAAATCTTCGAAGCGAGCAAACGATGCAAGCGCAAGTCGTCCACGTCCACATCTCCCTGGCGACCATTGTGATCACCATCATCATGAATATGCTCGACATGCTCAAACCGACAAGTCCGAGTGAGCTCTACTTCACGCCAAGTTCAAGCTTCATGAGCACAAGATAAGACCACAAGACAAGCATAACCAATAAGAAGCTACGACTACAACCTCCACTTCGGCATCTTCGCAAAGTGTTCTCAAGGCATCTTCTCCTTCGGATGTATGGCATCTTCGCCTACTTCCCGTGAGTTCGCCTACATCGATATCTTCTACAACAAGGAGACCACCTACGAGCGAGGATGACACTTCCATCTTCGGAAGCTCCTGAAGCAAGACGGTCGAGCATGGGCCATACCCTTCGACCAAGGTGACGAGCATGAACCTCTTCAACAACATGAAGACGGTGCCCCTATATGACTCCTACTCCGAGTCAAGCTACGAGAGCGCACATGAGACCTTCTCTTCAGTCTCAGAGGAGAGTCATGATTTCCACTTCCTACGGCATTCATCTTTGGAGGCGTTATGGATGAGGAGGCGATTGGAGTCGAGTTTGGAGATGTTTGCTTCTACATCTCTCCGACACCCATATATGATGAGATGACCCAATTTCCATGTGAGGAGAGCCACCACCACATGAGTGACATGAGTGACTCCACCACATGTGACATTGAGTGCCTTTCCTATGAGAGGATGAGTGTGTCCACCACTAGCCCCATACATGAGAGCATGCCACACACCCTATGTGACGAGAGACACCACCACATGGGTGACATGAGTGACTCCACCGACCATATGAGTAAGAGCATCCTACAGGGAGTGAGTGAGCCACAACACTTAGTGAGTGAGGAAGTTGAGATGGCACGTCAGGCCACTATGATTTCTAACGACTTAATCTCTACTCCGAGTGTCTTTTTTCCTTTGGTGCTAGGTCTCCTACAAGAAGACATGCCTATCTTCGACGAGTCCATACCCACAATGGAGACGACGATGGCCATGGTGGACGATGATGCACCCCCTACATGGTTCCATCAAGAGGAAGATGATAAAGCTTCAATCTTCGACACCTCACCTACACCAAACAAGTGGAATTCCAAAGGTAACATAGGTGATGGTTCATCTCTTGTCCCACTAGTGTACTATATCATCAATGATTTCTTGCATGATGTTGATTCCCCTATGACCATGCTTCATGCTAGTGCAACTTCCTCATGTCTTGACTTACGTATTTATGATGAATATGATGATGAGCATGTTGAGTTGCCTAGTTGTGATGCTACGCTCCATAGGATATCATGTGAAAATTCTATTGGTCACATCATGTTTGATAATCCTTTAAACTTTTCATGTGCTGTGAGTGAGATCTCCCATATTGCATCATTTAAATCTCAACATAGTAACTATGCATGCCCCATTAAAGTTAATTCTATTTGGACTTGTGGCATAGATGACAAGATGTTGGTCATTGGCTTTTGTTTTTCTTGCGATGATATTGCCATGCTTCCTTTACATGATTTGCGCAATTCATCTACTATGCCATGCCATGAACACATTGTTCCAAATATACTTTGTTTTGGATGTTGTCAATTTTCTCCATGTGATTTTCCCACTCTTTCTCATGAGGAGACCCCCATAGTTTCCCCATACATACTAGGAGATCTTGATGCATGCCATACGTCACATGTTTGCCATGATTGTGTGCACCATATGCATTCCATGAATCACAATGATATTTCTCATGATGCATTACACAATTTGAGTCTCCATTATGCAATACATAATAACAAACCTCTCATGATGGATGACATGTTTCTATATCACACATCTCATTTATTTGAGCATTGTCTATTTTGTGCTAACCAACACACGCACGTGCACATCATGATGGATGATGTGTACATCTACCACGCACACTCAATTTTTCCTTTGTCCTTGTTTTGTGTAGGTACCCACAAACATTTGTAAACCTCAGAATCACATGAGTTGACAAAACGAGCTCTTGAGAGCAACGACGATTTGGGATCACATGGATTGTCCTTACCACCATTCTCTTCGCGCAACCTATAGGTGCATCTCTTTTACTTGGCCCTAACACGACTATGGGCTATTTCCCACTTGTCATCTTATGGCCATTCTATCGTGTTCACTTTGCATGTTATGCCTCTTGCTATGACTTTGCCATGCAATTCTGACCCTTGCTGGCATTTACCCATGATTCACCATTCTACTTCTTGTATGTGTATTTGCATGCTTGGTGGAGATATTGCTTGCTATTGCCATGATTGCTTTGTGTCCGATGCTATTGACACTTGTTGTTTTGGGAGAGACATCTTTTTTCATATGACTTATTGCCAATACAATGTTGAGACTTCGCTCATATCTTGCTTTCATGCTTGTGATATGTCATGTGCATTAGGTATGTCCACTATTTGCACACATGACATGCTTGCCAAGATTCCTTCTAGTATGTTGCATCTTCGCACTACTATCTTGCTTGACTTCATCACTATGATTGCTTGCTATGTTGCATCACCCATGTTCCACTCTTACTTGCTTTCTTGGGTTGATGACATATATGTTCATGCATCTCACATGATATATCCTTCTCATTGTCGCTTGTCTCCATTAGTTGCATCTCTCATCCCATGTTGTGAGTGCACCCATGCTATACTTGTTGATCTCAGAGACTTGGACACCTTACTTGTGACATCTGCTTGCTTGTTTGAGCCTAATGCCTTTGGTTGTCATTGCATCATATGCTTCCATACCATGCCACATTCCCTTGTCCTTTCTTATGACGATCATGAAACATCCACTTGTTGGGTATATTACCACACAAATGATAGGTTTTGCATCTTCCCTAACCTCATTTGTTTTTTCGAGTGTTTGTCATGTTCTTTAATTTTGAAGGATTCAAAAGGCGGTACCATCACGAGGAATCTTGGGCATGTGAAGGCATACACATTGCGCGACAACAACATTTTCGACATACTCATAAAGGTGCATTCCTTACTTGTGAGCCATCCTCACATATGCTTGGACTTCATGGATGCACCACCGGTCTACCACTTTTGCCACGACATTGAGCAATGGTACAACACTACTCATGACAAATTTGCACCTTATTCATGGAGTAACTCACATTATGATTGCCTTGTTGCATCTTGTATTTCGATGTCATCCATGATATATGATCTTGTGCACTTCCTTAGCAAATTTGTTGTGATCTTTCTTGATGGACTCTTCATACATATTGACCACATTTCCAACTATCAAGTGCCTGAACACATAGTCACATTGAGCATCTATTACCATGTTCATGCTTTTGATACACCGTCCCATTATGACATCATATCTCGCAATGGTAGCATTTGCACCTTCTTGCACAATGAGCTTGATCATATGAATGCATTATATGCCATGTTCTTTCTTTTTGCTACAATCCATGCTCATTGCCACATCCAATTTCATTGGATGGACTCATGCTTAAATGATGGACACCTTGCGTACGCTAACCATTGTATTTCCAAGTGTCCCTTGCGTTTGCTCCTTTTGCATGTCTACCATTCCGACGACATCTTGGAGTACTTTGCTCGCGGCGTGACATACACCTCGTCCAACTACAAGTCCAACCATGCTTACCGTGTACATGGTGATATGGTTCACAATCCGAGGACGGATCTTTCCCAAGGGGAGGAGATGATACGGAGTATCCTACGGCTATCTCCATGTACACCTTCATAGCACCTCATGGCCCAAGTGGACCTAAGGTGAACCTGCTCCTCTTCGAGTTTGGCATGTATATCCATTGGACATGGTCTCTACCTCACAACGAACATTGTGCATCACTAGGTACGAGGACGACCATCACCAAGAAGCTAGGGAGCATCACCAAGTCCAAGGAGAAGGACGAGAAGACCATGAGGAAGAAGGAGGCTAGCAGCTGGAAGAAGTGTTGTTGCCCAGGCGACCCCGTGCGCATGGGCCCTTTCGACCCCGTGCCCACGGGCCTCCCAGGCAGGCTGTTGTGAAGACCCCCATGCGCACGGGCCTGTACCGTGCCCACGGGACCCCCGTGCCCAAGGGCCTCATGGACCCCGTGCGCACGGGCTCGCGTGTCAGGTCTCTGGAGACCCCGTGCGCACCGGCTCCACTTACCCCATGCGCACGGGCCCCATGATTGTTGCTGTGGGCTTGGCCCTTGTGTTACCATTTCATCCCTCTCTTTGCCTAGGACTATATATACTCCTTCCCATCCTCCATTTTGGGGCAGCTGAAATTAGAATTATCCTAGGGCTTATGTGGGGACCCCGACTTAGAAGTCGACATCACCGAATGCACGTATACAGTGATCCCAGAGATCAATGCTCACTGAACACACAGAAGCTGAAATAACAAGAGTCTTACATCCATACAAATAGTCTTACACGAATTATGGCCATTATGGCCAAGTCTTACATAGATAGAGCCTCACGGGCTGAATAGCAAATAACTCAAATAGAGGAAGTCTTCGATAACGGGTAGAACCCATGCCATCTGCCTTAACCCTACAGGCATTCTGACTGTGATAGCGTCCTAGTTCGCATGTTCGTCTCCGAAGAACTCTTCCTCATATTCCTCTTCTTCCATGCCTGGCCAATTAAATAACCAGTGGCAAGCCAATGAGTACTTTGAATGTACTCGCAAGCAACCCATGATGTGGTTCAAAGTAACAATGCATTTGAACGATAATGAACAATCTAGCAAAGGGCTAGCATAAAGATTCTACTATCAAATTTATGCATCAATAACCTCGCGTAACCTCAAAGACAGGTTACCGATATCAACATGAATAAGATTCAACTCATCGAGTCAAGTCACCACCTTGACTCATCACACACACATACTATCACCGATGAAGTAAAATTTCTGGACATAGTTTAAGTAGCACCACCCAACTGTCCATGACCGTGGACATGGCTATTCGAATAGTTTTACACTCTGCAGAGGTTGCGCACTTTACCCACAAGATCCGGGTAACTTCCGTGTCATCCAAGACCCGCGGTACCTCAAGTACCCGGGGTAAGCACCCGGTCATTACCTTTCCTTAGACGACACTAACATAGAGTCCACTCGTTGATACACGGCCCTCGGGTACAAAAAATAGATCACGGGACTTGCCCTAGTTTCAATGTCACGCGTACCCGAAGGGACCAACGGTGTGTCCGGTGCCCTGTAAAAACAGTCATGGCTGTCTATCCAAGCACGACCCCGTCCCGGAAAAGACCTCAAGTCTTCCCGTCACTAGTAATGCGGGCACCATGCTAGTATCGACCTAAGTAATCAATAAAGCCCCGTCCCATAAGGGGTAGTGTGGTTGCACATGTTTGGTTGGGACGGTAGTCACACATAAATCTAATCCATCATTTCACCATGCACATGATTTTACCGGCACATCACTTCTTTCTCAAGTGATGACCTAACACATCATCACCCTCGGGCATTAGGGGCACCCGATGGGTTCATGCAAAGATTTCAACTACGAATGTTAAACTCACGCATGCATCATTTAAGCTTCATGACCAACTATTTGCATGTCATCAAGCACTTAGCAAGATCAAGTTCAAGCATGCATCATGTGGTGGTTTCAACTAGGTCACCACCGTGAATCTATCATCATGCATCGGAAACAACGGGTCCGAAGAACAAGTGTATCATGGTCAAAGGGCTGCTTGCCTGGATTGGCTTGGTCTTCAAAGTCTTCAAATCCTTCTCCTTCTTCTTCCACAGCAACTTCGTCAAATATGCAATCTATACGTCGCATAATAACAATGGAAAAATAAGGCCACAAATAAAACAGAAAAATCAAAGTGCTCAGAAAAATGTCAACTTATTTTTGTAAAATACTAGAGGAATTTCTAAGATGGGAAAAAATCTTAGTTGGAGTTTTGGAGTTACAGAATGGAATCTATTGATTTTAGAACAGGAGTTTTTCTGCTCAAATTTGAATTTAAATTTGAACAGAACATAAAAGTTTCATGGATTTGAGAGAAAGTGGTACCATTAAATAGGTTGGAATATTACAAGATTTTAGGAGTTGGAATTATTTAATTTGGACCATTATTCTTTTCTGTAGAAATGTTTGAATTAATACAGAAAAGAAAAAGGAGAAAAAGACCTGTGCAACTGGGCCAGAGAGGCCACAGTGCACGGCCCAGGGCGATCCAGCCCAGCCGCACGGGTGCCTGCGCGCGCACGTCAGGTTTTCGAACCTGACGGGCGGGGCCCGTGGGTCAGTGGCAGAGAGGAGGGGGAGAGAGGTGTGGGGATGACAGGCGGGGCCCGCCTGTCATCTCCAACCTTGCGGCCACGACGACGGCGAGCTCACCGGCGAGGTTTCCGGCCACGGCGACGGCAACGGAGGCTAGGAATGGACTCAGTGTCGAGTGGCGGTTGAAGTGGTGGTGGTGCGGCACGCCGGGGAGGTCAGGTTCGCCGGCGGCGAGGTGGGACGGCGGAGGAGCTACGGGGGGTCGCCGCTCCGGCCGTTTCCAACTGCCACACAGAGGGGAACAAGGGGGAAAGAGTCAGTGAGGTGAGGGGGTTCCGAATCGGGCAAAAGAATGGGCAGGGGAGGCCCGTACTGCGAGATCACCGGCGGCCCGACGCGGCGGAGCTCCGGTCGATCCCGAGCACTGGGACTTCCTGGGGTCGAACTGAAGGTGCTGGGGGGCTCAGTGAGGTGAGGTGAGGCTGTTGGTGCTGCTAGAGAGGCTCGGAAGGGGCTTATATAGCCGCGCCCACGGTCCACCGTGGACTCTTGCGCCGGCGAGGTTGCAGGCGAGGCTAGGAGAGGTTCTGGTGCCTGTGATCAAGCCGGGGAGGATCGTGGACTTGTTCCACGTCCAGCTGAGGTGAGGAGAGGAGCGGGGGAGCTTCTGGAGCATGCGCGCGTGCGAGGCAGAGGAGTGGCCGTTGCGGGCGGCCGGTGCGCGTGCGACGATGTTCACTGGAGGGCACTGGAGGAGGGGGGGACAGTGCCGGGGCGATTACGGACGTCGAGGGGCCTCGACTGGCGCGAAGGGGGAGCCCGAGGCTGTCGGGGGCCAGCGATTGGCTGAAGCCACCGTGCGGGGGTGCACTGTAGCGTGCCCCAGAGCGCGCGTATGGCTGGCATCATCGTGCCCTCGCCGCTCTATTCAAAACCAACGTGCCCAAGAGTCTCTAGAAGGTTGAGGGAGGAGTAAAGAATTGGCCTGCGGCCTTGGATGCCCTGGAGATGCTGAGAGAGAAAGGGAATGCTGGTGACTTGGTGAAAACTTGCTGTCCAGCAAGGTAAACTTGGGTTCTTACCCCTCAATCATGGAGCTGGGGTGCTGGGGAAGTTACTGGGGGTAGCTAGTAACTCAATAATCACGTGGTAAAAAGTTGAGGCCATGGAGAAGAGTAAAAGTGATCAGGAGGAGGGTTTTAGTAAATCTGCAGAAGGTGTTTGATCAGTGTTTGGTCAAGCAAATGACTTCCACTTGACATGGCACTTAACAGGATTGAAAGACATGACAAAATAGGGTGCTTCACCAAATTTGGGCTTATTTTAAGAAACTAGCCAATGTAACTTTGGTGAACCCTAGAAATCAACAGAAACAGCTTCATCTTGTTTGAGTCAAGCTAATCATCTCCCCTTGATTCACCACTTGGTGTAGCATCATCATTTGGGGTACTGATCATGCCCACAAAGTTTGAAGCTCCAGGTAAAAAGTTGGTAATGTAAAGTTGTTCAAATTTGCATTTGAACAGAAAGGGTTTTGAGGTGATCTGATCAAGTTGCTCTATTCCAAACCTTGTGCCATTTGGTCTAGATGCCTTATTAGGCCATTCTAGCATGTGCACCAAGTTTGAGAGCATTTGGACAAGTTTGGCAATGTAGAGTTGCTCAAACTTCAAATATGGACAGTATGGTTATGAAGGGGTTTGAGGATGTTTTCTTGCTTCCCAAGGCATGGGACTTGGCAAGATCATCAAATATGTCATAAATGACATGATAAAATTTCCCTGGAATTTTTGGAGAAAGTTTCCTTTGTAAATATTTCAAAAGCTTGAAATATCCAGAAAGGGTTTTAGAGGTTTTAGCCCATTATTTTGAACATGACCAAGTGTTGAAACTCTCATATATGGACAATATATGTCCTCTGAGTCTCTCTGAATTTTGGCAAATATTTTTGAAACAGTTAAATAATTTTCCCCTATTAAAGACCATTTCTGGCCTTAAGAAAAAGCTTTTAAATAAAATAGGAAAATAACTTTTAAAATTATACCTTTGTGGTTTCTGGGAGTCCTATGACTACTAGGTCTCAAATAAACCTTTTGAAATAATTTTCTCACCCTAAATCAAGTACTCGCAGTGCAAATCTCAATTCAGGGGTTTTTGGAAAACTAAATTTATAAATTACATTTTGGCCAAATTAATTTTGTAAGAAAATTCTATACTGTTATATAACACTTGGCATGATCATTGGGCAGAAGTTTTGGGTATGGAGATGAATTCTACAAGAGGTCATAGTTGACTTTGATGAGCACAAGAAAAAGCATATGAAGAAAACTCAATTCCAAATAAAAGCCAAATGATGCTAAAAAAATTTGGTGGTCCAAATTTTCATGCTTCAAAGATACAAATAACATGTTACAAAATGCAGGGTGTGACCGACCTACCCCCCTTACAAGAATCGCGTCCCCAAGATTCCTAAACTAGTTCTTAAAAGAGGTCGGGAAATTCGGATCTAAGGTAGTCTTCTCGTTCCCAGGTTGCTTCTGCTTCGGTGTGGTTGCTCCACTGGACCTTGAAGTACTTGATGGTACGGCTTCGCGTCCGTCGTTCTACTTCGTCCAGAATGCGAATGGGCTTCTCGCGGTAGGTCAAATCAGGCTGCAGATCAATGGCTTGGTGATCCACATCCTTGTAGAGATTAGGCTTGTCTGGAACTTGGAGACATTTCCGGAGTTGCGACACATGGAATACATTGTGCACATCGGATAGCTCAGGTGGTAGTTCCAACTGGTAAGCCACTTCTCCTCGTCGTGCAGTGATCTCAAAGGGTCCAATGAACCTTGGTGTGAGCTTCCCCTTGACGTGGAAACGCTTGGTTCTCATCAGAAGAGTTACCTGCAGGTACACATGGTCCCCGACATGGAAACTCATGTCCCGACGGTGAGTGTCAGCATAACTCTTCTGCCTTGACTTGGCTGCCTTTAATCGCTCTCTGACTAGTTGGACTTGCTCTTCTGCTGCGCGGAGATTATCCGGTCCAAAGACTAGTCCTTCTCCAGTCTCTGACCAGTTGAGGGGTGTGCGACATCTGCGCCCGTACAACATCTCAAATGGTGCCATCTGAAGGCTTGACTGGTAACTGTTGTTGTAGGAGAACTCGGCAAAAGGGAGACAATCTTCCCACTTGGCTCCATACGCCAGGACACAGGCTCGGAGCATATCCTCGAGAATCTGATTGACTCGCTCTGTCTGACCTCCGGTCTGTGGGTGGAAAGCTGTGCTGAAAGACAACTTGGTTCCCAAGGCTCCTTGGAACTTCTTCTAGAACCTTGAGGTGAACTGGGTTCCTCGATCTGACACAATCTCCTTGGGAACGCTGTGAAGGCTTACGATTCGGTCGATGTAGAGAGCTGCCAGCCGGTTGCCATCGTAAGTGGTCTTGACAGGAATGAAATGGGCTACCTTGGTCAAATGATCGACTATGACCCAGATAGAGTCATGTCCTCTATTCGACCTTGGTAATCCAGTGATGAAGTCCATTCCGACTTTATCCCACTTCCACTCAGGAACCTTGAGTGGTTGAAGCAATCCAGCAGGTCGCTGATATTCAGCCTTGACCCTTTGGCACACATCATACTTTGCAACATAGGTTGCAATCTCTCTTTTCATCCCATGCCACCAGAATCGTGCCTTCAAGTCTTGGTACATCTTGGTTCCTCCGGGGTGGATGGAATACGGAGTGTCGTGGTCTTCTTGCAGAATCAGCGTCTTCAGCTCGGTGTTGTTTGGTACGCAGATGCGACCTTTGTACCAAACAATCCCGTGCTCGTCTTCGGAGAATCCTGGGGCCTTGCCCAGCTTCATCTTCCTCTTGATGCCTTCAATGCTTGCGTGTCCATCTTGTGCCTTCTTGACGTCGTCCATCAGGGTCGGTCTGACTTCCAAATGATCCAGAAATCCAGGGGTGACCAATTCCAAACTGAATTGTTCGATCTCCTTAAACAAGGCTGGCTGCCTTTCTTGAATAACGGCATTCAAAGAGCAAGCCTTCCTGCTTAAGGCATCGGCCACCACGTTAGCCTTCCCGGGGTGATATTGAACACTGAGGTCATAGTCCTTGATGAGTTCCAATCATCTCCGCTGCCTCATGTTCAATTCCTTTTGGGTGAAAATGTACTTCAGACTTTTGTGGTCTGTGTAGATCTCACACCGTTTCCCTAGGAGGTAATGCCGCCATGTCCTCAAGGCATGAACTACTGCCGCTAGCTCAAGATCGTGAGTAGCGTAGTTCTCCTCATTGGGTCGTAGCTGCCAGGAGAGGTATGCTATGACGCGGCCTTCTTGCATCAGAATGCTTCCCAATACGGTTCGAGAGGCATCACAATATATCACGAACTCCTTGTGAATATCAGGTGTTGCCAGAACTGGAGCGGTGGTCAATCTCTTCTTGAGCTCTTGGAAGCTTTCTTCGCATTTTGGCGTCCACTCGAACTTCTTGTCCTTTTTGAGGAGCTGAGTCATTGGCCGTGCAATGCTAGAGAATCCTTCCACGAACTTGCGGTAATAGCCCGCTAGTCCGAGGAAGCTTCTGACTTCCTTGACGGTCGTTGGAGATTGCCATTGGGTCACAGCTTCGATCTTCGCGGGATCAACAGATAATCCTTCCTCGGTCAAGACATGACCTAAGAATCCAACTTTATGTAGCCAGAACTCACACTTGCTGAATTTGGCATACAGTTGGTGCTCACGAAGCTTGTCTAGGACCATCCTCAGATGCTGCTCGTGCTCTTCCTCCGACTTCGAGAACACAAGAATGTCATCAATGAAGACAACAACAAACTTATCCAAATATTCCATGAAGACTTTATTCATGAGATACATGAAGTAAGCTGGGGCATTGGTTAACCCAAAAGACATGACCGTGCACTCATACAGGCCATATCTGGTTACGAATGCCGTCTTCGGAATATCTTGGGGTCTGATCTTCAGCTGGTAGTACCCAGATCTGAGGTCGATCTTGGAGAACACCTTGGCTCCGCTGAGCTGATCAAACAGATCTTCGATCTTGGGAAGTGGATACTTGTTCTTGATTGTAACTTCATTGAGGGAACGATAGTCAATGCATAAGCGGATGGTACCGTCCCTCTTTGCCACAAATAGAACAGGAGATCCCCAAGGGGAGGCACTTTGGCGAATAAATCCCTTCCTTAGCTGCTCTTCCAGCCGCTTCTTCAACTCAGCTAATTCCTCCGTCCCCATTCTATAAGGCTTCTTATAGATGGGTCCTGCTCCGGGCATGAGCTCGATGATGAACTCAATGTCACGGTCAGGGGGCATTCCCGGTAGTTCATCCGGAAAGACATCAGGATACTCACATACCACCGGTACTTGATCTAGCCCAACTTCAGACAGACAGTTGACTTTGGCGGCTTGAGCGGAAGAGGAGTTGGAAGCAAACTTGACTTCGACTCCTTGGTCATTGGTCACAGTGACTGTCCGATTGGCACAGTCTAACAAGCCTTGGTGCTTGCTGAGCCAATTCATGCCTAGGATCACATCCAAGCCTTGTGATCTCAGGACGATAAGGTCTGCTAGGAATTCTACACCGTTAATGGTAATACTGACTCCTTTACAGCCTATCTTGGCTCTCATCTCGGCTCCGGGGGTTTGTACCACCATAGGGTTATACAGGGGTGTTGGGGTCATGCCACTTTTTAATGCAAATCTTTGAGTGACAAATGAATGCGTTGCTCCAGAATCAAACAAGACAGTTGCAGGTGCTGAGTTGACAAGGAACGTAACCAGCACGATGTCCGGGTCTTCCTGGGCTTCTTCAGCAGTGACGTGATTCACGCGCCCCTTCCCATGGTTCGGTGGGTTGCGAGGAGCTGGGTTCCTTGGTGGCATTCCACGGCCTTGTCCCTGGTTCTGCGCATTGGGGCGCGGGGCATCAGGCTTCTTGTTGGGGCACACCCTTGAGATGTGTCCGGGCTGACCACATCCAAAGCAAGTGACTTGGTTCGGATTGATCTTGTTGCCACCACTGGTATTGGGGTTGAAAGCTGGCCTAGGGTTGGCATACTGCTGAGGGTTGGCACGAGGTGCGGGAGCTCTTGGTTGCTGATAGGTTGGCTTGGCCGGGGTTGACTGCCACGGACGAGGCTTCTGGTTGCTGGAACTTCCCTTACTGACCAACTTGCACTTGCGAGTGTCCTCCAAAGCACGCCGCTTGTCTTCAAGCATAAGTGCCTTGTTCACCAGGTCAGGAAAGGATGGGCAGTCGCACACAACAAGCGAGTATTGCAGAGTCTGATTGAGGCCTTCCATGAAGCGCTCCCTTTTTGCAGCATCAGTGCTGACATCTTCAGGGGCATACCTTGACAGAACACTGAACTTCTGCATGTACTCCTTGACAGTTCCACTTCCTTGCTTCAGGGCTCGGAACTCACGCTTTTTGATAGCCATGATTCCAGAAGGAATGTGGGCCTTGCGGAATTCTGCCTTGAAGTTAACCCAAGTGATGTCTTGTTTAGCATGCATGACCTTGAATCCATCCCACCAAGCTCTAGCAGTTCCCCCGAGGCAGTGGGCTGCATAAGCCACCTTCTCGCGGTCTTCGGTGCATCTGACTAGTTCCAGAATTTCCTCAATGGAATGGACCCAGTCATCTGCATCCAGGGGTTCAGCAGTCTCGATGAAGGTTGGCGGTGCATGCTTCTTGAACTCTGCCAACGTGGAACGTCCATTGCCATTCCCCGCCGGCTGGCGGTTGTTGGTGACAGCTTGAGCAATCAGCTGGAGAGCTGCAGTGTTGGCTTGGCGTTCCTCTCGGAAAGCTTGGAGAAGCTGAGCCATGTCCATGCTTGGAGGAGGAGGTGGTGGTGGAGCTTGGTCGTTGGTTTGGTCGTGGCCTGCCTCTGACTGAGTGGATGCTCCGGCTTCAGGCTGCTGGGTAGAGGTACCAGTACGAGTTACAACAGGCATCCTGTTGGAGCGGTAAAAGGTCTCATGACTCGGAAGAGGGAAAGCAAGATAGATGGGTGCCTAGTAAGGGGGTGGGTGTGTCACTAAATCAAATTATGCAAGGGCCGAAAGGCCAAAACACATTCATTAAGATCCAAATGGGTGATGTAGTCGTTTACACATTCCCGAAGGAAGAATACGAAATACATCCAGACACAACAAAAGCAAACACTAGATGGTTTCATATGAACCATACAAGGACTCGACTGCGCATAGGAGTTACACGACCTATCCTACCGTAGGGGTCACAACTGGCATATCCGAGTAGCGAATAATGCCTAAGCGGCGGAATGCTCGGTCGCGTATTCCGGCTCTTCTGGGTCTTCCTCCTTATCTTCATCTGTATGGGCCCCCTAGTCACTTGAGGGTGTGGGGGAGTGGAGGAGTTGGATATGACGGTGCTTCGTCGGTGGTGCAGGGAAAAGCATGCGATATTCCCTCGCCGCCATCCGGCGTCGCCGAGGTGGTTCTTCATTCTTGGAAGATACATCCTCGGAGGGCCTTCTGCCTCGATATGCGATAGCGGATTGTCCAAAAGGTGCTCCTTCCTTCTTGATCCTATTTGCCTTCTCTTGAGCTCGACGAAGAAGTGCCTTGGTCTTGTGAAGTTCTTCTCGAAGCTTCATTGATTCCGAGGCCAAGTCTTGTGCCAAGCTGTCGGCACATAGACTGAAGTAGGTCTGGAACCGAAACGAGAGTCCTTCCTTCAGTGGAGGGGCTATTGCACTGCTTTCTTCTTCACCTTCCTTCCGGTAAGGTAAGAAGCGGGTTGCCATCTTGGCTGCCATCTCCGGAAGAAGCTCGCGGAGACGGGTTAGTGCCTTGAGTGCAGCAGCCTCGACAGCGAGTGGTAGTGTTGCCATCTAGGGTCCCTCGAAGAACCAACTTGTGGGAGGACCGTTTGCCTTCACGATCACTTCCACATGGTACTCCACCTCAGTGTCACTAACCCAATGCTCAAGGTAGGTGAGAATGGGTGCTCGGTGGAACTGACAATCCTGGAGGCTATCCTCGAGAAGTAGGAAACCCAGTGGTCAGGTGCTCTTCGGGTACAGCGGCCATCTACAAAGGTGGAATAGGAGGGGTTAATAAGCTGATGAAATCTCAGGTTTAGAAAAGAAGAGAGGTTCAGAAGGTTTTTGAAAAGGGGTCTCATCTAACTAACGCCCATGCTAACTAAGGCTTCCTACAGTCAGGATGGCTCTGATACCAGCTCTGTGGGGACCCCGACTTAGAAGTCGAGATCACCGAATGCACGTGTACAGTGATCCCAGATATCAATGCTCACTGAACACACAGAAGCTGAAATAACAAGAGTCTTACATCCATACAAATAGTCTTACACTAATTATGGCCATTATGGCCAAGTCTTACATAGATAGAGCCTCACGGGCCGAATAGCAAATAACTCAAATAGCAGAAGTCTTCGATAACGGGTAGAACCCATGCCATCTGCCTTAACCCTACAGGCATTCTGACTGGGATAGCGTCCTAGTTCGCATGTTCGTCTCCGAAGAACTCTTCCTCATATTCATGTTCTTCCATGCCTGGCCAATTAAATAACCAGTGGCAAGCCAATGAGTACTTTGAATGTACTCGCAAGCAACCCATGATGTGGTTCAAAGTAACAATGCATTTGAACGATAATGAACAATCTAGCAAAGGGCTAGAATAAAGATTCTACTATCAAGTTTATGCATCAATAACCTCGCGTAACCTCGAAGACAGGTTACCGATATCAACATGAATAAGATTCAACTCATCGAGTCAAGTCACCACCTTGACTCATCACACACACATACTATCAACGATGAAGTAAAATTTCTGGACATAGTTTAAGTAGCACCACTCAACTGTCCATGACCGTGCACACGACTATTCGAATAGTTTTACACTCTGCAGAGGTTGCGCACTTTACCCACAAGATCAGGGGAACTTCCGTGTCATCCACGACCCGCGGTACCTCAAGTACCCGGGGTAAGCACCCGGTCATTACCTTTCCTTAGACGACACTAACATAGAGTCCACTCGTTGATACACGGCCCTCGGGTACAAACAATAGATCACGGGACTTGCCCTAGTTTCAATGTCACGCGTACCCGAAGGGACCAATGGTGTGTCCGGTGCCCTGTAAAAACAGTCATGGCCGTCTATCCAAGCACGACCCCGTCCCGGAAAAGACCTCAAGTCTTCCCGTCAGTACTAATGCGGGCACCATGCTAGTATCGACCTAAGTAATCAATAAAGCCCCGTCCCATAAGGGGTAGTGTGGTTGCACATGTTTGGTTGGGACGGTAGTCACACATAAATCTAATCCATCATTTCACCATGCACATGATTTTACCGGCACATCACTTCTTTCTCAAGTGATGACCTAACACATCATCACCCTCGGGCATTAGGGGCACCCGATCGGTTCATGCAAAGATTTCAACTACGAAGGTTAAACTCACGCATGCATCATTTAAGCTTCATGACCAACTATTTGCATGTCATCAAGCACTTAGCAAGATCAAGTTCAAGCATGCATCATGTGGTGGTTTCAACTAGGTCACCACCGTGAATCTATCATCATGCATCGGAAACAACGGGTTCCGAAGAACAAGTGTATCATGGTCAAAGGGCTGCTTGCCTGGATTGGCTTGGTCTTCAAAGTCTTCAAATCCTTCTCCTTCTCCTTCCACAGCAACTTCGTCAAATACGGAATCTATACGTCGCATAATAACAACGGAAAAATAAGGCCACAAATAAAACAGAAAAATCAAAGTGCTCAGAAAAATGTCAACTTATTTTTGTAAAATACTAGAGGAATTTCTAAGATGGGGAAAAATCTTAGTTGGACTTTTGGAGTTACAGAATGCAATCTATTGATTTTAAAACAGGAGTTTTTCTGCTCAAATTTGAATTTAAATTTGAACAGAACAGAAAAGTTTCATGGATTTGAGTGAAAGTGGTACCATTAAATAGGTTGGAATATTACAAGATTTTAGGAGTTGGAATTATTTAATATGGACCATTATTCTTTTCTGTAGAAATGTTTGAATTAATACAGAAAAGAAAAAGGAGAAATAGACCTGTGCAACTGGGCCAGAGAGGCCACAGTGCACGGCCCAGGGCGATCCAGCCCAGCCGCACGGGTGCCTGCGCGCGCACGTCAGGTTTTTGAACCTGACGGGCGGGGTCCATGGGTCAGTGGCAGAGAGGAGGGGGAGAGAGGTGTGGGGATGACAGGCGGGGCCCGCCTGTCATCTCCAACCTTGCGGCCACGGCGACGGCGAGCTCACCGGCGAGGTTTCCGACCACGGCGACGGCAACGGAGGCCAGGAATGGACTAAGCGTCGAGTGGCGCTTGCAGTGGTGGTGGTGCGGCACGCCGGGGAGGTCAGGTTCGCCGGCGGCGAGGTGGGACGGCGGAGGAGCTACGGGGGGTCGCCGCTCCGGCCGTTTCCAACTGCCACGGAGAGGGGAAACAGGGGGGAAAGAGTCAGTGAGGTGAGGGGGTTCCGAATCGGGCAAAAGAAGGGGCAGGGGAGGCCCGTACTGCGAGATCACCGGCGGCCCGACGCGGCGGAGCTCCGGTCGATCCTGAGCACTGGGACTTCCTGGGGTCGAACTGAAGGTGCTGGGGGGCTCAGTGAGGTGAGGTGAGGCTGTTAGTGCTGCTGGAGAGGCTCGGGAGGGGCTTATATAGCCGCGCCCACGGTCCACCGTGGACTCGTGCGCCGGCGAGGTTGCAGGCGAGGCTAGGAGAGGTTCTGGTGCCTGTGATCAAGCCGGGGAGGATCGTGGACTTGTTCCACGTCCATCTGAGGTGAGGAGAGGAGCGGGGGAGCTTCTGGAGCGTGCGCGCGTGCGAGGCAGAGGAGTGGCCGTTGCGGGCGGCCGGTGCGCGTGCGACGATGTTCACTGGAGGGCGCAGGAGGAGGGGGGGGGCACAGCGCCGGGGCGATTGCGGACGTCGAGGGGCCTCGACTGGCGCGAAGGGGGAGCCCGAGGCTGTCGGGGGCCAGCGATTGGCTGAAGCCACCGTGCGGGGGTGCACTGTAGCGCGCCCCAGAGCGCGCGTATGGCTGGCATCATCGTGCCCTCGCCGCTCTGGTCAAAACCAACGTGCCCAAGAGTGTCTAGAAGGTTGAGGGAGGAGTAAAGAATTGGCCTGCGGCCTTGGATGCCCTGGAGATGCTGAGAGAGAAAGGGAATGCTGGTGACTTCGTGAAAACTTGCTGTCTAGCAAGGTAAACTTGGGTTCTTACCCCTCAATCATGGAGCTGGGGTGCTGGGGAAGTTACTGGGGGTAGCTAGTAACTCAATGATCATGTGGTAAAAAGTTGAGGCCATGGAGAAGAGTAAAAGTGATCAGGAGGAGGGTTTTAGTAAATCTGCAGAAGGTGTTTGATCAGTGTTTGGTCAAGAAAATGACTTCCACTTGACATGGCACTTAACAGGATTGAAAGACATGAGAAAATAGGGTGCTTCACCAAATTTGGGCTTATTTGAAGAAACTAGCCAATGTAACTTTGGTGAACCCTAGAAATCAACAGAAACAGCTTCATCTTGTTTGAGTCAAGCTAATCATCTCCCCTTGATGCACCACTTGGTGTAGCATCATCATTTGGGGTACTGATCATGCCCACAAAGTTTGAAGCTCCAGGTAAAAAGTTGGTAATGTAAAGTTGTTCAAATTTGCATTTGAACAGAAAGGGTTTTGAGGTGATCTGATCAAGTTGCTCTATTCCAAACCTTGTGCCATTTGGTCTAGATGCCTTATTAGGCCATTCTAGCATGTGCACCAAGTTTTAGAGCATTTGGACAAGTTTGGCAATGTAGAGTTGCTCAAACTTCAAATATGGACAGAATGGTTATGAAGGGGTTTGAGGATGTTTTCTTGCTTCCCAAGGCATGGGACTTGGCAAGATCATCAAATATGTCATAAATGACATGATAAAATTTCCCTGGAATTTTTGGAGAAAGTTTCCTTTGTAAATATTTCAAAAGCTTGAGATATCCAGAAAGGGGTTTAGAGGGTTTAGCCCATTATTTTGAACATGACCAAGTGTTGAAACTCTCATATATGGACAATATATGTCCTCTGAGTCTCTCTAAATTTTGGCAAATATTTTTGAAACAGTTAAATAATTTTCCCCTATTAAAGACCATTTCTGGCCTTAAGAAAAAGCTTTTAAATAAAATAGGAAAATAACTTTTAAAATTATACCTTTGTGGTTTCTGGGAGTCCTATGACTACTAGGTCTCAAATAAACCTTTTGAAATAATTTTCTCACCCTAAATCAAGTACTTGCAGTGCAAATCTCAATTCAGGGGTTTTTGGAAAACTAAATTTATAAAATACATTTTGGCCAAATTAATTTTGTAAGAAAATTATATACTGTTATATAACACTTGGCATGATCATTGGGCAGAAGTCTTGGGTATGGAGATGAATTCTACAAGAGGTCGTAGTTGACTTTAATGAGCACAAGAAAAAGCACATGAAGAAAACTCAATTCCAAATAAAAGCCAAATGATGCTAAAAAAATTGCTGGTCCAAATTTTCATGCTTCAAAGATACAAATAACATGTTACAAAATGCAGGGTGTGACAGCTTAGCACCTTGTTCTTCCTCCACATTGGAGAAGATCCCTAGTGGATTCAAGACCCCATCTAGGGAAGATCCTCCTAGGATTCAAGACCTCTTTCCTCACAGGATTGGGATGAACTAGTTACCGCGTATCTTCCTTTTGTTGTCCTTGGATCTTTGTGACCTTATATGTATGTGGATCTTGCATATGTGTAATTGGATCTAGTCAATTTGAGTGTTTGTTCTTGTTCTTCTCCTTGTGTTCTTCTTGTTCTTGAGGGAATCCACCTCCAATTCGTGAAAGATCTCCATCTTAGGGTTCCACCCTGCATCAAATTCCCTTCGTGCCGACACGAGGGAGGGGGCTGCTAGCTACTTCGCACTTTGCTAGGTGAACCTCGGTTGAGGGGCATGCATTCATAGCTTAGGATTCCTTTCGTGCCGACACAAGGGAGGGGGGCTGCTAGCTACTTCACACTTTGCTAGGCGGACCTTTGTTGGGGGGCATGCATTCATAGCTTA
>LR738709.1:296171846-296218476 GCA_902687465.1 Secale cereale
CCTAGGGTGAACCTTGGTTGGGGGGCATGCATTCATAGCTTAGGATTCCCTTCATGCCGACACGAGGGAGGGGGTTTCTAGCTACTTCGCACTTTGCTAGGTGAACCTCGGTTCGAGGCATGCATTCATAGCCTAGGATTCCCTTCGTGCCGACACGATGGAGGAGGGGGGCTGCTAGCTACTTCGCACTTTGCTAGGTGAACCTCGGTTGGGGGGAGGGGGCAGCATTCATAGCTTAGGATTCCCTTCGTGTCGACACGAAGGGGGTGGGGGCAAGCAATAGCGTGCGCTTTGCGGGATAGGTGCCACATCGAAGTTGCATTTGGTATTTAAAATTCAAACCTCCCTTTTCATACATAAATTTCGTCCACATGTAAGTGTGTTAATGTTCTGACCCTCTCCCGCGTCATTTTTTGTCGGATGACGCAACAGACACGGTTCACTCAAACTAACTGTGTGCCACGCTAGTGCCCCTGTCACGCACACATCTGCACAGTACATTGGGCTCCACAAGGCCCCCCCCCTCTCAAAAATACATGCCCACCTCGAGGGTTTTTCTGTTTCAGAACACACGGTTGTTATCTCCGGACCATGTGCGATGTTTCTTGTTCCCAATCCCGCTTGTATCCCTAGAAAATATCTACCCACCTCGAGGGTTTTTCTGTTTCATAACACACGGTTGTTATCTCCGGACCGTGTGTGATGTTTCTTGTTCCCAATCCCGCCTGCGTCCCTAGAAAATATATGCTTGCCTCAAGGGTTTTTCTGTTTCATAACACACGGTTCTTATCTCCGGACCGTGTGCGATGCACTATTATCAAAATTTTCAATAGCCTCGGCATTTCACTCCCGCGTTTGACTCCCGCGTAGTAAAAAATTTAGTACACGCATCATTTCCTCAAACACCCCCGTACCCCCTCAACACACACACACATACACACACCAAAACCTCCTTGGGCATGCACGCACACACACACACCCTCCCTCGCTCCAAACCCTAGCAAGGTCCCCGCCGCCGCCGCCGTCGTCACAAGGCCTCCATTGTTAACATCTACCGGTTTGCCCGTGCAGCTTACCCATCGATCTCCATACCCAGGCCGCCCTGAGTTTCTTAGATGACGCCTGCCAAACGCACCCTTTCCCACAGATACCCATCCCCATCCCCAACCCCCACTCAAGAGTGTTGCAGCCTAAGCCCGGCTACGCTTCTCGTGGAGCTCGAGGAGCGACTGGCCCAAAAGAGGTGTATCGTGGTCTCTTCGCCCGACGTCGCTGAGGAAGCTGATGACCATTACTGGCGACAGGCACTCAAGTAGCGGGCTAGAGTATGTAGGCATGTCTCGGCTGCCGGCTACGACATCGAGGTCATCGACAGCAATGGCCTGAGGCGGGCTATGTCACAGGTTAAGTGGCCCACCCCAACCCCTGGGGTTCAACCGTCGTCGATCTCATCCAGGGCCCCGCCGTTTATCTCCTCTGGCTCGCTGTCAACAATTTGCCATCCTACATCGCCATCGATCCCCTTTTGTCATTTCTAAAGGACATGTTCTGCGATGCTGGCTTGGGATCCACAGCTTCCAAGTCAGACCTCATTGACAGCGACCACGAGGAGGGCACCCTCTCCCACTCGTCCAAGGGGAAAGAGCCCATCTGCTCTTCCAATGGGAAAGCGCATGTGTGTCACATCAGGGAGGACACCCTATAGCCGTGGTCTTCTAAGGGGAAGGAACCCCTCTGCAACAACATGGAGCGCATCCAGGGTCCGTGCTCTTACCACGGGAACAAGCCCATCTGTGACAAGTGAGGAAACCCATGATTTGTTTTGTTGTGCCTCTTCACAGGGGGAAACCAATGATTTGTTTTGTCGAGTCCCTTTTGTAGTGTAGTGAGAATATGTCTAGTTTTAATTGCTATATCTGGTTGATTGCAGTATGCCTTGTTTATTTCAGTTGTTCATAATGTGATATTCTATATGTGCAATTATTTACCGTGCAGTACATTTCATCAATCCAGTTTTAAACATACTGATAGGAAAGCATATATTTGCTTGTTGTTAAGCCTGTTATAGCTAGCATGTTCCCCTTTTAAAGTTTTTTTATTGTTCGGTTGTTTGTAGTTAGCATATGTCCAGTTTCAAATGCTATCTTTGGTTGTTCATAGTATGCCTTGTTTATTCCGGTTATTCACAACGTGATGTTCTATATGTGCAAATATGAACTGTGCAGTTCAACTTCATCAGTACTAGTTTCAACAGTACCACTTTGAATGACTACATTTGGTTGCTGCAACTTGTAGTTAACACACCTTTCCATTTTTATTTAACAATAACCAATGTACTTCGACCGGCACAATACCAGTTTGAATGACTATGTTTGCTAGTTGTTAAATGTTAGGCCTGTTGCAGTTAACACACCTTTCCACTTGTTTGGCTTTGCTAGCGTGCTTAGACCTGCACACTGAAGCTATCTTTTGGAGATTATTTTGTCTGCCATGGATAATTTTGGTTGATGTTTAGCCTATTGTGCTTAACATGCTTCTTGATGTACCTACACAGGACAATTTTGGGAACGACTGCTATTTTCCATTGAGGTTAGTTTCATCCCATGGCTTATATATGCTCATTGTTCAGGATATCGGTAGCTGGTACCATATAGGACGGGGGTTGATAAGGGACTAATCGGTGAATCAGACTTTTAACTGAATATATCTGTAACCCATTTATCGTTAGGTTAACTAGGGCCATATGTAATATATCTGAGGCTACATAGCAATATGCATTGTACTTAATGTCTAAATATGCAATCCTAGGCTACATAGCAACAAGGAAGAGTGTTCAATTAATGTTCTAATGATGTCTAGATATACGTAGAAGAGCAGCAGCAGCAACAACAACAACAACAACACAACCCTATTAGGATACTCAACTTAGCTAGAGGTTTATAGCTCATGACTAACCCTGAACTAACTCCATCCAAAGAGTTGTCTGGATGGCAGGGTTAGATTGACAATAAGTGCACTAGGAGAACTAGCTCCAATTAGCACCTCTTGGGTTGGATAGTTTTTTGGATGGGTTACAGATGCAACTAGCTCAAAATGGCCCTCATGTTTAGTTATACTTTACGGCTATTTGAGCCTGAACTAGGTCAAATTAATTGTAACCCATGGATACAACATTAGTTAATTAGCCGATAATTTGTAAGAATGCACTAAACTCCTTCCGGCCCATAATATAAAATGTTAATTCATCTAATATGTAAGTATATCGGATGTTATAAGATACTTCGTCTGTTCCTTAATATTTGTCTTTTTAGAGATTTCAAATGGACTACCACATACGGATGTATATAGATGTATTTTAGAGTGTAGATTCACTCATTTTGCTCTGTATGTAGTCACTTGTTGAAATCGCTAGAAAGACAAATATTTATGAATGGAGGGAGTATTATAAAAGAGTGTTATACTACATCATTGTGAAATTGTTGTTTAGCTTCTAATATTAACTTGGTGCTTTTAGGTACATATGTCATTGGTAAAGATCCGCACTTCGACCCTTTCTGTGTATGGGGCAATGAGATATCGATGAACCAACATCAAGTGAGGAAGTTGATAAAATTATTAGTAAAATGGGTCCAAAGATGGCAATTAAACTATTTGTTTACACTTTATCCAACACAATAGCAAACTGCAGGATGGTAAGTAACAACTTTGCAGCCTTCTTTTTACTGCCCATAGTGAGTTGTGTTAGATGACAATGTATGAATATTTTTCCTTTGCAGTGGTTGCCAAAGCAGTTTACTCAAGATTACCTCTCAAACTACATGATTGGTGGCCATGCAAAGGTTAAAATATTTCTACCAGAACACGATGATTATCTAGATGTTTTCATGAAGACCGTCAAGGATGGGCAGTCGGCCATCACAAGGGGTTGGACAAGAGTCGTGCGTGCCTTGTGCTTGGATGAGGGCACAATATGGGATTTTCTCTTCACCTTATTTAGCAACTAGAATGTATTTCGCCTCTTTCTTTACCGTCTTTAATAGTACAAGTATACAACTGTGGTTCATCATTCTTTATTTGGTTCTTATGTAATTCTTGAACATATGTACGTATGAATCGAATAATGCATTGGTTGTTTGAACTTGATGGATATGAATAAAGTTGTAGCATACATTCAAATTCAAATTAAAATCCGGTACAATTTGAAATAGCAGTAATTCAATTACTGTGAAATTTCTCTCTCCAGGTTGTTACGGTTCACACGGTTGGTAAAACACAAATGTTTGCGATATACACCATAATCCGAGACGGTTCACGGAGAGGAAACGTGTGCAAGCATGCACACAGTTGCCATTTCCAAAGCGTGTGCGATGTCAGACAATATCACAAACGATGCGGGCAAAGTAAACGTTTGTGTTAGTTGCCTTATCATACACGATTCGCAACCTTGAACTGTTTCTGATGAAGTATGCATTGTAAACATTACACCAAAGAATAGCGTGTGCGATAGTTGTCGTGTACGACGATGTTTCGACGGTCTGATGTTTCGTAATCCTATCCAACACTCATACGACTATTATCTAATCTTCTTAATTAGTTATCGCATACGGTTTGGGAAAAGTGAATGTGTGTGATTGTATGCTTATCATACATGTTCTATAATAGTGAACCGTTTGTGATGGGTCGCGCATCGTAAACGTAGCACCATAGAATACCGACTGCGATGGCAATGCGGGCACAAACGAGTCGGAGTACTATAGGGTCACTATCCCCGATGGTTTCTGGGTATTCTGGGAAGGACCCCCTATCACCACTACTCACTAGGCGACGGTTCCAAATGCCATCGCCGAAAAGGGTTAAAAAAACCGTTTGTATAGCACCAACGCGTACTAGTGGCATCATTATAATCCATTTTCTGGACCAATTTTGCAGTTACAAAGCAACCCTGTTGTTTTGTGGTCCATTTCTCATCAAAACCTCCAGGATCGTAGTCCTTCCTTAGTTAATCACCCCAGACAACTTATTTGGCTCATAGCTCTTTCCTACTGCTCACTAGTGCGCAGTCAAGGTTGCTGCTAGAAACTTGTGGAGCTTGTTTCTTTCTTATCTCAAAGCCCCAGATCAAGCCACGGCCACATTAATGATCTATAGTGGAGAGACAACACCTCGGACAAAGTTTGCAATCCTCTCGTGCCTTTCATGTGCATTATCCCGTGGTGACCACGCAGCTGGCATGCCATCTCACACGCTCTATGCATTGCGGCGCGTCCATGACGTCGTTTGCGCTTTGGCCCCTTCTCCTCCCGTCGTCTTCGTGCGCGTGAGCATGTCTGGCATCTTCACCTCACCGACGTTCGCCATCGAACGCCCACGGGAGCACAGTGCCCCGACATGGTTTTAATGCGCTCGGCCGCTTCCTCCCCGTGCTTCCTGGCGTCGTCTACATCTCCATGAGCCTTCCCTGTTCCTCCCTCGTCACCTACCGTCGAGCTCGCGTGCGTGCACACGCGTCCGTGGCGACGACAGCTCGGCATCCCCTTCCCTTGGCTATATAAGCCACCTGAGCCTCTCCTTTCATCTCCATCGGCCTCCCCTCGCTCCCAGGACCCCGTCCCACTTCTTCCCGGAGCTCCTGGAGCTCTCTCTGCTCGACATTGCCACCTCGGTCGCTGGCGGCCACCGCTAAATTCGGTTGAGTCGAGCTCCCTCCCGCTTTCTTTCCTCCACCAAAGCCTTCCTCACACACCTCCATGCCTCCCCGGTTGCTCAGTCCCGCCCCACCGCTGCTGGAGGGTCGTACCCATCTTCGGCCGATGACGCCATCCGCCGTGGCTGGTGTTCCGCTCAGCCGAGCCCTCCCCCGCACCTGCATAGTGTTTGGACGGGACCGCCTTGCTCCCCTGAGCACGCGGATGGCTCGGGGTCCGCATTTGCTAGACTACGGCGCCGCCAACTGTCGCCGGAGCTCGCCCCGTCCTCTGCTCCGCGGGCGGGCGAGCGGTTGAAGACGACGACCACGCCCGAGGGCCCCACCTGCTTGCGGGCCCCGCCAGTCAGTCGCTGAGCCGTTGACTCGGACCTGCAGACGTGGATAAGTGGTGGGCCCCGCCTGTAAGTCTCACGCGTTGACCCGAGCTCCTAACATGGATAATTGAAAGCGTATTCTTCGGAATATGTTTTCCTCCAATGAATGTGTGTTTTCTTTCTACTTCAGCCCTGAATAAGTTTTCAGTTCAGCGAACGCGTATTTCTCTAATTGCGCTTTCCGTTTTTCTGTTCAGGCCCTGTTCGAAAATATTTTCTTTACAGATGGGTCCCTGGTAGTCAAACACTCATATCTTTTTATCCTAACTCCAAATGAGGTGATTCCAAAGCCCACTTCTTCGTCTCGTTGAGCCGTTCTGTTGGTACCATTTTCAACATGTTTTAACATTCTAAAAATGACCATTTTTCCCCTGTCCTTATTCAGCCCCCTCCGAGAGAGAACATTTTCCAGCGATTCTCTCACGAGTTTCTCACACTTCTTCCCGGTGAATGCCTCCACCCCAGGCAAACCACACCCTCCATTTGCATGATTGCAATGCAGTGACATGGTTTACTTATTTAGACTTGCTTAAAATATTGCATTAGCTATGTAGGTTTGTTCATGGCATTTCTCGGAGTTGTTTTTGATCTTGCTATTGTCATGATGTTTCTTGGAGTTTCAGGATCAATATTTTGCAGCATATGAGGATGACTTGTTGCCGTTGGATTATTAGTGGCTATTACGATCATTTTCATGATGATAGATGATGTTATGCTTTGAGTATTATGTTGGATTTGAGGTTGCATGAGGATCTTAGCTTTGCCATTGGATTATTAGTGGCTTATATTATTTTCATGATGGTAGTTCATATTATGCTTTCGAGTATTACTTTGGATATGATGTCATCATGTTGATTTATGGTTAGCTAGGATAATTTTGTGATTGGATTAGCAGTATCATGTTTCTTGGATTCATCATGATAGTAGTATGTTGCCCTCGGAGTATTTGGTTAAGATGATAGTATGTTTTGGATTATTTGTTGGATATTGCTATAAATTGGATTGTAGGTGGATACGTGACATCGGAGTACCAGTTATACTTTGGGGACAAATTTCGTCATTAAGTTGGTTAGGTGCCACCGAACCGGGCTTTTCCAGTGCAGCCACATTTGCCTTTATGGGAAGGCCCTAATGCGGTCTATTGTCAAGCCTCTCGCTGGTGCCTCCAACGAGGGAAGGTTATGGGTGTGTGTTACCCTGGCCCGGTAAGCAGACATAACCTTGTGTGCCCATGGTTGGTATTGAGAGCTCTTGTCCCCGTTTGGGACCATTTATGTTTTGCCATGACGATGGCCGTTGGATGTCACGGGTTGACATCGGGGATGTCACGGATTGACATCGGGGCCACCCAGGAATTAGCCCATAGGGGAGTTTGTCGGAGTGGCTGGGAGAGTGTGATGGCAATAGATCAGTTTTGTCGGAATGCCGCTGGTCCACCCGAATGGGAGTGCGAGGCCTTGGATTATGTGGTGTGGGTACAGTGTACTAACCTCTATAGAGTATGTGTGTTTTATCTATTGATATCCGCGTCCTCGGTCACGGGCACAAGTTTCTACTAGGTCACACCGTTCGATCAACACTGACATGATGGAATGACTTATAGGTGATGTAGATGTTGATATTGTGAGCAGTAACAGTTTGGCGGGATGCCGATGATGATGTTGAGATAATCTCGAGGATGATCATTTAGTTTGTGTTGTGGTCATGAGGTGATCATTTGTATGTTACGGTCACGAGTTGATCATGTGGATGTTTTGATCACGAGGTAATCTGGTGGATCACGAGGTGATCGAGATGGTATATGACTTGGTCGTATAGCCAAGAGTGAGATGGTTATTGGGATTTGAGATGTTGGTTTATTAGCATTGTAGTAGTTTCATATCATGCTTAGTAGTTGCTTTCGTATCATGGTAGTTGTTACTTTAATTAACATGTTAAATGCTATGTTGTTGTTTTGCCTTTATGCTTTTGGTTGTTGTGAGCTTGCAAGTACATTCAATGTACTAATCTGGCGTGTCATGCCAGATTTTGCAGGTGATGTTGTGATTGATTAATTGCTTGTTGTGGTGTCACACCCATTATGCGATACTATCCCGATCACGTGATAACTTCGTGATTGGGGCACAACCGTGTTTCGGGCGCTTAGCAAGATGGATATCATTACATCGTACCATTGCATACATAGATGGGGATACATACAAGTCATACAACTCCACATGAATACAACACATCATATAGAAGACATCCGTCTATGGATGAAAACACATGAAAAGCATACGACATCCATCCTGCTAACCCAGGCTGCCGACCAGGAACCTATCCCAAGATCGATGAAGAAGAAGAAAGAACTCCAACACAAGTAAACATCGCCCTCATGTCAAGTCATCGGAAACTTGCACCTGCAACTGTTGTTGTAGTATTCGTGAGCCACGAGGACTCAGCAATCCCATAACCATGGGTACCAAGACTAGCAAAGCTTAATAAGTATGGAGAGGTTAAGTGGTGAGGTTGCAGAAGCGGCTAAGCATTATATGGTGGCAAACTTACGTGTACAAGAATAAGACGAGCATCTACGCAAACGGTCGCAAACTAGTAATGATCGCTAAGTGATCCTGAACTACCTACGAGTCAAACATAACCCCACCGTGTTTTCTTCTCAAAATGAAAAGAGACGGTCATGGTTACTCACGCGGTTCGTGTGTTTTATTTCGGATCCTCTGTCAAATTTTCTACAACCGGACATTAACAAATTCCAATCTACCACATAACCGCGGGCACAGCTTTCAAAAGATCATAACCCTGCAGGGGTGTCCCAACTTAGACCATCACAAGCTCTCACGATCAGCAGAGGTAAAAACCCTTATCTTAGGGACAACCCGACCGGACTCGGAATCCTGGTGCACAAGACATTTCGACAATGGTAAAACAAGTCCAGCAAGACCTCCCAGCGTGCCGACACCCTGATAGTAGCCGCGCGTATCTCGTCTCAGGCCATGTCAGGATAGTCAGCCTACAGGTAATACCAGATACCTCAAGTTTCCCCGAGGCGGCCCCGCAGTCCGCCCGTTTGGGACCAGCACCATCAACACTGGCCCCCTATATGTGGAAAAGAATCCCCGGGTAGAGCTAACTCCCTATGCAATTTAATTAATTAATTAAGTTTTTTTTATGTTACAAATTAAAAACCAAAGTTGGGCCTTACTGGAGGAATTTTATTCAAAGTGAACTATCAAGGGGTCCCCATATACCCAACCGTGTTAGGAACGCTAAATCAAGCAACATAACACCGTTTTATCGGTTCTTAAGGCGGCATGAGTGGAACAAAACACCAAGCAAAAGGCCAAGCCTTCCACCCATTGCCAAGTATATAGGTGCATTGATTTAATTAAGAGACGTTGTGATATTCCAAAACCAAGACCCGACATGGAGCAATCTTCATCTTCTCCTGCAACTAAGAACATTTTAAGAGGGGCTGAGCAAGCAGTAACATGGCCATTCAACGGTTTGCTAGGATGGTGTCAAAGGTTAGGGGTTTCATGGCAACAAAGGGAGGCTGACAAACAAATGGTGGGTAGCACAACATATAGCAATAGCAGGGAGACAATTACCATAGCAATGATAGTAATGAGATCCAGATCCAAGGTGATGGTCATCTTGCCTGAGATCCCGCTAGGAAGAAGGTCGAGTCCACGAAGAAGAAGAAGCCACGAAGACGAACCAAGCGTAGTCGAACGAATCCTCACAATCGCAACGAAACAGGAACTAACGAGAGAAGCAAACAACATGGTGAACACACAACACATAACAAGAAAAGATGCACAACCAAGTATGATGCATGACAAGGCTACATGATGATTTACATGGTAAGGAATGATGCAAACAAGAACACACAACAAGGCAAGTTTAAATGAGGCCGGAAACAACAAATAGCAATTCCGGTAAGTCCTTATATGCAAATTTCGAAATTGGTCCAGATCTGAACAAACATTATGTTAAAGTTGTTAAATAGCAAGTTAACATGCACCATGATGATCTACTCGAAATTCTAGTCAAGTTACATATAAAGTTTATTTAATTCGGAGGTACGGCTTAGAAGATATGAGCAAAACAAGTCAAGCATGGCAAAGATGCAAGATGCGTTCAAACATCAAGCAAACACACTCAAACATGGATACGACATGATATGACGCATCTATATGCAAAAACAAGCAAGTTTCATATAGAGCATGCCCAAAACGGAGCAACGGTTCAACACATACACACGAAACAAGATGTAACAACAATCTGTCCCAAAACAGCAACTAAGCACTTTGCAATCATCGAAACAACATGCTACACGAACATTTCATGGCATCAAAGGGCATGGAAAGCATGTACATGTCAAGAACTACAAACATGACCACTGAGCTACTACCAAACACCACTAGAACATGCTCGAAACATCATGGCAAGATTGCAAATGATAACAGTTTCATAGACTTGGTGAAATAAACTGAACATGCCAGCAACAACGACAAGTAGGCATGTTTGCAAGCTGGTGCAACTCATCTCAAAGCATATCATGGCATGTGAATATAACCAACATCAAGAAGACATGTTTATGCAACTACTCGTGGCAAGAACATGTTCATAGGATGCATAGAACACTAACTATTCACATGGCAAAACTGAACTTACTACTAACAGGCCGACAGAAACATTATATAGCAATTTGAGAGCAAGAAAGAGACAAGCAACAGCAACCTATAATGGCAAACAATGGCATGGATGGATAGAGCATAATATGGAATTCAAGACATGATCATTGGACATCCCCAAATGTGCATGGATATGACTGTAGCATCAAGCAAACATGGCATCATAATATAACAGTTCTAGACTTAGCAGTTTTTAACAAGTGTAAGAAAACAACAAACAGCAAGTAGGTCACTTTGCAAGCTTGTTCCACTCAATACAAGGCATATCATGAAAACTGGATTGCACCACAGCAAAGATGGCATGATTGTGCTCCTAACACATGTTGACATGATGCTCAAACAAAATTCACACAAAAAGATATGAAGAAGACAAATCAGCAAGTTATATCTATTTCAATAGTTAACATCACTTAGCACTTTTGCAACAGAGATAATAATGGCATAATGCACTCTAACATGTATGCAAATATAACCATCATGTAGAGCTTCACTAGATGACCATTTTGACATATCATACACCACCATTGGATGCACATGCACAAAGATACACCACTCACAAGATGCATGCATGATAACAAATCTCAGGGACTTGGCAAAAAAACACTAAGTCTGGAGCGAGCGATATATACTAATAAACGCCCAGAGCGGAGAATAGGGTAGTGCTCACCACTGGGCTCGACCCACGACGCCGAGAGGAGGCAGGCCGAGCCTGGAGTTCGGCCGGGCTGGGCTTGGAGCTGGGCCACGGCTTGCTGGGCCCACGAGGCCGGGTCGAGGATGCACCCGGTGATCGACCTACTGACGACGCAGGGACGCAGCGGCGGCTCGTCGCCAGCGAGGAGGCACAGCAGGGCCTCAGGGAAGGGCACAGAACACGGATCCACGCCGGATCCGGTGAGGAGGAGGCCAGGGCGGCCGGATCTCGGCGGCGGGGCGAGAAGGGCGGCGGAGGAGTGGGTCGGGCGGTGCAGCTATGAGGTCCGGCAGGGGGGAGGTGCGAGTCAGCTGCGGAGCTTGGGGCGGTGCCATGGCGGGTTTGACGCAGGTGGGGACACGGGATGGCGGCTATGGGCGGCGACACGGGGTCCGGCGGCGGGGTAGACGCAGGTGGAGGCGAGGTGCGAACGGCAAGAAGGTGGTGCTGGCTGGCAAGGATCCGGCGTGGAGGCGAGGTGCGGGCTTCCTCGGGCCCGGTGCGGCCCGGGGCGGGCCAATATGGGCTCCCACGGGCCCTGGCGGCTGGAAGTGGGAGAGAGGAGGTTTGGCACGGATAAGCGAGATTAGGGTTTCCTCATATTTCGGGAGAGGGGACTGATTTATAGATAGAGGGAGCTAGGAGAGTCCAAATGAGGTGTGTTTTTCGGCCACGCGATTGTTATCCAACGGCGAAGAACATGAGGGGATTTTGGATGGGCTAGTGGGGTGTTATGGAGGGGTGCTGGGCTGCAAATAGAAGGGGGTTTTCGATCAACGCGGTTACCCGTTGGGGCATCAAACAACCTCCAAATGGAATGAAATTTGACAGGCGGTCTACCGGTGATATACCAAGGCCACTCAATAAATCCTGGCCCATTCCGAGAATGTTTTTCTCCCGTTCAAGAAACAAGATTTGAGAGGTCCAACGGGTGCATGTGAGAATGTCGGATCCCGAAACGGACAACGGAGAAAAGATCGGATGCATGTTTTGAAAAATATGCAGATGAAATGCACATGATGACATGGCAAAGTGCAACACACAAGCAAATGGCATGGCAATGACGGCGAATAACTGGAAGACACCTGGCGCATCGGTCTCGGGGCATCACAACACGCCCCCACTAACAAGAGATCTCATTCCGAGATCTTAGGAACGAGACGGAAGGGGAAAAGGGAAGAAGGTGAAACCAAAGAACCTTAGAGAATTTGAACAACTTGAAAGAAGGAACACAACGAAGATGAACGAGATTGATGAGCTCCGTTACCAAAGAGGAGCTTGAACATTATGAGAATCTTGATGATAGAAAGACATGATACAAGAGCTGAAGAAACAAGAATGAATTCAAAACCACTCCGGCTAAAAAAGTGATAGAAAAGGAATTTGGACGAAGTAATTTAGGTAGCACTCCGGCTGAAGATGGGATGAATAGAACATAACCTCGAGAAGATGGAACGATACTTGATGAGATGAACAACATGATGCCTCCGTAAGAAATGAAAGAGTTAAATGAAAAGAACGGATAAGAGAACAACAGTTCCACCACGAATGAATTTGAAAGGGAATCTTCAAGAGAAAGGCTTGAACGGAGTTGTTGAGAAAATTAACAACAAAAGAATGAGCTTGTTGTGGACTTATGGAAAACATCCCAAAACTTGAGGTGAAATTCTGCCACTCCGAAAGATTTGATAGTTGAGATGAACGAAGAAATGCAAAACTCCACTTCAAGAATATGGAGAATTAATTGCACTTCGAGACACAAGAAGAATAATGCTTGAGCTGCTCCACAAGAATTTGATGAACACTTGACGAATGAATTGCATGATGAACCACCATGAAGAACTCTCGTAACAAAAGAATGACGACATAGAAATGAAGGATGAATTCAATTTGATTAAAGCCTTGTGATGATTTAGACGGGGGTTTCGACGAGATGGCCGAGGAAACTTTTAACTCCGGAAAAGAAAAGATGAAAACACTTAAGATTAGAATTTATTCATCAAGAACAAATTCCTAAAAAAGGAATTTCTCAACTTGATGAAAGAATAATAAGAATTAAGTTGTGCTTATCCTCCACCAATTAAATTGATGTGAAGCAATGGATATGCATATCACTTATTCACGTTGAGAATGATTAAAAGAGGGATACAATGCCGAACTTGAGACAGTCTTCATGAACCAACAGTAAGATCAGAAAGAACGAATGGGTTGATATGATGACCAAGGAAAAGGAATCTTGAACGAACCACCATAAGAATTGAAACCTAGTGAATACAAAGAACAAGCCACTTTGAAGAATTGAAAGTTCACCGAAGAGAAGAGAATGAATCATTGGGAAGAATTAGAGAACAAACGAAGAGAAGAGAACGATCGCCAGATAAAATTTGAGAACGAATAAACAACTTACGGGAATTTAGATGCAAGCGAATGAAGAGATCACGGACCGATTAAAGAATGCTTGAACGAAGCACCGGAAGAATATGGAGATGAACGAAGAGGCATCACTTTAGAATAGTTGGAGGACGAAGTTGAAAACTGAGAACGAAGAAATCTTTTGAAATGATGGCCTTCGGAGGATCTCCAATGGAAAGAATTCATGAAATGCTTCGGATGGATGAGGAAAAGAATTTGACAAGATCAGAACAAAGTAAGAGGATAGCATCAAGCTAGCATCACGAATCTTCAAGAGAACGGACAAAATTTAGAGGAAAACTCTTCTTCGGTCTTAAAATGATGAGAATGAAGACGAGATGCAACACCAACATTGTTGAGATACTCCGGAAAAATTAAAAGAGAAAAGGTTGAACCAACGATGAAAACAATTTTAAAGTGGTCTTGGAGAAGGCATTTGACTGATGGAATCCATTCTTACGTCACACTTCAAAACAATTTGGGAATCACTCCGGAAAATTAGAATAGTCAGGTAAGATCCTGGTAAAAGACATGTGGGTTATGAGCCCACCGAAAAGAAAACACCGTTGGAAAGGACTGAAAAGGAGATGGTGCACCGGAATGATTGAAAGACTCGAATGAGGTGACAACCTCGAATTAATTGGAATGCAAACACGAAACTTTTGAGATGTCTTCAGCACTCCGGAATGATTAAATGGCGAGAGGTGAACGAGCAAGGGGAAACATCTCAGCCAAGGGAAAATAATATGATTGAACACCGAATACTTGAATTGAATCCACCGGAAAAGAAAAGAGATGAAGAATGACGAACTAGACAAGAATTCACCGGTCGAAATAATTGAGGAAATAAAGCTTAGCATTCGCACGAGTAGGATGGATACTCGATTAAGGACTCCAGCTCCGAGAAGAAAAAGGGAGGGCGGGTGGGAAAAAGAAAGGCCACATCGGACGGGGAAAACAACGCCGGTTGGAAAGAACTGAGGATTGAACTTTCAAAAGACGAGGGGGGTCGAATCAACTCAAAGAGAAGTGCGCCGGATGAAAAGAGCTGACATCGCAATGAATGAAACTAACTGCACGATCCTAAAAATAATTTTAAGGGGAAGAGGAGTAATTCAAAACACCTACGTAAAGTTTCCTCACCAGAGCGACGAAGGGGCTGAGGAGTAAAAAGAAATCCTACTCTCCGATATAACTAGACAATGAAAAAGTTTTCTTTTAGACTCGACAACGTCCAAACTACGATCAATCAAGGGGGCTCCTATGGTCGGTCGAGGTTCTGATACCAACTTGTGACACCCATTATGCGATTCTATCCCGATCACGTGATAACTTCGTGATTGGGGCACAACCGCATTTCGGGCGCATAGCAAGATGGATATCATTACATCGTACCATTGCATACATAGATGGGGATACATACAAGTCATACAACTCCACATGAATACAACACATCATATACAAGACATTCGTCTACGGATGAAAACACATGAAAAGCACACGGCATCCATCCTGCTAACCCAGGCTGCCGACCAGGAACCTATCCCAAGATCGACGAAGAAGAAGAAATAACTCCAACACAAGTAAACATCGATCTCACGTCAAGTCATTGGAAACCTGCACCTGCAATTGTTGTTGTAGTATCTATGAGCCATGAGGACTCAGCAATCCCATAACCATGGGTATCAAGACTAGCAAAGCTTAATAGGTATGGATAGGTTAAGTTGTGAGGTTGCAGCAGCGGCTAAGCATTATATGGTGGCTTACTTACGAGTACAAGAATAAGATGAGCATCTACGCAAACGGTCGCAAACTAGTAATGATCGCAAAGTGATCCTGGACTACCTACGAGTCAAACATAACCCCACCGTGTTCTCTTCTCAAAATGAAAAGAGACGATCACGATTACTCACGTGGTTGGTGTGTTTTATTTCAGATCCTCTGTCAAGTTTTCTACAACCAGACATTAACAAATTCCAACCTGCCACATAACCACTGGCATGACTTTCGAAAGATCACAACCCTGCAGGGGTGTCCCAACTTAGCCCATCACAAGCTCTCACGATTAGCAGAGGTAAAAAACCCTTATCTTAGGGACAACCCGGTCAGACTCGGAATCCCGGTGCACAAGACATTTTGACAATGGTAAAACAAGTCTAGCAAGACCTCCCGATGTGCCGACACCCTGATAGTATCCACGCGTATCTCGTCTCAGGCCACGTCCGGATAGGTTAGCCTACGGGTAATACCAAATACCTCAAGTTTCCCCGAGGCGGCCCCGCAGTCCGCCCGTTTGGGACCAACACTATCAGCACTGTCCCCTGTATGTAAAGAATCCTCGGGTAGCGCTAACTCCCTATGCAATTTAATATATTAATTAAGTTTTTATTATGTTGCAAATTAAATCCAAAGTTGGGCCTTGTTGGAGGAATTTTATTCAAAGCGAACTGTCAAGGGGTCCCCATATACCCTACCGCATTAGGAACGCGGAATCAAGGAACATAACACCGGTTTATCGGTTCTTAAGGCGTCATGAGTGGAACAAAACACCGAGCAAAAGGCCAAGACTTCCACCCATTGCCAAGTATATAGGTGCATTGATTTAATTAAGAGATATTGTGATATTCCAAAACCAAGATCCGACATGGAGAAATCTTCATCTTCTCCTGCAACTAACAATGCTATAAGAGGGGCTGAGCAAGCGGTAACATGGCCATTCAACGGTTTGTTGGGTTGGTGTCAAAGGTTAGAGGTTTCATGGCAACAATGGGAGGCTGACGAATAAATGGTGGGTAGCACAACATATAGCGATAGCATCGAGACAACCAGCATTGCAATGAGAGTAATGAGATCCAAGGTGATGGTCATCTTGCCTCAGATCCCTCTAGGAATAAGATTGAGTCCTTTGAAGAAAAGAAGCCATGAAGACGAACCAAGCGTAGTCGAACAAATCCTCACGATCGTAACGAAAAACTAACAAGAGAAGCAAACAACACGGTGAACACACAACACATAAGAAGACAAGATGCTCAACCAAGTATGATGCATTACAAGGCTACATGATGATTTACATGGCAAGGAATGATGCAAACAAGAACACACAACAAGACAAGTTTAAATGAGTCCGAAAACAACAAATAACAATTCCAGTAAGTCCTCATATGCAAATTTCGAAATTGGTCTAGATCTGAACAAACTTTATGTTAAAGTTGTTAAATAGCAAGTTAACATGCACCATGATGATCTACTCAAAATTCTAGTCAAGTTACATACAAAGTTCATTTAATTCGGAGGTACGGCTTAGAAGATATGAGCAAAACCAGTCAAGCATGGCAAAGATGCAAGATGCATTCAAGCATCAAGCAAACACACTCAATCATGGATTAAACATGATATGATGCATCTATATGCAAAAACAAGCAAGTTTCATATAGATCATGCCCAAAATGGAGCAATGGTTCAACACATACACACGAAACAAGATATAACAACAATATGTCCCAAACAACAACTAAGCACGTTGCAATCATCGAAACAAAATGCTACAGGAATATTTCATGGCATCAAAGGGCATGGCAAGCATGTACATGTCAAGCACTACAAACATGACCACTGAGCTACTCCCAAACACCACTAGAACATGCTCAAAACATCATGACAAGATTGCAAATGATAACAGTTTCACAGACTTGGTGAAATAAACTAAACATGGCACCAACAACGACAAGTAGGCATGTTTGCAAGCTTGTGCAACTCATCTCAAAGCATATCATGGCATGTGAATATAACCAACAGAAAGAAGACATGTTTATGGAGCTACTCATGGCAAGAACATGGACATAGGATGCATAGAACACTAACTATTCACATGGAAAAACTGAACTTACTGCTAACAGGCTGACCGAAACATTATATAGCAATTTGAGAGCAAGAAAGAGACAAGCTACGGCAACCTATAATTGCAAACAAGGGCATAGATGGCTAGAGCATAACATGGACTTCAAGACATGATCATTGGACATCCCAAAATGTGCATGGATAAGACTGCAGGATCAAGCAAACATGGCATCATAATATAACAGTTCTAGACTTAGCAGCTTTTAACAAGTGTAAGAAAACAACAAACAGCAAGTAGGTCACTTTGCAAGCTTGTTCCACTCAACACAACGCATATCATGAAAAGTGGATTTCACCACAGCAAAGATGGCATGATTGTGCTCCTAACACATGTTGACATGATGCTCAAACAAAATTCACACAAAAAGATATGAAAAAGACAAATCAGCAAGTTATGTCTATTTCAATAGTTAACATCACTTAGCACTTTTGCAACAGAGATAATAATGGCATAATGCACTCTAACATGTATGAAAATATAACCATCATGTAGAGCTTCACTAGATGACCATTTTGACATATCATACACCACCATTGGATGCACATGCACAAAGATACACCACTCACAAGATGCATGCATGATAACAAATCTTAGGGACTTAGCAAAAAAATACTAAGTCTGGAACGAGCGATATATACTAATAAATGCCTAGAGCGGAGAATGGGCAGTGCTCAGAACTGGGCTTGGCCCACGACGCGGAGAGGAGGCAGGCCAAGCCTGGAGTTCGGCTGGGCTCGGCTTGGAGCTGGGTCGCGGCTTGCTGGGACCACGAGGCTGCGCCCGGTCATCGACCTCCCGACGACGCAGGGAGGCAGCGGCAGCTCATCACCGGCGAGGAGGCGCAGCAGGGCCTTGGGGAAGGAGGCGGAACACTAATCCATGCCGGATTCGGTGAGGAGGAGGCCGGGGCGGCCGGATCTCGGTGGCGGGGCAAGCAGGGCGGCGGAGGAGTGGCTCGGGCGGCGCGGCTACGAGGTCCGGCAGGCGGGGAAGGTACGAGTCAGCGGCAGAGCTTGGGGCAGCGTCATGGCGGGGTCGACGCAGGTCGGGGCATGGGATGGCGGTGACGGGCTGCGACACGGTGTCCGGCGGCGGGGTAGACGCGGGTGGAGGCGAGGTGCAGACGATAAGGAGGCGGTGGTGGCCAGAGAGGATCCGGCGAAGTTCCGGTGAGGCAGCGAGGCGGCGAGGTGCGGGCTTCCTCGGGCCCTACGCGGCCTGGGGCGGGCCCGATTTAGGCACCCACGGGCCCTGGCTGCTGGAGGTGGGAGAGAAAGAGGGTTTGGCACGGATTTCGAAGTGAGATTACGGTTTTCTAAGATTTCAGGAGAGGGGACTGATTTATAGATAGAGAGAGCTAGGAGAGTCCAAATGAGGTGTGTTTTTTGGCCACACGATTGTGATCCAACGGTGAAGAACATGAGGGGTTTTTGGATGGGCTAGTGGGCTCTTATGGAGGGGTGCTGGGCTGCAAAGAGAAGGGGGTTTCGGTCAATGTGGTTACCCGTTGGGGCATCAAATGACCTCCAAATGGAATGAAATTTGACAGGCGGTCTACCGGTGATATACCAAGGCCACTCAATAAATTTTGGCCCATTCCAAGAACGTTTTTCTCCTGCTCATGAAACAAGATTTGAGAGGTGCAACGGGTGCATGTGGGAATGTAGGATCTCGAAACGGACAATGGAGAAAAGATCGGATGCAAGTTTTGGAAACTATGTACATGAAATGCATATGATGACATGCAAAGAGCGACACGCAAGCAAATGGCATGGCAACGATGGTGAATAACTGGAAGACACCTGGCGCATCGGTCTCGGGGCATCACACGTGGTCCCCGTTCATGTGAGCTAGATCGTGTCCCAGCCTGAGTCCCTGCAGAGTGGAGTTCACCACTTTCATCCTTGTTCCGCTGCTAGAAGTATTCCTTTGCTACGAGTTGTTCTACTGCTAGCATAGAGCAAGTGTAGTATCGCAGGCATATTGTCGTCGTGCTGATTCGTTGTAGCATCAGACCCGTGTATTTATTATCCTTTGTAATAAGAGCTGATTTCTTCTATGTCAAGCAGTGTCGTATTCCAGAAGACTTCTCCTCGATCTCTCGGCTGGAATACGGGGTGTTCCGGTTTCTCTGAGCCGGGGTGCCACAGGCTTGGTATCAGAGCAGATCGGGATATCGTACGCCCTAGTCAGCGCGAGCGGTAGAAACCGATACTGTAGAGTTTGCCTTGTTTGTTGCATTGGTTGCTCCATTTGTTTGTCGCATAGCAGGCATATAGCTTTATTATTTTGTGCTAACGATTTATCTTGGGAGTGTAGCTAGCATCGGTTTGGATCCACTACAGCTTAGCCAATGCATTTATCCAGTTTTGTCTTCTTGCTTGTTCCTCGGTGTTTGGTGTCATTTCTGTCCCAGTAGGGTGATGCCAAGTGATCCCGACACTGTTTACAAATATGGTTCTCGGGTATAGCACCGATATCTTTATTTCAGCCCCGCCTATCGGTTCAGTGATAGACATGCTTCTATCCCGGATCGTTCTTTTATCTCGTCGTGTTGGCAACCCTTAATGATCTTAGCTATCAAGAAAGGGAAATGTTAGCAGACTCAGTTTTCCCTACTATCCTATTTCTTGGACGAGTATGTATCTTTTCCATCCGCTTGATAATAATTTGGTCATGACATTCTTGTCCTGCTAAATGGTTACCAAGTACGTCTCCGCCTCCTAGCGAGTCAAGGATTTACCTTGCTAGTCCAGCACTTGGTGTAGCGATGTTTACACCAACCTTTCCACACATTGATCCATATTCGTGCACACCGTCACAACATGTTAGATCGTAGAACCGGAGATTTGAGTGCTTAAGTAGGCATGCATATTGTGTGACTAGCAGTAATATGTAACATTGTTTGTGTGTGAATTCATTGTTGTGTGCTTTTGTTTAGTTGAGTTTTCTTTTGATTCTTTCTTTTGGGACCTCGATGTTACCCAATTTTTCCCTTATGGAAGTTGCTCATCAACCAACACCGGACTCGAAGAAGCAATAAGGATTTCAAATGTTTGGAAGAAGCTCAGCTAAACACATCAGGTCTACATCAGTGATTAATCCTCATAGCAGCTATGATTCAGCGGGTCGAAAGACAAGTTAGGTACAAGAGCAACGATATATTTTCAGTCAAAAGTATGGCTCATATACAAAGTTTGGCTCGGAAATAATGATGGTTGAAATATATTATACCCTGAAAGAAAGCCAGAGTGTTCTATGGTCAAGGAAGACAGTCAAACAATTTTGCTCATGCAAGTAATCAGCTGCAGAATATTACGGGTATGTGTTCAGCTATCAGTCTGCCTATCATAGTATGAAGCTTGGATATAAGAAACTCAGTCTTCCTCCACACGCTACTAGAAGAAGCTTATGGCGCAAGGCTCCTAATTTTTTGTTAGTATAATATAGGGACAGTTTCCGGTCCAAGATACTCAGTCTTCCACAGCAAGATACCCCAGTAAAGGCTTCTAACAGAAGGAATCAAATCTTTCTCAACAAGCAACTAGACGGGAAGCTTCTCAGGTACGAAACCCAGTCTTCTCCAGCATGCCACTGCGGCAAAAGCTTCAAGTATAAGCTATCAAGCCTTCTTCAGCATGCTACTCGGATGGCTTCCCACATAAGATACCCAACCCGCGGCAATACAACACTACACACAGTTGTCAGATATTGCACTATGAGTTGGCACAATGTGATAGTGCAGCTCACGAATCAGGTTCACAATAATTGTGTCAGAAGTACAATTCAGTAAAGACATATGCTTGCCGCAAGGATCGAGTGTTTGTGTCAGGACCCCGATCCTAAGTCACACAGGTCTAGCCTGTAACACATCATATCACTTTGCGGCCTCACGCACGGTATCCCCACGGGTGCCACCTTACCTGGCCCGGGACCATTTGCGCATTTTGGCACACGTATATGATAGTGTCGCTAGCATCCATATGACAGAGAACCCGGGCCGACATGACTAGTTATAAACCAGAAGTGGCACTAAATTACAGAGACAGGCATACATGACCCAGCAACGAACGTGTCGGTCATCAACGTATGAACCCAAGTCGTAGCAAGCTACAAGGACTTAAAGGCACAACGCGTGACATTTCCCCTAAGGGACAGACACAGGAACGAAGAAGGACACATGCCGGCCAGCCTAAGTGTTCCGGAGCAGTAGCAAGCTACCAAGGCTCAGTGGAAGCACCAGGAGACATTTCCCTGTAATATAGGCTACCAAAGGTAAACAACTAGGTGTCGGATCCCACACATAGCAATACACATTACACGTACGCATAACATGCAAGTATGTGCTGTACAACATGGCATCACAACATAACTCAACAACTTATATAGATAAGGCCCAGAAGAGCCATCATAGCATTTATTACAAACAGAGGTCACATGACCCAACATACAGAGCATACAGGCAACAGAAGCATTACATGTCTGAGTACAGACATCTACAAATGAAAAAGACTAAGAAGCCTGACTATCTACAAGACCCTCCCAAGGGTACAAGATCGTAGCTGAGGTAACAAGCTAAACGTCGAAGTCCACGCGGAACCACTAGCGAGACTGAGGTCTCTCTGCAAAAACATAAATTAAGCAAACGTGAGTACGAAGGTACTCAGCAAGACTTACATCAGAACTAGCTACATATGCATCGGTATCAACAAAGGGGTGGTGGAGTTTGACTGCAGCAAGCCAGCTTTGACTCGGTGGCTATCCTAAACTACGACTGAAAGTAACTCTTTTGAGGTGGCGCACACGAGTCCACATATTCACCAATCAATACACCACTATGGATCCGCTCCCGTCTCCCTACGAGAAGGCCATCCATAGCACTCATGCTTATCTTGCGTGTTTTAGAGTATCCACTTTCACTTGTCTATGAACTGTAATAGGTAACCCAGAAGTCCATTTCCGCGGACACGGCTATTCGAATAGATTATAGTTAACCCTGCAGGGGTGTACTTCTTCACACACGCTCTCACCACTTACCGCCGTTTACACGACATGTACTCGGCAACCTTCAAGCGGAGGCCCAGCGAGGGTGTCGGCCACGACCTGACTAACCACACAAGTCTCTCGTCTAGGTTTATCGCCTATTTGGGTTCCATCCGTGGGGAGATCCGGCCGGGGTGTCGCTCACGGCCCCAAACGATGTGTACAGGGTTCTCGCATCACCAAACGGGCAATCGGTACACCGTGCCACGTACCTGCCGCGTCAGAGCCCACCCCGAGGGTCAGCGCTGCGCACGACCTCCAGTAAACTACAAACACCAAAAACTAGTTGCAACTCTTGTACAGAGATCATGTTGATTAATAAGTCGAGAGGGTCCATTGGTTTCGGGCCCAATGCATGGTAGTAACTGGTCATGGATCAACCAACACAGAACTCAGTTCCTGAGGACGGCTGCAATGAGACAACCCACCATGTACTCCTACATGGCCTCTCATCGCTACCTTTACCAAATCGTGTTCACACACTTAGCTCACACACATTAGGACATGTTCATCACCACTCCAATTCATCCCCGATGAATCAGACCTGACACAACTCTAAGCAATAGCAGGCATAACCAGAAAGCATGAATGAGTAGGCACAACATGGCTCAAACAACTCCTACTCATACTAGTGGGTTTCAACTATTTACTGTGGCAATGACGGGTCATGCAGTGGAAAGGGGTTCAACTACCGCAGCAGGTAATAATTGAAGCGTTGTTGTCCTAATGCAGTAAAAGAGAGCACGAGCGAGAGAGTGGGATTGTATCGGAATGCTCAATGGGGTTTGCTTGCCTGGCACTTCTGAAGATAACATTGAGTCTTCATCGGTGTCATCGATCACATCGTCGGAACACGTCTACTGAAAGGGGACAAGCACCGGCAAACAAAAGAGAACACAATCAATGCAATGCGACAATATGATGCATGATCATGACATGGCAATATGCTGTTGATTGAGCTAATGCAACTAGCAACACAATTAAATGAAGTTGGTTTGAACCCAAGGTTCAAATTCAAACTCCATATGTGATTATTTAAATGCCATTTATTCAAATTGTCCTAAACAGCAGCCATAAGTTGTTCTAACATGCATGAAAATGCCATAAACAGATTCCTTGGATTTTTCTGATCAATTTTCATATATAAATTATTTTCATCTGAGCTATAGATTATTTTCTATGATTTTTAGAAGTTTTGGCTATTTTCTGAAATAAATAAATCATTTCTGGTTTATTTAAAATCCCAGAAAATAGTTACTGCGTCAGCACTAGGTCATGCTGACATCAGCAAGTCAACAGGGGCTGGTCCAGTCAAACCTGACCAGTGGGGCCCACTGGTCAGTGTCTAAGGGCTGGTTTGTGTGCATGACAGGTGGGACCAGTCAGTGTTGACTTGACCAAAGTCAAACTGCCATGTGGGGTCCACCGGATTAGTACTAAGCTAAACAGGAAAATTAGACTAACCTAATTAGGCGCGAGGGCCCACATGTCAGTGTCAGTAGGGTTAATTAAGCTTAACAAACCTTAATTTAAATTAACAGGGCCCAGGGCCCACTTGTCAGCGACTCGGGGGAGGTCAACCTCGCCGGTCAAAACGGTCATCCCGCAGGCGTTTAGCCGCCGGCGAGGCTGGACGCGGCGGAGCACGTCGGGTTTCACCTATGGGGGTTCTTTTGGCGCGCAGGGAGCAGCTATGTGAAGAGGACGGAGTGGCGCATCCAACGGTGGCGTTGGCGGAGGCTGGGGTGGCCGGAGTTATCGCCGGCGACGAGGTCCGCGGCGGCTGAAGCTCTGGTGGCGACGGGTCCATCGAAACGGTGCTCAGGAGGAGCTGAGGTTTGCGCCTACGGCCTCTACGAGTGCTCGCGAACTCGTTGGACTAGGTGGTGTGAACAAAAGATCACTGGAGTGGCGCCGGCGACCAGCCCGAGCGGCGGCGAGCTTCGGCTTCCGTCGAAGCAGTGGCTACGGTGGTCAGGAGGCAAGGGGAGGAGGGGCAAACGACGGAGGAGCTCACGGTGGGTGCAGAGGCGTCGACGTGGGCTCGAGGGAAGCTCGGAGCAGAGCAGGGCGTCGAGGAGGATCTCCGGCGGCCGGAGCTTCAAGACGAGGTCGGGGAAGACGCCCAGAGGCTCCCGAGCTCGCGTGCGTGGGCGTGCAGATTCACGGGTCCGTGGCGGTGCTCGTAGACATGTCGAGGGGACGAGGGGGAGGCGGTGGCTGCGGCTACGACGAACGGCGGCGACGAGCTCCGCTCGGACGCGGGAGGAAGAGAGAGTAGAGGAGGGGGGAGGCACCGAAGAGAGTGGGAGAAGTCCAGGGGGGTGCCAGGGGTGTCGTGGCGCCTCCAGGGGGGTCGGGGAGGAAGCAGGCAGGCTGGAGGTGGCCGGCGCGTGGCTGCGGGCGCCGGGCACACGCCCTCGTCCTCCTGGCGGGAGGAGGAGGATGACTGGCACTGGGCCAGCACAGTGCTGGGCCGGCCAGTGGGCCGCAGGTAAGGCCAGGTAAACCTTCTCCTTTTTCTAATTATGGTTCTGTTTTCTATTTTGTTATTTTGTTCTGGGCTTTATTAAAAATACTTAGGCACTTTCAAAAATCACCAAACTGCTCATGCCCACTGTTTAGCATATAAACAACATGGAACATTTCAGTTTGGGGTTATTTGAGCATTTAAAATAATATATAAAATTTAAATGCCCAAATGCAAATAAGATATGATTTAATTCAAAAATCCAGAATGGTCCTAGAAATATGAGCAACATTTTTGGCAGAGGTTTTTAATCAATCCAAAAATGATGAACTTTTCCAAAGAGCATTTTGGGTTCATTGAGAAAGATTTGAATTTGAACCTAGTTGGTTTCATCTGGTGCTAGGGTTTAGTCATCCCCATTTCAGTTTAAGAGAAATTTAAACATGATGCAACACAAGACTAACTGGACCAGAGCAGACCAGAACTGGGGATGTGACAACTCACCCCTACTAAACAAGAATCTCGTCCCGAGATTCAGGACGTGAGATAAGAAATCAGAGGGGACACTATCTAACATAATCTTCTCGATCCCGGTTTCCCTCCTCTAAAATGTTGATTCATTGCATCCTATTGATCTTGTCATCCTTGCTTGAGATCTTCATCCAAACGGTGATGATGAGAGAAACTCTACAACATTGATCTTCCAAAAGATCGAGCAACTCAAGATCAACCCATGGAGTGAGACGTTGAAACATCTCTTGAGCTGAGACACGGAGTACACCTCCAGGGGGATGGAGTGAAACAAACGATGAAGGTTCACCTAGTGGCAATAATTCCACACCTAAGAAGATGGTGATCGATACCACCAGACGGGGCACCTTGGAGAAGGTGACTCGTAGAGTTATTCCCTTAAGTGGCAAAAGGAATTACTTTTGATATAGAGATCATTAAAATTCTCTATACCAGCCGGAGGCAAATCACAATCGATCGTTTGACGGTGTCCAAAAGAATGACATACTCGGCCAGAATGGATGATGTGGACTACCTTGTTAAAGACATCACAAGGGATGATTTTGCTTATTATCGGAAATGGATGGAACCTATGGTAGGACCACTCTTGAAGATAATCCTGAACAGCAGTTGCTGAGAAGGGCAACCCATGGAAAATTGGCACATTGGCGGTGCAAGCTGGGAACAAATGCAAATGCTGGGAATGATTCTGGTAACTGGGCAGAATCCCAACAGTAGAGAGTAAATCTACTCTTGAGGGGTTATAGCATAACCAAGAGCACTGGGAGCAATCCCGGTGAGTGCCGGTGATAACACCTAGTGTTTGTGCGTGCTCTCAAGAACTTGAGCATTCCCATATTCACCAAGGCTTCACCAATATCCGTGTCAAGGATTCTGGCAACACCACATACTACCATGATGAATAATGATGGACGATGCAGATGCAAAGGAAGATAACACTTTCTCAGACTTCACCTTAGCGAGGCCAAGGGGACGAAATCTGGATGATCAACCGAGAGACATTTAGCACTCCGCTTCTAATGTTCTCCTTGATGTGTTAGCGTAAACCATTCATAGATATGTTTGGTATCTTGAACATCAAGTAAAGGTCGGACTTCGGAAGCACAAGAATCCATAAGGAACAACTAGGGAGTAAATCCTACGAAGTCCTTATGGGGAGGTGGCCAATTTCTTCAATCAAGATTCTACAACAACAGGTCTTCCGGCTGGGTGTGTTGGCCACGACATCCACTTTACCGGTTATCGAGAGACCAAATTATAGTTCTTGGGAAATGCACCAACCATCATATCTGCCTGAGATTCAGTTCTGGTTGGTGTCAGGATATTCCAGACTCATCGAGTCCAAGAGGAAAAATGAAAGTTTACAACACAAATCGACGAGATGGCGTTGCGAGATTCTCGGGGAGTGAACTACGATAGCAAGCTCCAAAACATGAGCTGGTTCTGCTACAAACCTGTGAACACGTTGTCCAAGACAAGCATGACCACATAGCAGTCTTATGATAAAACACTACCGAGTTCTGGTTGGGAACCATCGTCTAGGATATCGAAGTCCTTACATAAGTCATATGATTAGCTCTTATGATGGAACTTTTCTCCTTGAACAAATCAATCAGTGGCTTGGTGTGCTAGGGACACATATAGAGTGAAGGTTGCAAATCTTCAAACCACAGAATACTTCGCACGTATGCATGACTGACTTGGGATGATTCCACAGGAAGCAAAACTAACTTTCTCGAATTCACGGCGGTAACTTGCGTCAATTACACATGAATTAGGAAAAGTCTCTTATCTCATCCAACATATACATCATGAACGGGACACGAAGGCAATGCTTACAAAGTTTCCAACACTAGCTTAAATGTTCAGCATGAGTCGTGGTCAAGATAAACGATGTTGATGGGCTCAACAACGGGTCATCGAGATATCCATGAAGATGGAATTCCACAATTTATATGAACAAGGTGGTAGCATTGGTCAGACCAAGGGGATATAATGGTGTAGGCTCGAGGAATCATCCCCGAGTAAGACAACATTATGAACATCGTTGGTTCTGATTTGATTTGATGATAGCCCATACTCAAATCAAAGTTTTGGACAAGACAATAGATCCAGCAATTGATCACGGGGATCAATTGGAGAAGATATCATCTATCTTCAATTCACACACAAGATATCCCTTTGGAGTGAGCTATGTGGGTTAGGCTTTTATCTTCCAACTCTCCAAGTTGTTGTTTAGCTTAGCCAACCAGTTCAGGGTATCCAACACATATTCTTGGAGAAGTGGTGGTTTATAAGGAACCAACTTGATCACGAACTCAACATAGCGGTCATGTGACAACCTGGTAATACTTCCGAGAAGATGTTCGGAAATCACGAACCACCGATATGTTACTAAGCTCGAGAACAATCTTGCTTTTCAAGGCAAGACGATATGATCACATGAGAAAGGACTTGACAAAATCCTAACTCATCAATCAAGGAGTGCACCAGGAAAGTGGACTAGGTAGCACGATCAATCTTAGGATGGTGATTCAGTAACCATCATGCTAAGAATGAGATTATCGTCCATTTAACTACCAAGCAACAGAGTTGCTAGGAGTATTGATTTCACACATCACAATCCACCTGTCAGTATTCCGGCTACGATAACACGGAGACCGAGAAATGAACGATAATGGCGAGAAGTATCACTGTAACAAGAGTTTATAGGAGGTTGTGCAATTCCCATGACATTCTTGACATAAAGATGGTAATACTCCAGGATAGAACAGTTTAGAAGCTGCATTAGCATTCTTCATCTGCGAAGTACAACTTCTTTGACCCAATCCTGGATATGGATAAGGTACTGGAGTTTGTTTCTCCTAGTCATTCCAGAATAGAATGGCTTGACGGACCACAAGAGTAAAAGGCATCGATGAACACAAGTGCACGACTACTCCTGACTATCAACTGATAGACGAAGGTCATAAAACAACTGAAAAGGGACAACTCAAAGGAACATATATCTTTCTGAGTTGTGGATGCATAGGTTTGTATGTCGAACGAGTTCCACATATTTCTTCCGGATAACCCATGCAGAAAATTAGGACTGGCAGAGTCACAATATGAATGGAGTACCACTCAGGAGCACTCTGGTTGTGATCTTTTGGTTCGGGAGAACTTCTGCCAAGGATGGTTCATGGTATTGGATGAACGATAACCACGAACCTCGAGGACTATCACAAGGTTACTAATATCCTAAAGGGACGAGCAAATACTATCAACATGAAGTAAGTAGGGTGAAGCTCGGGTTCAAGAACCCAGGAATAGAATACCTACCAACTAAATGGCATCACGGGATGCTTTCGAGAATAATGGCCAGAATCATCACACTGAGAATATAAAGCATTGCTAGATTACTGGGTGATCCTCTAAGACACCTAGGGTCATAGTAGTAGCTCCAACCTATATGTCGTGGCAATGAAGTACCTCAACATACCGACTAGTGTGGTTAATCTGGCCTAAAAGGACATTAAGAACAGATAGGAATGATTTGCAAGTGCATCAGATTGTTTAGAGACCTGGGATGACTCGGACAGCATAACGGCTGCAAATGCTCGAAAATACTTTTGAGATCCAAGCAATAGGGTAGCATATCCACTTAACATCATCATGTCAAGGTTCTGAGACCAATAGTTAAGCAAACAGAAGTAGTAGAAACTGAACTGAGGGTTGAATCCACAATAACGTGATCCTGATAAATAGAATGAGAATCCTAGTTCTTAATCCCCGTAGAAAGAAGAAGGTGACTCAGATCAGAAGGTCATAAGGTAAAGGAGTAAAAAGAGCCTTATGTTCCCTTCCACAAACAATTCCCTTACATAACTAAGGAGTTTCTAGACACGACTTCGACCAGTTTGGCTTACTAATCCTACAGGCAGTTAGGCTCTGATACCAAAGCTGTCAGGACCCCGATCCTAAGTCACACAGGTCTAGCCTGTAACACATCATATCACTTTGCGGCCTCACGCACGGTATCCCCACGGGTGCCACCTTACCTGGCCCGGGACCGTTTGCGCATTTTGGCACACGTATATGATAGTGTCGCTAGCATCCATATGACAGAGAACCCGGGCCGACATGACTAGTTATAAACCAGAAGTGGCACTAAATTACAGAGACAGGCATACATGACCCAGCAACGAACGTGTCGGTCATCAACGTATGAACCCAAGTCGTAGCAAGCTACAAGGACTTAAAGGCACAACGCGTGACATTTCCCCTAAGGGACAGACACAGGAACGAAAAAGGATACATGCCGGCCAGCCTAAGTGTTCCGGAGCAGTAGCAAGCTACCAAGGCTCAGTGGAAGCACCAGGAGACATTTCCCTGTAAGATAGGCTACCAAAGGTAAACAACTAGGTGTCGGATCCCACACATAGCAATACACATTACACGTACGCATAACATGCAAGTATGTGCTGTACAACATGGCATCACAACATAACTCAACAACTTATATAGATAAGGCCCAGAAGAGCCATCATAGCATTTATTACAAACAGAGGTCACATGACCCAACATACAGAGCATACAGGCAACGGAAGCATTACATGTCTGAGTACAGACATCTACAAATGAAAAAGACTAAGAAGCCTGACTATCTACAAGACCCTCCCAAGGGTACAAGATCGTAGCTGAGGTAACAAGCTAAACGTCGAAGTCCACGCGGAACCACTAGCGAGACTGAGGTCTCTCTGCAAAAACATAAATTAAGCAAACGTGAGTACAAAGGTACTCAGCAAGACTTACATCAGAACTAGCTACATATGCATCGGTATCAACAAAGGGGTGGTGGAGTTTGACTGCAGCAAGCCAGCTTTGACTCGGTGGCTATCCTAAACTACGACTGAAAGTAACTCTTTTGAGGTGGCGCACACGAGTCCACATATTCACCAATCAATACACCACTATGGATCCGCTCCCGTCTCCCTACGAGAAGGCCATCCATAGCACTCACGCTTATCTTGCGTGTTTTAGAGTATCCACTTTCACTTGTCTATGAACTGTAATAGGTAACCCAGAAGTCCATTTCCGCGGACACGGCTATTCGAATAGATTATAGTTAACCCTGCAGGGGTGTACTTCTTCACACATGCTCTCACCACTTACCACCGTTTACACGACATGTACTCGGCAACCTTCAAGCGGAGGCCCAGCGAGGGTGTCGGCCACGACCTGACTAACCACACAAGTCTCTCGTCCAGGTTTATCGCCTATTTGGGTTCCATCCGTGGGGAGATCCGGCCGGGGTGTCGCTCACGGCCCCAAACGATGTGTACAGGGTTCCTGCATCACCAAATGGGCAATCGTTACACCGTGCCACGTACCTGCCGCATCACAGCCCACCCCGAGGGTCAGCGCTGCGCACGACCTCCAGTAAACTACAAACACCAGAAAGTAGTTGCAACTCCTGGACAGAGATCATGTTGATTAATAAGTCGAGAGGGTCCATTGGTTTCGGGCCCAATGCATGGTAGTAACTGGTCATGGATCAACCAACACAGAACTCAGTTCCTGAGGACGGCTGCAATGAGACAACCCACCATGTACTCCTACATGGCCTCTCATCGCTACCTTTACCAAATCGTGTTCACACACTTAGCTCACACACATTAGGACATGTTCATCACCACTCCAATTCATCCCCGATGAATCAGACCTGACACAACTCTAAGCAATAGCAGGCATAACCAGAAAGCATGAATGAGTAGGCACAACATGGCTCAAACAACTCCTACTCATACTAGTGGGTTTCAACTATTTACTGTGGCAATGACGGGTCATGCAGTGGAAAGGGGTTCAACTACCGCAGCAGGTAATAATTGAAGCGTTGTTGTCCTAATGCAGTAAAAGAGAGCACGAGCGAGAGAGTGGGATTGTATCGGAATGCTCAATGGGGTTTGCTTGCCTGGAACTTCTGAAGATAACATTGAGTATTCATCGGTGTCATCGATCACATCGTTGGAACACGTCTACTGAAAGGGGACAAGCACCGGCAAACAAAAGAGAACACAATCAATGCAATGCGACAATATGATGCATGATCATGACATGGCAATATGCTGTTGATTGAGCTAATGCAACTAGCAACACAATTAAATGAAGTTGGTTTGAACCCAAGGTTCAAATTCAAACTCCATATGTGATTATTTAAATGCCATTTATTCAAATTGTCCTAAACAGCAGCCATAAGTTGTTCTAACATGCATGAAAATGCCATAAACAGATTCCTTGGATTTTTCTGATCAATTTTCATATATAAATTATTTTTATCTGAGCTATAGATTATTTTCTATGATTTTTAGAAGTTTTGGCTATTTTCTGAAATAAATAAATCATTTCTGGTTTATTTAAAATCCCAGAAAATAGTTACTGCATCAGCACTAGGTCATGCTGACATCAGCAAGTCAACAGGGGCTGGTCCAGTCAAACCTGACCAGTGGGGCCCACTGGTCAGTGTCTAAGGGCTGGTTTGTGTGCATGACAGGTGGGACCAGTCAGTGTTGACTTGACCAAAGTCAAACTGCCATGTGGGGTCCACCGGATTAGTACTAAGCTAAACAGGAAAATTAGACTAACCTAATTAGGCGCGAGGGCCCACATGTCAGTGTCAGTAGGGTTAATTAAGCTTAACAAAACTTAATTTAAATTAACAGGGCCCAGGGCCCACTTGTCAGCGACTCGGGGGAGGTCAACCTCGCCGGTCAAAACGGTCATCCCGCCGGCGTTTAGCCGCCGGCGAGGCTGGACGGGGCGGAGCGCGTCGGGTTTCGCCTATGGGGGTTCTTTTGGCGCGCAGGGAGCAGCTATGGGAAGAGGACGGAGTGGCGCATCCAACGGTGGCGTTGGCGGAGGCTGGGGTGGCCGGAGTTATCGCCGGCGACGAGGTCCGCGGCGGCTGAAGCTCTGGTGGCGACGGGTCCATCGAAACGGTGCTCAGGAGGAGCTGAGGTTTGCGCCTACGGCCTCTACGAGTGCTCACGAAATCGTTGGACTAGGTGGTGTGACCAAAAGGTCACTGGAGTGGCGCCGGCGACCAGCCCGAGCGGCGGCGAGCTTCGGCTTCAGTCGAAGCAGTGGCTACGGTGGTCAGGAGGCAAGGGGAGGAGGGGCAAACGACGGAGGAGCTCACGATGGGTGCAGAGGCGTCGACGTGGGCTCGAGGGAAGCTCGGAGCAGAGCAGGGCGTCGAGGAGGATCTCCGGCGGCCGGAGCTTCAAGACGAGGTCGGGGAAGACACCCAGAGGCTCCCGAGCTCGCGTGCGTGGGCGTGCAGATTCACGGGTCCGTGGTGGAGCTCGTAGACATGTCGAGGGGACGAGGGGGAGGCGGTGGCTGCGGCTACGACGAACGGCGGCGACGAGCTCCGCTCGGACGCGGGAGGAAGAGAGAGTAGAGGAGGGGGGAGGCACCGAAGAGAGTGGGAGAAGTCCAGGGGGTGCCAGGGGTGTCGTGGCGCCTCCAGGGGGGTCGGGGAGGAAGCAGGCAGGCTGGAGGTGGCCGGCGCGTGGCTGCGGGCGCCGGGCACACGCCCTCGTCCTCCTGGCGGGAGGATGAGGATGACTGGCACTGGGCCAGCACAGTGCTGGGCCGGCCAGTGGGCCGCAGGTAAGGCCAGGTAAACCTTCTCCTTTTTCTAATTATGTTTCTGTTTTCTATTTTGTTCTGGGCTTTATTAAAAATACTTAGGCACTTTCAAAAATCACCAAACTGCTCATGCCCACTGTTTAGCATATAAACAACATGGAACATTTCAGTTTGGGGTTATTTGAGCATTTAAAATAATATATAAAATTTAAATGCCCAAATGCAAATAAGATATGATTTAATTCAAAAATCCAGAATGGTCCTAGAAATATGAGCAACATTTTTGGCAGAGGTTTTTAAACAATCCAAAAATGATGAACTTTTCCAAAGAGCATTTTGGGTTCATTGAGAAAGATTTGAATTTGAACCTAGTTGGTTTCATCTGGTGCTAGGGTTTAGTCATCCCCATTTCAGTTTAAGAGAAATTTAAACATGATGCAACACAAGACTAACTGGACCAGAGCAGACCAGAACTGGGGATGTGACAGTTTGTTTGCATATTCTTCTTATATATATGGTGAGTGGGTTTCCCCGATCATATAGTCCCCCATACGAATCGCGACAAAGATCAAGCAGATATACCCAAGAAAGGTAAGGATTCCAAAACCTCATGAGCCATGCAAATGAAGATATGCAGAGATACATCTCATGTAATACAAAGATCAACAAGATCTAGAGATAACAACATAGAATCAACAGTCGTGACAATGGTTACCAAAGTGATACATGTGTGGACCTAGGTCAAAAAATAAGCACAAGGAATGGCGCCAAAATATTGCATTAACTACATCTCTGGTCGTACGAAAAATCAAGGGCATATGTGGCCAAGATATTCCAGCAAGGAACCCTGCCAAATAAAATCATGACCGTCAAAAGGGTGAGAGTGACAGCAAAGGAATGGTGATTTTTTCGTGACCGTCAGGGTCTGGATACCCAAGTCAGTTGGAGGCCAGATTCCTTATGGATCCACAAAGGGCATACTCTCAAAGGCCAACACTTTTCTACAAGGACTTCATATCCCACTGACCCGCTAAAATGGTTAGTGTGGAATATCCAAGTCTGATTTGTCATACCCAAGATTCTGTTGCAACCTTAGCAGTTTGAATTCAACGACAGTGTGAAGCATCCCATAGCCTATTACCACAGATGGGTATACTGACCGTATGGGTAAGTCAAAAGCCGAGCAATCAGTTCACACCAGGTATACTCACTGGCGGAACCAAGTACACAGACAACCGGTCATAAAAAGTATCTTCCGCCAGCACCACTGTCATGCCAATCTCAAGGTATCAATATTTGAGGTATGATACAACTATAAATCCACACCCCTTTATATTGCTCACGACAGAAGGCAGTTGAATCTTTGGTACATATATCATGCTCGGGCCAAAGAAATAAATCAAGATAAATCAGTACCCCCTGTGAGCAGTCAGATCCCGTCAGGAGAATGGCCATGATTCTCAGCATTAATTGAATACGGAAGACACACATTTTTTTGACCAACCCCATGTCAAAAGTAAAAAGTTTTCATGAAAAAGGAAATTTATGCTCAGATCCATTGGATATCACCGCAGATATGATAGAATCAATGTCAGCAAAAGGATTTGGTATATGAGCAAAGACCGTCAGAATTTGGAAAAGGTGAAGTAAACCACCCCAGAGCAAGGTAAGAAAATCATATGAAATTCATGAGGGAACAACATACAAAGGAATTGGATACCTGAGTGGAAATGGTGTCCTCAAGTCATACTTGTTCCTTGAGCAACCAAATCTCGAGGACGAGATTTCTTTAAGGGGGGAGAGGTGTCACATCCTGGTATTTGGCCCTTTTCTTTTTCTTTTTGATTTATTAGTTTTTGCTCTGATTTTCTTTTTGGAGTGGTTCTGTGGTCTTGCAACCTTGGAAATCTTCATCATTCCTTCTCCCTAGTGGCTCATCATCCTCAAATCATTCCCTAAATCATTTCATTTCCATTCTAGACAAACCCTAAAATTCTTTTCTAGGGAATATTCCTTTTCTTACTAAAGGAATAATCCTGTTTGGCCTAGGTTGTGAAGCAACCTATATTTCTATCACTCCCAAAATTCCCAAATAATTCTCATAATTCCCTTGGGTCATATATTTCTCAAATCTGCCCAAAGTTTTGCTTGGCCAGTTCAAACATAATTCCCCAATATTCATTCTTCATTTCTATCCAAAGTGGCACTTTGTGAAGGAAGTGTCATTTATCTTATCGTGTTTGCTCCCAAACTTTTTGGGCATTCTTTCATGTCCAAATAATTGCCACATCCCAAAATTCAACTTCATTTGCCTAGCCAATCTCCCTCGGTGATTTTTTAAAGTTTATGTCCTAATAGAAGCTTTGTGAAGGAAGTACCAGCTAGGGTGATCCAAATGAGTTAAATTTTGCATGACTCTTAATGTGCTCATATAAATACCCTACTCCAATTTTCAGCTTCATCCAATCATCTATGTGAGCATAGGACCAAATCTTTCCTTCTGTCAATATTTTTCAGGTTGTGAAGCAAGTATATTTATACTGCTTCATTTTGGCTGAAAATTTATCAGAGTATTCTCATGACCATAAAACCTCTCTCACAAATTTTGGGATCAATTCATCAAGCCCATATTTCTCTAGATTTTTCCCAAGTTTCTGGACAGAGAGGATGTCTGTGAAGCAAGTACCATTTGGCTTGTCCATTTGGTATGAAATTTTTACAGCATCTTTATATGTCCAAAACATGCTGCCTTGCCAAATTTTAGGTCAAGTGGTTACATCATTTGAGCGCATCATCATAAACCATTTTCTGGCAATTTTGCAGTTACAAAGCAACCCTATTGTTTTTTGGTCCATTTCTCATCAAAACCTCCAGGGTTGTAGTCCTTCCTTAGTTAATCACCCCACACAACTTATTTGGCTCATAGCTCTAGCCTATTGCTCACTAGTGCGCAGCCAAGGTTGCTGTAGGAAACTTGCAGAGCTTGTTTCTTTCTTCTCTCAGAGCCCCAGATCAAGCCACGGCGACATTAATGATCTATAGTGGAGAGACAACACCCCGGACAAAGTTTGCAATACTCTCGTGCCATCCATGTGCATTGTCTCGTGATGACAGCACAGCTGGCATGCCATATCACGTGCTTTGTGCATTGCGGCGTGTCCAGGACGTGGTTTGCGCTTCGGCCCCTTCTCCTCTCGCCGTCTTCGTGCGCGTGAGAATGTCTGGCATCTTCACCTTGTCGTCGCAACCTCTCTAGACCCCTCTCCCCCTCCGTCCGCTTCCTCACCGACGCTCGCCGTCGAACGCCCACGGGAGCACAATGCCCCGACATGGTTTTAATGCGCTCAACCGCTTCCTCCCCATGCTTTCTGGCGTCATATACCTCTCCGTGAGCCTCCCCTGTTCCTCCCATGCCGCCTACTGTCGAGCTCGCGTGCATGCACACGCGTCCACGGCATTAGCCACGCGTCCGAGGCGACGATAGCTCGGCATCCCCTCCCCTCGGCTATATAAGCCACCCGAGCCTCTCCTTTCATCTCCATCGGCCTCCCCTCGCTCCCATGACCCCGTCCCACTTCTTCCCTGAGCTCCTGGAGCTCTGTCTTCTCGACATTGCCGCCTCTGTCACCGGCGACCGCCGCTAAATTTAGTCAAGTCGAGCTCCCTCCCTCTTTCTTTCCTCCACCAGAGCCTTCCTCACACACCTCCACGCCTCCCGGGTTGCTCAACCCCGCCCCACCGCTGCTGGAGCGCCATGCCCGTCTTCGACCGCAGCCGCCATCTGCCATGGCTGGTGCTCCGCTCAACCGAGCCCACCCCCGCACCTGCACAATGTCTGGACAGGACCGACTCGCTCCCTTAAGCAAGCGGGTTGTCTGGGCTCCGCATTTGGTGGCCTACGGCACCGACAACCGTCGCCGGAGCTCACCCCATCCTCTACTCCGCGGGCGGGCGAGCGGTTGAAGACGATGATCGTGCCCGAGGACCCCACCTGCCCGTGGGCCCCACCAGTCAGTCGCTGAGGCGTTGACTCGGACCCGTGGACGTTGATAAGAGAAAGTGTATTCTCCGGAATACGTTTTCCTCCAACGGAAGTGCGTTTTCTTTCTTCTTTAGCCCCGAATACGTTTTCAGTTCAGCGAAAGGGTATTTCTCTGATTGCGCTTTCCATTTTTCTGTCGAGGCCCAGTTTGAAAATATTTTCTTTACTGATGGGTCCCTGGTAGTCAAACACTCATATCTTTTTTATCCTAACTCCAAATAGGTGATTCCAAATCGCACTTCTTCATCTCATCGAGCCCGTTCTGTTGGTACCATTTTCACCATGTTTTAACATTCTGAAAATGACCATTTTGCCCCTACCATTATTCAGCTCCCTCCTAGAGAGAACATTTTCTGGCGATTCTCTCCGCGAGTTTCTCGCACTTCTTCCTGGTGAATCCCTCCACCCTAGGAAAGCCACACCCTCTATTTGCATGATTGCAATGAAGTGACATGGTCTACCTATTTAAACTTGCTTAAAATATTGCATTAGCTATGTATGGTTTGTTCATGGCATTTCTCGGAGTTGTTTTTTATCTTGCTATTGCCATGATGTTGCTTGGAATTCTAGGATCAATATTTTGTAGCATATGAGGATGACTTGTTGCCTTTGGATTATTAGTGGCTATTACGATCATTTTCATGATGATAGATGATGTTATGCTTTGTATATTATATTGGATTTGAGGTTGCATGAGGATCTTGGCTTTGCCATTTGATTATTAGTGGCTTATATTATTTTCATGATGGTAGTTCATATTATGCTTTGGAGTATTACTTTGGATATGATGTCATCATGTTGGTTTATGGTTAGCTAGTTTACTTTTGTGATTGGATTAGAAGTATCATGTTTCTTGGATTCATCATGGTAGTAGTATGTTGCCCTCGGAGTATTTGGTTATGATGATAGTATGTTTCAGATTATTTGTTGGATATTGCAATAACTTGGATTATAGGTGGATATGTGATATCGGAGTACCAGTTATACTTTGGGGATAAATTACGCCATTAAGTTGGTTAGGTGCCACCGAACCGGGCTTTTTGGGTGCAGCCACATTTGCCTTTGTGGGAAGGCCCTAATGCGGTCTATTGTCCTGCCTCTCTCTGGTGCCTCCAACGAGGGGAGGTTATGGGCGTGCGGTACCCTGGCCCGGTAAGCAGACATAACCTTGTGTGCCCGTGGTTGGTATTGAGAGCTCTTGTCCTCGTTTGGGACCGTTTATGTTTTTCGACGACGGTGGCCGTCGGATGTCACGGGTTGACATCGGGGCCACCCAGGACTTAGCCCATAGGGGAGTTTGTTGGAGTGGCTGGGAGAGTGTGATGGCAATAGATCGATTTTGTCGGAATGCCGTTGGTCCACCTGAATGGGAGTGCGAGGCCATGGATTCCGTGGTGTGGGTACAGTGTACTAACCTCTCTAGAGTGTGTGTGTTTAATCTATCGATAGCCACGTCCTCGGTCATGGGAACAAGTTCGTATTAGGTCACACCGCTCGATGAACACTGATATGACGAAATGACTTATAGGTGATGTATATGTTGACATTGTGAGAAGTAACAGTTTGGCAGGATGCCGATGATGATGTTGAGATAATCTCGAGGATGATCATTCAGTTTGTGTTGTGGTCACGAGGTGATGATGTCTATGTTATGGTCACGAGGTGATCATGTGGATGTTTTGATCACGAGGTAATCAGGTGGATCACGAGGTGATCGAGATGGTATATGACTTGGCCGGATAGCCAAGAGTGAGATGGTTATTGGGATTTGAGATGTTGGTTTATCAGCATTGTGGTACTTTCATATCATGCTTAGTAGTTGCTTTCGTATCATGGTAGTTGTTAATTTAATTAACCTATTAAATGTTATGTTGTTGTTTTGCCTTGATGCTTTTGGTTGTTGTGAGCTTGGAAGTACATTCAATGTACTAACCTGATGTGTCATGCTAGATTTTGCAGGTGATGTTGTGATTGATTAATTGCTTGTCGTGGTCCTCGTTCGTGCGAGCTAGACCGTGTCCCAGCCAGAGTCCCTGCGGACTGGATTTCACCACCTTCATCGTTGTTCCACTGCTAGAAGTATTCCGCTCCTACGAGTTGTTCCGCTGCTAGCATAGAGGAAGTGTAGTATCCCAGGCGTAGTGTCGCCATGCTGATTCATTGTAACTTCAGACCGGTGTATTTATTATCCTTTGTAATAAGAGCTGATTTGTTCTATGTCAAGCAGGGGCGTATTCCAGAAGACTTCTCCTTGATCTCTGGGCTGGAGTACGGGGCGTTCCGGTTTCTCTGAGCCGGGGTGCCACAAATAGCAAAAGCATAAGCTTGGGGATGCCCAAGGCACCCCATGATAATATTCAAGAAGTATCAAAAAACTAAGCTTGGGATGCCCCGGGTGGCATCCCCTCTTTCTTCTAATGACCATCGGTATTTTACTTGAAGCTATATTTTTATTCAACACATATCATGAGCTTTTCTTGGAACGTCTTGTATGGTATGAGTCTTTGCTTCTTTTGATTTTTTTAGTTTGTTTCATCTATCCTTGCTGAACACACCTACTTGAGAAAACCAAATTATGCTATGTTTCCTCTTTATGCTTCACTTATAATTTTTTAGAGCTATGGAATTGCTCTAGTGCTTCACTTATATCTTTTTCAGCATGATGTGCATTAATATTTTTGAAGAAATGCTCTCATGCTTCACTTAGATTTATTTGAGAGTTGGTAAATTTTTGAAGAAATTCTCTCATGCTTCACTTAGACTATTTTGAGAGATAGAAAATTTTATGCTCATGTTCTTCACTTAGATTTGTTAGAGCTTATCAAAAGCAACATATGAAACTAGTCCGAAAGTAATAGATATTCAAGTGGGCTATAATAAAAAATTTCATGAAGATCATTAGACAAAATAAACTTGATTCTTTGTAATAGTTTTGAGATATGATGATAGTGATATGTGAGTCATGTTAATGAGTAATTATGTTTTAGTAAGAATATTGATACTAAGGTTTGTGATTCCCTATGCAAGCACGCAGTCAATAGTTATGAAATGAAATCACATCCTACTTGTGGTGCATTATTCACTGTTAGTTATGCTCAATGCTCGCTTATGTAATTTATTTTCTTGGTTGGTTGCTTCTCAATCTATTTGTTATCCTCCACTTGTACTAATTAGAAATACTACTTGTGCATCCAAAATCTTTAAACGTACTTTTGCCACCTGAGTCCACCATACCTACCTATATGTGGTATTTCCTTATCGTTTTAAGGAAATTTGTATGTGACATCTCTAAATTTTAAAATAAACTCCTCTTTTGTGTGCCCGTACCTCTCATCAGGCGGTGAAGGGTTGCCGATATTTTTCCATCTCTAAATTTCAAAATAGACTTCACTTGTCATTGCATGAGAGTGCGGTAGTAATGGGATGCCCAGTCCTGAAATGAATAAAGAAAATTACTTTATGTTGTCAAATAATAAATTCCTTGCAAAGTGTTGGTATTGAGGGCACCGTGATTATGGTTAGCCTTGGATTGTCAAAGAATGGTGGAAAATGAATAAACATTATTTTCTGTTTGGGAACCGCCTATGATGTATCTAGCGTGGAAAGTATTGTAAACTCTTAGTCGTTTTCGTTGATGGGAAAAGTATGCCGCCCAAATTTTTTTATCTCTCAATTTAAGCTTTGATATCTCACTACTAGGGTAAAGCCTACCAGTAGCGCGGGTTAAATGCTTATCAGTAGCGCGGGTGGCTGTGCTACTAATACAGTGCTACATCTAATGCTTATCAGTAGCACGATTTGACCCGCGCTGCTGCTATCTAGGAATAGCAGCAGCGTTCGTCGGCAACGAGCGCTGCTGCTAATAGCTGCAGCATCCTTGGAGAAAGAACGCTACTGCTAAGAACTCGTTGTTGCTAAAGCGATACCCCGCACTAGTGTTATTAGTTTTTGAAGAAAAAAATATGCTCCATATTTTGTGCTGCTGAATTTTGTTTAGGGCTTTATACAATAATCTCTAGCATATCATACACATACAAATGTAATCACAGCATATACATATAAATAGTCTCATCAAATCATGTCATCATCGTAATCATCATCCAACACAAAGTGGTATCTCGTCATCATCTCGAAAATAGTGATATAAGTCTCGATTACTTGCAACTACATCGTCATCCGTCTAAACAATGATATACACGAGAAGAGCTATCACTATGAGTGAGAGCGGAACTATGCAGTACACGAGGCGATGGTTATGAGTCCTCTCTCGCGCTAGCGCAAACCTCAAGTAACTAGCTTCTGCTTCATGTCTGCATTTGAAGCCTTTATGGCAGGTGCCTGAGACCCCCTCCACTTGCGCCTAACACTCAGGCCACTCTTCGTACACTCCCGGAACCTTCCCTTTGTACACGACATAGCACTGCTTCTTTGCCATCAAGAATGTGGGTACATGTTAGAGATGCATCTTCATCAAGAGAATGTATAATCATATATGCAACAAAATATACTTGAGCAACATGAAAAAGAAAGGGTTAGAAACTAGATGCAACATATAGTAAACATACCAATAATGAACGTAGTTTCATCATACGCAAACTAATTAACTAGAGGTACGTAGGTCATCATACCCAAACTAAAAAAGTAGCGTTGCGCAAGTTCGGCAGGGATGATGGACATCACAAAGTTTCATCCCTACAGAAACTATACAAGTTCAACCTAAACATATCATCATCATCGACATCGAAAATCACTAGAAGTTCCATTCTTCCATATCATCAATGATGGACCCTAGCTTATTGAACGTCGTGAGGTCCTCATGTTGCATGCCTATGCGAGTTTGGACGTTAGCTCATGATATACGGCCGTGGTGGAACATCCCCTTCTCATCGACGACTTCTTTCATCATGATTGTCGCAATGTCCCTCTAGATGCGAAAGAAGTCATATCTAAGTTTATAATTCGCTTCTCCATGAGATTCTCCCCACTTGCGGATATGATCATCATTTCTTCTTGTTATGCAAAGCTTTTGGTGATCCCTTCTAACCTCCATCATGAGATGGAGGAGGTAGAATCCATCGTTCTTGCTTGGTTTTGGGACATGGATGCGGCAGAAGTTAATTTATGCGAGAAAACCATCTTCTTGTTCCTTTGTTTCTTGATCTGCAGGTAGCCACCCCTCAAGCTGAAACCTTGGAGAGCATCATCTAGAATATTCATTACGTGGGTGTAGTCATTCATCTCGTAGTTTCTGGTAGGGTCGAAATACATGGCGCGGGAGACTCATGGGTGAAGAACAATAAGAAAGGTGCGCCCATTGCTGCGGGGAAAAAGACACCTCAAATTATTCTCCATATGAGAGAGAAGGAATGTTTCAAATGTACGAGAGGATTGTTCAGCACTGACTTACATTGGATGATAAGGCAGGAGGACAATTTCGTGGTCCTTATTCTGTAACATGAAGTTTTCGTGGTACTCCCTAGCAGTTTTACGCTCAAAGACGCTATGACTCAAGAAGGACTCGTGCATTTAGTATGGACCCGCCCCACAGATTTGTGAGACTTCTTCTCTCTTCATGATGAAGCTCATATGTAGCGCAAAAAGGCGGACGATTGTAAAATTGAGCCGCCTTGTCAGAAACATCTCAAAGATATGCTCAAACCACAGGAAGAACACCTTCGCGGGCCGTGTGTCGACGTAGTACTTCCCCTCAGGCACACGAGCCATGTATGTCGAATATCCTAGATCCTTCTAGGCTAGTCGGCTTTTCTCAGTCGACAACACATGGTCGTGCAGTCTCCTGAGATCCCCTGATATTGCCTCCAGCAGTTTCAGCCGTAGCATCGGCTCCCACGTGACATGGAACATGGCCGCACCTTTGACAGGTAGACACTCTTCAAAATCCGTCGTCTGGCTGCTATGTGCTCTGCCTTGATTGTAGGCAGCAGAGCCTCTCTTCCCCGGTCTCTTCCTCTCCTTTTTATTGGGCTGACCTTCCAGGCCCCCTTCCTTAACCCCTGCCCCAGTGTTGTTGGCTAAGCACTCTACAACCCTGGACTAGTTGAGCCTGTGTTGAGGCGGCATCTTTAGGCGTGTACCGTGAGGATTGAATGAAGAGAGACTTCTTGCAATCCCTGCTAGGACGTTCCTACCCGGGCAGATCATCCATATCCTCATCAGCATGCTGATAGCCCGAGTCTTCATATGGCTGACTCATCATATCTAAGTCACCGTCATAGGCGCCTATATTGAGGAACTGAAGAGGGTCCTCCTCCATGTCATCATCCATTCTTTTTTCTACGAGGGAGATTACATCAGCCATTATTGGACCCCCTTCATCACATCGTCCGCCGCTCTCACCCGGCACTACAGTCGCTGGTAATTGCGTAGGCGGGGTGGTCGTCGTCATACCTACTTGTTGATGTGTGGTTATTTGTGTGCTCTCGGCCGGCTCTAGACGAAGAAGATTCTTCGGCCATAGCAGCATCCAACCCTTGCAGTTTCCAAGCTGCGGTGGGGTCTCATCCTCCTCTGCCGCCCTAGTGGTACTGGAGGAGCCAAATCCTCGTGCCCCAATTTCACACTCGACAAGGTAACCCTAAAGTGCCCATGGGGCACCGGCTGGCCGTGGAACGTGAGTTCCAAGGGCTTCGTTATCACCGCCTTTCCCACACCCACCTTCCGGCCTTTGATCAAGTAGAGTACGGTGCACGGGGTTTTTTCGGCCTGCAAACACATGTCTGCGATGTCAAACATCCGAAAGGCAACAAAATGAAATATTCTAGATATACGTTGGTGCAACATGTAATTACCGTGAGGGCGTCAAACTCAGCCAAAGACGAAGGCCCGCATAGCGCGCCAGATACTAAGGAGGGCTGCTATGAGCGGGTGCGGGTGCGGGAGCACGCACAGTTGCGTGAGCAGGTGATGGTGCGGTTGTGTTGTTCACCGAGTTGCTCCCGACGAAACTGGGCATGGGGAAATCATCTACCATCTTGTCTGGATTTTCCTTCGTCCAGTTGATGATAGCCGGGATCAAGTTAGTAGCGAAATCATTTCTGCATGCATCTACAGTTGCAGTGACTGCCTACTGTAGCAACTCATTTTTCTCCTCGGATGCTTTTTTCTCAAACACAAGCTTCACCTTCTCGTCGATGTCCTTCTGACTAAACTTCTTTTTCTGCTTCTTGGCCTCCAGGCCCTCGTTGTAAAAGACCTTCTATGTGGTGCCGTCTCCGGCATCGTGCACACGTCCATATCGCAGCCGCTGGTCTAAAAGGAGTTCCTTAAGTTTGTTCAAGGCCCGGTTGAGAGGGGTATCCCACTTCGGCCTCATCGGTGAAGTAGGGATTTCGGCTGCAAGCTGGTGTTGCTTCTCCTATAGAAGGAACGTGAACCGTTTATGAATGTGTAGTCGATTTGATCAGAAGCTAAATGTAAGGTGGTAAAATAATAATTACCAGTATTCTAATCAATTTCCTCGTGATCTGGTCCATGTAAAAAGCCTTATTTTCCTTGTCCCACTTGCAGCGGGCCCTGATGAAGTCACACTCCAAGGGGTTGGTGAACTTCGCGAACGGGTCTGGGAGACCCGCGGCTTCACATTCCCAGTCCTCCTTATCCCATATGGGCCTTTTTCCAAGGTAGCCACGGCTTCTGAGGCGATGCTTCCCCGTGTTCCTTTCTTCAAGGCTCTTTAATTTCGCAGCCTTAGCCTTGGCTGCCTCGGTAGCGAAAGTGTCCTTGAACTTAATGAGGTCCTCTACCGTAAGTGTCAGATTTTCCTCCAGAATCTTGGACAGGGATTCCTCGGCCTCAATAGCTCGTTTCACCCTCCCTTTCCAGGAGGCCAAATCATTGCTGAACATGCCCATGGCGTCATTGTTAATCTTTTTCATCTTTGGATCATCCCACGGTTATTCTATGTTATCATCCCGGTCGAGGAACTTGAATCTCTTGTGCAACTTCATCAGGAGCAACTGCCTCAAATGTTCTTTACTCCATATGTCGTCGTCGTTGATGCTCGCACATTCCCGTAGGATGCATCCTTCTTGGTTCCCATAGCAATTGCGAGGTTCTTCCGGCTCTAATGGCTCAAACTTGCCAGGGGCCATCTTTGTGATCACCAGTCGTCCGTTGCCGAGTTTTTTAGGTTTTCGTATCCTCTTCTTCCGCTTCTTCTTTTCGGTAGCAACATCAGCGTCGGTGCCTTCCCCGCCGGTCTCGTCGCCGCTATCGGTGTCGGCGCTGTCGGTGTCGACATCAGCGTCAGTACCATCATCGAGGCCGACCTACAAACCTTGACTTTGCTTAGCAGTCAAAAAGTTGAGGTACTGTTGTTCACCCTCAAAATCCATCTCTTCTGCATCTTGGTAAGAAGGCCTGGTTTCTTCGTTGTTTGACATGTTTCCTATGATTAAGTCTCCTCATTTAATTCTAAAACTATAATATAATGAGAAATGACATAAAAAAGGTATATGGTTTGCCGGAATGTCGTTTGCCAGCAAATCTCGGCACTCGATATGGCTACTTTCTAGCACAAGTCAGGCCAAAATTTCGTCATGACCTTTGCTAAAAAGTGGACATATCGAGCGCTTGAAATTCACCGGAACGGAAATGAATCAACATTCTGATGAAACATAGGCCACTCGGATCATTTACCCTGCACATAATCATCATTTGCCAAATATGACATGTCCAAAACATGACATGTCAAAATTCCAAATATGACATGTCCACTTCAAATTCTATTTTTGTAAATAGCAACAATTGCTTTAACTAAAAAATAAATAGTAATACTTGCTTTAACTAATCTGTCCTAGGTTTCATAATAATTCTAATTAACTAACTAGAACTATAAAATTTAAACAACAATAATTGCTTTAACTAAAAAATGCAAGTAACCTATATAATCAATTATGTTTTTTCTTACACTAAAAAATAGCCTAGGGTTCATACTAACTAGCACTAAATAGCAGAGAAGAGGGGAGGGAGAGGGCTTACAGAGGGCAGAGAGAGAGATGGGGTTGGGGGAGACGGCGCGGTACCGAGGCGAGGCGGGGTTGGGGGAGACAACACGGCACTGAGGGTCGCCGAGGTCAAGGGACATGGCGCGGCACCGAGGTGAGGTGGG